>CAJQUW010003507.1:0-321943 GCA_907163375.1 Prostheceraeus crozeri
CCGTAAGAGAAAAAAGAGGATTGGTGGATGTAACGATTCGGCATTTTCAGAGACTAGAGATAAATTATAGCCCTAAACTGTACTACCTTGATTTGCATTTGCCAGAACTGTTGTCTCGACAGGTTTCAAGTTAGTGATCAGACATTCAAGGTGTTTGATACTCGTTGTTCAAAGAAATCTCTGAGAAAAATGTTACTGCACTATATTTGGATGAATGTAATTTGATATGTTGAATGATGACAGATCATCACGAGCGTTGTGGAATTGTTTTCTATTTCTTCAAGTACATCTATGAGCGTTCATATAAACATTTCATTAAAATGCAGTCTCACTACTGAAATATACTACTCATAAGATATAAAATAATAACGTTATCGACATAGTACATGTATCCTTGTCTTAGAATGAAGTTCCATCTCTTCTATGCTCATCAATGAATCAAATACAATCATTGTAGCTCCATAAATTAATATAAATTACCTACACTGTACGATACAATAATCAAATATAAGCTATTTTCCAAGTCAAAAAATAGCAAAGTGGTGCGGCGTACTCTATGATTGAGCGAATAATGCCGTTATAAATGATCAAGAGTTCATTTGACTCTTCAAGTCGAGTTCATCCACTGCATTGAACCGGAACGATTTAAAATGCCTGCTTTATTAGTTGCTAATAATTCTACAATTTGGCAGTCGTAAGCCGAAAACATGGGTATTTCGATATCTCCTGTTAGATTTCTTGAGCTACTAATGGAACCATGGAAATTTGATAAGAACGGAAATAAACCACTACTTCATCGCATGCATCAGTAATTCCTACATCAGCTAATTACCTCAGATTTCATGATTAGGGAGATGCACAGCATGTGGCCACAATTTGTCTTTTGAATACAGCATTTAATCGAAACGCTTCTATTTATATTCATTTAAACTTCATTTTATAATTGCCTTCACGTACTCCGCCGTGAGAGGCATCGGTAAGAAAAGTATTTTCCTCGGGGATTGGCATTTTTTTGTTGTGTATTTCATCCCAATTTTCGCTTGGCGGAAAGGTATCTTCTATGCCATTGATCAAGTCACACTGAGTAAATGATGAATAATTTAAGGTGGGAAATTGAAGTATTGTTGTTATTTTTATAAGCCAATATATTTCTACTACTAAGCGTCGCTACCATCAGCGCATATATTATAAAAAGAATTTTCTTTTTATGCGCTTATGATAACGACGCTTAGTCGAAGAAATATATTGTCTAATAAAAATAACAACAATACTTCAATTTCCCACCTTAAATTATAAATTCTAATGAAGGCCCTTTTGCCACTGAGAAAATGATGGTTTAATGCACATTAAAAATGCCCTACACGATGAAAATGCTTTTCTTATCCATCTTATGCATTTACTCTCAGTTAGGAGACACTTTTTAACATATAATGGCTGAATTCAAGATAAATAGTTTACTTAGATATTCCGTTAATCCTTTATTTGCCTAAACCATCACAATTTACTCAACGTTTCGAGTCAAGAGCTTTCTTCACAGAGTCAAAAACTCGGTATCCTTTGGTGTACTGGAAGCCCAGTTTCAGTTACACAGATAACACTCATGATATCCAAATACAATGTAGTAATGAAAGATTGACCGAAAGATACTGACATTTTACTGGAGCATGATATATAATAAAATCTCGCACAATCTTTTGCTTTCACTGAAATTGAAATGGATTTCATTACAAGCATACACGCAGAAAATACTTTGAATAGAATGACCCTGCGCATTGTCATACAAGGGCTCGGTATGGCCAAAACCAGTTTAAAAGATCTAGAATGGCTGAAAATGCTGGAGTGCTGCACAACCGACTGCTCTATGTACAGCAGCTTATATCTTAAATTGGGAACTAAAATCGCAAACTAACATTTGACTTGATGCTGACCAGTTTGTACACTTCTATTTGAGTAATTTGTTCATATCAAGAAGAAGTGTACAGACTTCTACCTGGCACTGATGCAGTTATCTGACATCATTGATGCATACGGAGAGATAAAGTAGGCATGCACAGCGTAATTAGTAGCACAACGCTGATAAATATGAATCCTCATGAAAAGCATAATTTCCAAAATGAATAATTAGGAAATTTATCGAACATAATGACCGCTACATATTCAGACAGTTTGTTGCTTAATATGTAGGTCATTTCTGTTGCATGATTTCAATAGCATCACATAGGATTTCCGAATCAAGAAAATTTCTTGAAAAATTTCCATCATGTCTTTAAAAACATCAACGAAACAACATCAACAGAATGTAAACGATGAATACTTACTCAAATTGCTGCCCTGTAAAAATGTTTTTATACATTAATAGAATAATTCATAGAGAAATAATTCAATAATAGAGAGAGCTTAATAACATTAAAGAAACCTTAGACATGAATGAAATTTGAGGCCCTGGATCTTTTGATGAAATCTGATCAAACATATCATCATAAAAAATTACAAGCAAAAGACAAATGTTGTTTCTTAAATTTCCGTTTGTCGGTAACTTGAATGTGACATACTGCAGCGGAAAAAAATTGGGCCATTAATTCTCGATGGTCCAACTTGAGTATTATTGATCAATTAATTTTGATTTTGGACCACTGTTTTGGACTGGCCCAAAAAATTAATCTTTTCTTAGGGCGATTATTACCTTTTGACATATGCAAGCATATTGTAGGGTCTATTAATTGCACAGGTATTTTCTATTTGTAGTATTTTATTTAGGCCCTATCAAGCATTGTCCTTTTCTTATGCTAATGATATATAGTATATATTAGTATTACTGCACAGTTATACTAGCAACTAAGTGCACTTCATGTAAATAATTTCATCAAGCACATTTTATCAACAAAATATTGTTCATTGCACATTGCAACTTCTCAGTAGGTCTACCATTTAACAGTAATTTTCAATTTATCTAAAAATCCACTTAGCCAATTGCTAGTAGCCGAAGTGATCCACTGAACCAATTACAGAAAGACAGAAGAAAACTGTTTAAGTCTTCTTCAAACACTTTTCCGTCACTTTTGTAAATGTCACTCACACTGAAAAAGATCTTGAATTTCTTTTAAGATGTTATCATCTTGAAATTCATCTCCTTTTCAGACAAAATAGGCGTTTCACTGCGTCCTGTTCTGCTCGCGTAGTGTCATGCACCACATCTATACCATCTAGAACGCATTTAACCATTATTATGCGAAACTCGGCCAAACAATTTTCATTGACCTCTTAACCAAATAACTAATTAGTTTTTGGGCCACGTTGTGGGCCAACTTCAGGCATGACAACACTGATTTGACGAATTAAAGGCCCAATTTTATTCCACTGCAGTATGGGAAGATATTCTCAATTAGGAGCGTTGCAGTCATCGACATTACAGAGCATTTAAAGTCAAATTTGCTGTTTCCTTCAAATTCACGTTGTCTTGGCACCACAAAAATTGAATGCTAATCTGAGATGCACTGGAAATTTACTCAATGTTACAGCACCTTCAAGGAAACTAACAGGAAGTTGATGATTCGAGCTTCCTTCTTTGAAATCCACTTGATGAATCTCAATCTTCATCGATGGATACAAGACAGCGGCAGTGATTGCCCGACCCTGTCATATGATTAGAGCGTCTAAAACGAGGTTTCATCTCTCGAAGAGAAACAGAGCAAATGATAAATTAAATATTTCGCCTGTCCAACTTAAAGTTTAGAATTTCTGAAATCTTTACCTTGCCATCATCCATCCGTAGCGTCCACTTCCCAATGTCGATTCCGTCTGTGATCTCTTTTTCGTTGATTGTTTTTGTCCGATTGTCTGAGGCCATCAGAGCCCTTAGAAGACTTGTTTTCCCGGCTCCTCCCAAGCCAACAAACATGAGCTTCGTTCTCCGACATTCTACCTGATCAGAACTGAGAAATTTTAGATAAGAAATGATCGCTGTAAATCCACGGGAAACAATCTCAGGTGGCGGTGTCTTCAGTCCTTGACATCGTCGTAAGCTGATCTCTGTTGGAATAGGAGAAATTCGGCATTATTTCTGATCGGACTAACATTTGGCATTTCATTCTTAACGCTTAACTTAAATATAAAATGATTCATATCGTACTGACTTAGCATATATCAACAGTATGATTTTATCCGTATTTCAACATTTGATTATGCATTATATTAATTTCATCAATCAACTCACTTTTTAATTTCCTTAACTTGCTAACTTCGCCTGAAATTCCGCTAAGAAGTGGATTATGTGACAAATCCAATGATTCTAAAACTGACAGTTGTTGAATATGTTTCGGAAGATGACGAACAGCTTGAAAGGTGATAGTCAACCGTTTGAGCTTAGTAAGCTTGAAGATAGGAGGCGGAAATCCTCCGAATTCTCCCAATTTTCCATCATCAGTGTAGCCAAGGCCGAAGCGGGGAATATCCAGTAAGAGTTTGGCACAGATTTTGTCGAATTCGTGGGAATCCACAAGTTTTCTGATTTCTTCTCGTGTCTACAGTTAAAATGAATGGAATGTTGACAAACTTGATGATTTGAGCTTTGAATTCGCTTCTATTGTTATCAAATTAGGAGTTGCAGTCAACTGAAGTTCACTAGGTTTCTACGATCGACATGAAAATCTTTCATTATTTCCTGCCATCTCCGGGAGAGCGAAGATTCAAATTCATGGATGGCTTCATTTTACATTAAAATGCTCAAATCTACTGCAGATTTGGCAATAACAGATAAGGATTACAGCACTGCAAAGGCGGTTCCCACTGCAATCTCAAGATCAGATGACTGCTGGCGACTATAGTGGGACTGCAAGAGACCATCACACGTCGACAAACTACAGAACAGTGCTCAGGATCACCACAGAGAGCACATACGACACCTACATGACGAAACACATGCCTCCTCATTGCTAAATACTTCATGCTACGCGCGAAACAGCTTCTAAATGAAGCAAAAGGTCAATCTCCTCACGCAAAAACCTCCACCTCTACAGACAGCAGATGCCCACAATCTTCACCTCAGCCACTCACACCGTCACCCAACACGACGACTTAACAACTGCATAAACAGCCCGTACACTCACCACGTCGGTGCATCCTTAGCACACGAACAAAACAACGAATTCATTGACTCAATCCCCCCAAACAGTTTACAAGTTTGAATGAACAGTCGACAGGCGCACACGCAAAACACTCGCACAGCTCCGAACCAGCAAATCAGCCTTCTTGAGACTACTTATTATCTACACAATAAAAGTCCTTCTACCCATCCTTTTCCCTTCTGTAAATCTCAACCACACAGTACAAATCCTCTCTTTTGCACACACATACATACGGCGCTCACACCTTAGGACCTTTGGGTTGCCCCTGGCAAGTGTGCGGAGCTCATTCGCCGCTGGAACCGGGCGGTTGGTTCGCACGGCACCTGATGGTACCGGGACCCTTTCCAATAGCGGTGAGGGGATGGGCTGATACCAGCACATTTTCAGCGCTACGATCCTCATAAATCACGCTATCCAAGAATTCCAACCTTTGGGCTCCTGAATTTGGTTGTGACAGTCGAAATATTGAGGTGATGCTATTTTTTATAATGCGTATTAATTATGCGTCTTATTAGCGTCGGTTTCCATTTATTCGTTGGAATACCTTTATTGAAAGATTTGAGATGTACACAGAACGTCATTGCACAATATACAACGTGTAAAAAATGCAAGCAGATCTGCTAAGAATGAATCATGCTTCTTACAGTCGAATATCTGCTCTCCGCCTGACTTTCGAGGCGAAAGGATCATTGCACTGAATCGAACAATAAAATAGATTCCTCCTCGAGACGAATGACGGGCTTGCAAACAGCGACAGAATTGGTTTTGTGGAATACATGACGCACGAGTACATCTTTCATTGGAGTACGTAAAAACACGATGAGAGCATGATACCAACCTTGTCTGAAATGCACTTGTTGAATAAGGTCTCAGGATCCACAGCAGCATTGCCATCGATTGCCTTATTCACAATGGTCTGCAAAGTCGAATCTTCGGAACCTCCACGAAACTTCGGCAAAACTTCATCCGCCCATGAAATTCCTGCGAATAAAGGAAATATATCTGTACCACTGGATTCATAAATACTATTGTCATTTGAATCAGAATGTCAGAAATGTCATTTTCACGGTCAGACATCACCAGTGTTCGTACTGGTCGATTTCGCATTTTTCGCGCCCCGCCCTGCGATTCGCGCCCCCAACTAATTGGTCTGAGATACATGTATGCACGAGCGTAAGATCAATACATACATTTTTCAAACATACATGTATATGGAATTCATATAGGCATATTTACGGGTCAATTTCATAGGTCTATGACGACTTACAGCATTTATTAGATACCTTTGATGGAGTAGATGAAAACATAATTGATTAATGGATGGCCCTGCATGGAGCAGACAACCACATGGTATTAATGAGATCATATACGAACATATAAGTACGTTATAATGTATTCATTCTAATTCGGTACTATAATATTTCCGCAACGTTGAATCAAATGAGCCTAAGGAACCCCGAAAATGCCTTTTCCAGTTCCAATTGGCTAGGATTTGGTTGTGGGGCCTTAGAAAAATGCCCGAAATCACTACAACCAAATCTGGGCCAAATGGAACCGAACCAAAGACTAAAATCGGGGTGTTAGGGCCTGTCATACCTGACATTTTCTCGGTGCAGTCAACGTCTTCGTTAAAATAACGTCGCTACACTTTCCATCTGGTACTGAAATGTAACATAATAAGTTTCATTAATACACCGTATGAGTTTATGCCCTAGTTTCCTTGTGATTTAAATGAAGAAAAGATCAGAAATGAAAGTACACATGTAAATAGTTTCATTCAATCAGGTACATGATGATCGAGCTGTGTTGAATCAAAATGCTGTCTAAAAGCGCTAGGCACTGATAAAGAAAATATCACTTTAATTTCTTGGGAGAAATAACTTTCAGTTCTTCATGTGCTTTTCGCTTCAAAGTACTAGTCATGAGCTTCTCAGCTACTGCTCGTTCCTTTTCTTCCATCTTCTCCTTCTCATCAAGCAGAGCTTTAAGGTGGTCCTCCTCTTCCTTTAATGACCGTAATGCCTCCTCCTGCATTTTCACGAGGCTTTCTTTCCGTTTCATGATATCGATGATTCGCTTTTCGTTGTTTTTGAGACCGGACTCTAACTCATTCAGCTTTGAATGATTTTTCTTCTGATTTTCGAAAGTTTTTAATATATCCTTCTCTGCTGCCTTCTTCTTCCTTGCTGCCTCTTCCTCCATCTCGCTCTTCAAACGCAGCTCATATGCTTGTTTGGCTTTGGCAACTTTCTCCAAAAGTGCCTGTGTCACTTCGAAGTTTCGCGATGAGATATTATTCGATGCCATGGCGCTCTTAATAACGACGATCGCATTCATTGTAGTCGCGGACAGGTTACTCCGTTTCTTTGTCACTAGATCAGGCAGCAAACTGAACACCCTCTCCACTTCTGCGTTTCCGTGGGGTAATGTCATCGTGACTCGAGCCAGACGACTCAGAGTTGGCATCTTTGAGGACATTTTCTGCCAGTATTCTCCAATGTCCATTGGCTTCTCTGTTGTACCTTGAAGGAGTCGAGCTTCAACTTCAAGAGTAGAAATCTCGTTTTGAGGAACAATTTGGGGAAAGCACTTCGCAAGAGTCTTCGCCCAGTACTCCAGATCAGCATCGTTCGAATGATGTGGGGAAAGAAATTGGCACGATTGAAGCACATCATTTTCAAACGGTAAGTACTTGAGGAGCTTTTCAGTTCCCCTCCTGAAGAATCGCTTCACCCTTTCAAAAATGTAATACGCAGTGATGATAAATAGTCCCTCAATAAAATGTAGAATACGCAGTGATGATTACGGTATGTCGTAGTAGGTTTACACACTATTCCTATTTGTTATTGTTATGTCAGAAAGGCATTTTCTGGAATAAGAAGGAAAATATTCAATTCTATTACTGTCATCAATCTGATACATAGTCGTAGACACATCTAACAGTTCCCAGTGATATATTATAGTCAAATATTTTTTGGGGAGCGAAAATATATGGGACAATATTGGGGCGCGAAAATATTTTCGGAATTTTCGCGCCCGCCTTCATTTTTCGCGCATTCGCGCCCCAGTACGAACACTGCATCACCCCTAGGCATACGGAGGGAGGATGGATTCGGCCCCGTCACATCCTCCTGCTGGCGCCTATTATGACGCTTTTGTGACTTCTACATTCAGTGCACCAAAGAACCGTTGGATGTGGATCAGAGGAATGTCACTGGAATTTTGAAATATGTGAATTTTGAATTTTTCGCAAGCACTTTGTGTGATAGAATTCGAAGAATCATCTCGATTTTCAATATGAGTGCAGTTTTAAATAAATGCGCTTCTGTAAATAATGTTGTAATCACCTATCATACCATAGACATCGAATGAAACACCGATTCGAAGGTTATGTAAATGCTACTTATTGAGGATTTCAATAGTAATGAGACGTTTAAGTAGTCATTTTAGGTGTTCCGCTATTCTGCAAATTGTCTTTCTTTCTAATCATATTTGAAGTTATTGTATCATATTAATATAACATAATGTTACTTGTAGAATACTACTTCACAGATCCATTGAAATTTGATGGAAATCTTCTACATTGCATAAACAGCAATAATAAAGGAGCTAACCAACAATCGGCAATTGATGAATTGAATTGCTATTCATGGTACTAAGATGAATGAGTTAGAACAGCTGAATGCACAAATACAGAGTTCGAACAATCAACATGTTGTACTGTGAATTTCATGACATTCGGAGGTGATTAGAAGATCAGGAGGATCCCCCACTTGTACAACTTCCTAAACACGTTTTAAAATGGATTTTTCTGCGGATTTTTAATTGGTCAAATAATTTTGTGAGCAAACAATATTTGAATATAAAGTTCATTGGAAAAAATTATAAAAAATACAACGGTTAACTCAATACTGCAAACAATAACGAGTGAACAGAAACGGATTCAATATGTGAGTGAAACGTAATTCCCAGTTACTAACTGATCGTGAGAAAGAAAGGAATTGCGAACCACTTGATTTTTCAGTCAAAAATATGCGCAGAAGCGCGCAGAAATATCTGCAATAGCACCGATAGGCCTTAAAATGCTTCAAACCATTCGGAGAGGTACTGGTTCAGAATCTTTCGTCTGCAATAATTACCATGGTGGCTTGAAATAGCTCAAAAGATGTAAAAGTTATATACACGTATGTAGCACAAAACGAAGGCGAAGCACCTTTTCCGCAAAACGTAAGAGTGATAAGGATGTGGAAACTAGAAATGTTCTTAATAAATACGAAGGCGCAGGCGCAATTTGCCCATACAGGTGATATTTTTCGCTAATGCTGGCCTCAATTCTTTCAAAAGCAGTTAGTCAATGCATTGACTTTTGTAGTTGAAGGTCAAATATATATCTTATGATTTCGATAATATACTTTTGAAATGCAATTGGTTCAATTTCATCCAGTTAAAAATCCGCAGAAGAAAATCCATTTTATAGCGCGTTTAGGAAGTTGTGCACGTGAGCTCCCCTCCCCCCCAAGAAGCGGTTCAGAGCCCGGTATGGACAAAGGTAAAGCGGTCGGAGCCTCATGACGAAATATGGCAGAAAATTCTCTGGCATTCAAAACACCACATTTTTGGTGAGAATTACTTCGATGAATTACCTCGTATCACTAGAATTTCCAAGGAGTGAAGATCTCCAAATTCAACAGGCAGATCACTTAATGCGACATGCAACAGCTCCAATTCTCGCAAGTTGTACATTGTGCACCAGGAGAAGTCCTTGAGAGGAGCCATGTGTACACGAATCTCAGTCAACCTAGAAATGCAAGAGACAGTCAATCACTGGTATCATAGAGTAAGTATATTAGGTAGAGTAGCAACTCAGTATTAATTAAATCCGATAATATGATAATATTACTAAATATTAATTAATAATGTATATGTAGTTATTAAATGAACTCGAGTTGAGACCAGGTACCAAATGTGATACATGCAATTTTTTGCAGTTTTGAAGAAATCACCACGGAATTGACTGATTACGATGGCAATACAGAAGGAATTACAGCATTTTACAAATCCCCCGCGTCATGACAACCTTGCAGAGGTAATGTTCATTAAATTTGCATCTTACTCAAATGCTCAGTTCAATTAATAGGAGCACTTTCTCGAGCTTGATCATGTCACTTAAACTGCCGGCACTGAAGTAGCAAACATCACAATCAAAGACAATGATCATAGTCAACTTTAAAAAATGCAAATTGGTCCGCAATATCATTCAAGTTCAAGAAAACAAACATAAATCTAGGGAATCATAAAATCATGTCATTGAAAAAATACCAAGAAACACATTATGATCTCCACGAAAACTTGCATTATAATGCAGTTCCTGAAACTTCCTTGACAATCAGCTTAATTTCCGCTTAATTAGTATGCCTGTTCGTAACCTTACATTTGTTTTGATAGCTGTTGAGATTCATACTACTCATGTAGAGGTGCCAAATCGCTAGTATGTAAACGCTGGAATAATTTGCAGGAATTTAGCTTTTTAAAAATTGATCAAATATATCTTTAGACCGCAAGAACGTAATCTCCACAAAAACTGAATCTTTTGATACAAACATTTTCACTGTATACTGATTTTTTCTTTGAGTCAACACTCTATTGACTATATACTTACTCTATGACGTATCTCAATTCGGAAAAACTTCATGGGATCAAAGAGGGAAGTACGCGGGTTAGCGTATTTCCTATAACGCCCTCTATTAAGCGCCGCAGTTGAGAGATTAACTTTTTAATAAATGTCGCACATAAAAGTAGGCGATTATAAATTAACGCCGCGGAGTTAATTAGATGAAATATGGTGTATGGCATAACAGAAGGCGGAAGAACCAGAATTCAATGATGAATGCAAGAAAACCGTCTCTCTCCCCGCAATTGTGTAAAACCTAGAAAGACAAAATTTCTCCATGCATAAAAATAACGTCACTCGGTCCCTTCATCAACGGAAGAACTTGCAGCAACTCTTGTTGAATAGTGACGCCTGTTCATGCTTGGATTCTGCAAGCTGATAAGACGCGGTTTATTCAAACTTACATCAACAAAATCATTCAGACATCAGATATTCAATGTTAAAACCTTCTATAATATAAAGGTCAAAAACTCTGAACGTCACTTTAAAGCGTTTATTTCTTCTTTTTCCTTCACTTTGGAATGTTAATGTAATGGTTGATCGATAGATTAATGGTTCGATTAACAATGCTAGGAAGGCACTTGATTTGATTTTGATTCGATACGTTCCAGGTCGAGGCCCTTCGTCAATAACAGAATGAAGCATAAACAATGACACGTCAAAGGTGTGAACCCAGTAAGTGTGACGAGATTTCTATGTGTGCATACATTGCATTTTCCTTGGCATTGTACAATGTACGTGTATATTATTGGGAGAAAATTGTTTTTCTCTCATTCAGAATTGAAGTAAGTGGTTTGCAGTCATAGGCAGCATCGCTTCGTCCTCATCAGTTAGTAGAAAGCATCGCTTCACAGGCATAGACGTCGCTTCATTATTTAGTACAAAGCATCGCTTCACAGGCATAGATATCACTTCAAATGGTAGAGAGCATTGCTAGGCATACAGTAGTAGCACTCGCTTCATCAGTTAGTAGAAAGTTTTGCTTCACAGGGATAGACATCGCTTCGCCAATTAGTAGAAAGCATCGCTACACAGGCATAGACATCACTTCGCCAATTAGTAGAAAGCATCGCTTTACAGGCATAGACATCCCTTAATCAGTTAGTAGAAAGTTTTGCTTCACAGGCATAGACATCGTTTCGCCAATTAGTAGAAAGCATTGATTTACAGGCATAGACATCGCTTCGCCAATTAGTAGAAAGCATCGCTTTACAGGCATAGACATCCCTTAATCAGTTAGTAGAAAGTTTTGCTTCACAGGCATAGACATCGTTTCGCCAATTAGTAGAAAGCATTGATTTACAGGCATAGACATCGCTTCGCCAATTAGTAGAAAGCATCCCTTTACAGGCATAGACATCGCTCCACAGGCATAGACATCGCTTTACAGGCATAGACATCGCTTAATCAGTTAGTAGAAAGTTTTGCTTTACAGGCAGAGACATCGCTCCTCAGGCATAGACATCCATTCATCAATTGGTAGAAAGCATCCCTTTACAGGCATAGACATCGCTCCACAGGCATAGACATCGCTTTACAGGCATAGACATCGCTCCACAGGCATAGACATCGCTCCACAGGCATAGACATCGCTTTACAGGCATAGACATCGCTTCATCAGTTAGTAGAAAGTTTTGCTTCACAGGTATACACATCGCTTCACAGGCAGAGACATCGCTCCACATGCATAGACATCCATTCATCAATTGGTAGAAAGCATCCCTTTAAAGGCATAGACATCGCTTCATCAGTTAGTAGAAAGTTTTGCTTCACAGGTATACACATCGCTTCACAGGCAGAGACATCGCTCCACATGCATAGACATCCATTCATCAATTGGTAGAAAGCATCCCTTTAAAGGCATAGACATCGCTTCACAGGCATAGACATCCCATCATAAGTTAGTAGAAAGCACTGCTACTTTTCGCATCCTCATTGAACTTACTTGCTGTTTTGCGGAGAATTCTGCCCGAACGATTCAACATCAACGTTCTGCAAGATTATGTTCTTCAGACTAGTCAGATTTTCAAAGGAATCAGGCAGCCGTTTGACAGCAACGTTGGATAATACGCAGTGAGTTAGATATTTCATTTCTCCGATGCAAGAAGGCAATGTCTTCAACCTGAAATCAAGGAAGGCGTTGTAATGACAAGAAGTTGATGAGTGAACATCAGAAATTACTTCTTCATATCAACAAACGTCAAACTTCGAACTCGTGTAAATCTTCTCATGAATTCTTCAGGAATCACTTCAACATTATTCCCGGAGATTTCAAGACGTCTGACACATGCTGCGTAGAGGAAATGAGAATCCACAAGTTTCATTATCGATTCCTTCGTCGCCAAACCTTCGATCAAATTCTCAAAATTGATGTCTGCATTCGCATGAGTTTTGCAAATAGTTCCTTTGTTTGTACTTTCTAACCCAACATCGTTGACCTGTGAAGATGGAGACAGTCATGTGAATTCCTGAATTCATTAGGACTCTGCGGATGGAAGCGACTATTGGGACAATGTAACAGTCCGGCAGCCAGAGTGAGTTTCAGCAGGGAACGAGGCCGACAATGAAACTTGCACAGAATGATGTACGTCCTATGTCTGATGCGAATCTGCACGTCTGCCGAGCTCTAGAGAGCTCTTCTTCCTGTCAGACAGGATCAAAGAATCACACATGTCAATCCAGACGTAGATTGCAGTTTTTGGCAAAAATGAAATATTCTATGTTTTTTTTATCAACTAGAAAGAACAGAGTCTAGAGCGATAATTTTTGACATAGAATGTTTTCAGGTAATTTCCTATCAAATGTGTGACATTATCATGCTTCTGATGGGCGATGTATGTAGGAATGTGGTTTAATGTGGATGAAGTGGGCCTGTGTGTTGGTTTTTGCCGACAGTAGGAGACTTGCTAAATCTGAATGTGTGTAGCTTCATAGATAAATGTTCATGAACATGGTAAGAAGTGACCTGAAGACACATCATGCCGAGCATTATGGCTCTACACTTAGTACTTTTCAGTTGATAAGAGAGAACATTGAAAATTTTATTATTGCCAGAAACTGCGATCTGCGACCCACTGGATTGACTGTCTTTTTCTTTGGTCCTGTCTGAGAAGAGGAACTAACTAGAACTCAGCAGACGTGCAGATTCGCAGCAGACATAGGGTGTACAGTGCCAATAGGTCAGTCAAAGTTCCGGATAAGCGAATTTTTAACTGCCATGTTAGCAAAAGCTTGTGGGCTTAGGTCAAAGACATTTGGTTATATACCAAGACCCCTGTAGAATATGATCTACATATATCCATCCTGTATATCTACCTAGAATGTAATACTTGATATATCTGACTCCGATTCTTCGACTGTTTAATGAAATTATGAGCATCAATTGTACATGTCTGCTATATATTCACTGTCGTTCCTATTAAAGCACATAAATACACGTACACAAACAAAGACCGTGAACTGAGACCTTGAATTGAAAGCGATTTATCAGAGCTGTATCCCAGCTTTGACTAGCATGCATAACCTACTTAAGAATGCTCCAATCATTTAGCTGCTTGCCTATTATTTGACTCAGGCGAGAACCGCACATTGAGCAAAAATTAATTGCTGGTAAAGCAAGAGTCTTGGTAATCCGGCAGCCAGAACGAGGGTTTTTTTACCAACTCTGTTATCATTGCACTGACATCATTTATCATCATAAGTACGTCACGCAGGTACATCATAATCAAGCGCAGCGATATCATTCATCATTGTAGAAGCAATAAGGATTTATATAATTAAAGGAATTGAGAACCGAATCCAATCGACTTGAGAATCAATTTCATAATCTTCATAATTTCGTCTTTGTTCTATGATTGAAGGTGAAGCATGGAAAATGACAAGGAGGAAGCCATGGAAATCCGACTTTCTCCTCCTGTCAACAGGACTAGAAGGGACATTGACTTGCTGTGATCATCATGGTGCCTCATTTAAGCAACAAACTTAATCAATGTTACAAAATCTTAGGGAAGTTTGCAACAATTTCATTCTTGGTCTTTCTTCATTTATTTTTCATCTTCTTTTACATCGTGACCAAAACAATCAAGAAAAACAAGATAATTGAAAACTAAAATCAAATCACATGTCACCTGCGATATCATATTTCTAGCTGGTTTGAACTTAGAATTGACGATTTTCCAAACTCATCGGGTATCTCTCCAACCTCAACCGAAAATTGAGAATTCAATGTCAAATGCATCATTTTTGGGGTCAAGCATGCCGGCACGGGGTGGGCAGGGTGGGCAAAGCCCATGCTTCCCTTTTCATAGGGTGGGCAGGGTGGGCAATGCTACCTTTTTACAGGAGGGGCAAATTGCCTTTTTACGGGATGGGCAAATTACGCTCGTATATTGCCCTTTTTTCAAGTACGATTTAAGTGACTTCAATTAGGATGTTTCCTTTAGTTAATATGGACAAGTTAATATGTGTCGCCTTTTGGTTGACAGAGTGGGCAAGTTGATCAACATGATTGCCGTTTTGTAGGGTGAGCAAATTGATCTATTTTGCCTTTTTGCATGGTCGGCATAAGTTATTGTACATATGTTGCCTTTTTTACGAGTACAAGGTGGGCACGTGTTTCTATGTTGCCTTTTGCGCGGCGGCCAAGTTATTCTACTGTGTCTTGCATTTTGACAGGTGAAATTTGCCCCTGTGCAATTTATAGAGGATGGTCAAATAGAAACAATGCTGACTTTTCACAAGGCGTGGGCAAGTTTGCGGTCACATTTACAAAATAGGTAATGTCATACAGTTGGGAGACTCGCGAAAAGTCGAAAGGAATAGTGAATCAATTGAGGGACACCTTTTTGATCGTTAGCATTAAGTGCTCATACGACGTGATCTGTATAATGGAGAATATTTCCAGGACTACTCAAAGATCTGATGTTAGTGCTCAAGCTCAAGCAAATTTCGTCATCAACCTTGCGAAGCAACGATTCAAAGAAATGTGCTGCCAATGACGAAGCTAGTAAGATATGGAGTCATGAAAAGAAAGCTACAAGCAGAAATAGGGGACGAAATGACAGATAGCATCATGGAGAGAAAGGAAAAGAGAAAAAAAAAACTGCCAGAAATGTCCGAAATGACAGACCTGCCTGATATTGATACACCGGATACAACGTTCCAATCTTTTTCCCAGATATTTTGATTTGATCAATTTGATCGACGGAGCAATGCAGAGAAGATTCCAAAAAAATGATTTGAAAGAGAAGATATTGAAATAGCCCTGATAGACTCTGTAAATGGCAAACTCGAGAAGGAAAAATTGACAAAAAATTTTCCAATTGTGTCCAGAGTAATGAAGCTTCAACAATCTCGCAAAGCAGAATTTGAAGAAGAACTAAAGGGTTTGCCAGTCCTCCTCAAAATGAGAAATGAACAGATCAAACCAAGAATAAAAACGGTTACAAAGAGATCAACAAAACAATGCGATATATTTAACGCAATGCCAATGCCATGAAAAAAAAAGCTTGCAAAATTACCCACAACTTGCTGAAATATTATTGCACAGTACTCATGAGCTCAGCGACAGCGGAAAGAAGTTTCAGCGCAATGCGACGCCTGAAAACATGACCAAGAGCCAAGACTGGACCAAACCACCTTAACAATATCTTGTTTGCAGTATTGCATAAGGATTACATGGACGATGTTAATATCCACGCCACACCGTTGCTGATGAATTCATCAAATTCAATGAAAAGAGACTCTCATACTTTGGACATTTCTGATCTGGCTCTTGTTTTTCTTGTTTATATTATTAGAGTTATCACAGAGGTTTAGATTATACTGTTTGATATTTTGTACATAAATAGATCATAATGATTTGATCAAATATTTTATTTTTGAATATTTCCGTATCAAAGCTGGATACCGGTGTCGTGAATAATAATAACCTTACAGTTGAGTACACATTAAGATGTAATATCAAGTTGTATATGTAAAAGTGTATATATAACCTACAATATATGATTCGATTTCGGTTATATCACATTGTCATATTTTTAACTTCTCCTTATTATATAAGCCTCATATTTCACACGTTATTTATAATATCGGAATATAACCTACTTATAATTTATGTTTATCATTTGTTATGCATTTGTTAAAAGAAACCTCTATATAAGATCATTTGAACTCCGTATTCATTTAAGCAGAAGAAAAGTAATTCAAAAATCACATATAAAGTCAAAATTTTCAAATAAAAGTTCCCATACTTGAGATATAAATAAAGGTGCCGATACCGATGCGAACATGCAATGCTATGGACTAATAACCTATGGACTACGGAACTATTCCTACCGCAGTTAATTGTTATTGCAAAGCGGTGATTATCATGCTCCGATGTAATGAAATCAAGCTCGATCCACAACGATTCGCGCGGCAGGGAAACTAGTAAGTGCTTCCTGGCCTACGGTTATATAATTTAAATAAATAAAGGCGTATAAAATAGTACAATTTCTTGTATATAGGTGTGCATATGCAAAATGCCCTTTTTTATCCTTGCCCATGCTGCCCCTTTTACGTGCCGGCATGCTTGTTTGGGGTTGAGAACTTCAGTCTTCAAGCAGTCATTCTTTAGTTACTGTCATCACATCAACGCCTATCCACGACGTGATATTGCTTCCAAAGTCCGTTCTAGGTACTAGAACCGACAACCTTGAATTGGTCTACAACCTCCACGATTAAAGAATTCATTCTAGACACAGCTACATTTGGAATTCTACAGGCATCTCAAGATTGGTGTAAAAATATTCGATATTGTGTGGACTTATCACAATTCTGTCACACGCACGCTCCTCGAATCGACTCTTTTGATTTCAACTTTTCAAATCTTCATTTTGCCTCCAAGACGCAATGAGGAAGCGAAGAATTGTGCAAAGTAAAGCCTTCTAAGGTTTTCATACGTTTAACACTGAAACTTCATTGTAGAATAATCTACTTCTGCTTGAAATCGAATTCGGGTGTTAAAACGCACATTCCTTTGATTCATGGATATCAAGAACAATATCTACCAAACTTGTATCCCGTTTTGACATAATACGTAGATTTCTAGCAACTCTGCAACCTTAGAGCATGCAAAGCCGACCGATAATGCACATTAGAAAAGCGGCGATGCATTATTGATTATAATGACTTATGTACTGACCACAGAATTAAATATTTTGTTTATCTGCTTCGGTTTGCTAGAAGTGTCATTAAAACGAAATCGCCGGCACGTCGACGAACTAATTAAGTGGGCAAATAGGAATTCCTAATACCTGACAGAGATAGGAAAAAAGTCGTGCGTCGCTTGCGGATTAATGTGAGTTCCAGCAAAGTGCTTCGATTGCCACAATTCCTTCAGATTCGAAGAATTCAGATCATTGCGCACAAGTTTTATCCATAATGTTGGCCCTTCCGATCATTATTAAAGAAAGTAGCAGGCGTACGAAAATTAGTTCACTTGATGATCCTCTCCTCGGCATTGCTCACTGTATAGTGCATACATTGAATCGAAGCCAGGCATCGATTTGTGTTTTGGTGTGTGCGACGTGATATCACAGCACGCACGCCTCTCTCACTGGCTCTGGTGTCCTCTGTTGACAGCTTGTTATTTGCCATTTCCAAAAGCAAGCGATACACGAATTATCCATTCGAGAAGGAGCAAGTTTTCTAATTCTTTGATGTGCCATTTCGATATTAAGGTTACATACAATTCTTCCTTTCTAGGAAACCGAAGCGCGCGCAGATGAATCTAATTCTGTGGTACTGACAATCCAACAGCAGATAAATAATGATTTAAGCCATCACAATACTTTGACACGAAAAATAAATCAAAGATAATAAATATGCACCTCCAAGGAAATAAAGTCCTTTGGCAACAAATGAAATGTTACCTTGAAACAATAAGATTTAAAAAAGCTGATATATCTCATCACACCGAATGTTCAGCATTTACCTGATCAGACGGAGCAGTCTACAATGTGAGAGGATGAAGATGACATAGAAATCAAACATGCAGATTAGAATGACATTGTTGTAAAATGCTGTGAAATACCATCTGCATCTGCATCAACTATATGGTAAAATGAAAATTATTCTTTCACCTTGATTCATATACTCAAAATGAAGAAATTGATCATTTATTTGCATAATTTACGTATTTCGAAGACTTCAGAGCAACTAACGCATTACCTTTGTCAGGAATGGAAATGACTAGGTCCGTATTCTGCTTTAGAGGTTTCCAACCGTTCATTTGGTCTTTGTCTATGGGGCGTTATTAAGAATACGTTATTTAATAAGGCGGTTTTAATGAAATCTTTAGCAGTGGATACCAACTCAGCTTTTTGTTTGGGGGAGATGCTCTTCGATAACAACGGTAGACTGGAGGTGGTGAAAGTAGCTTTCAATTTCAGCATCCACACTAAGATGATGGGATTTAGGCGGAATATTGAATTAAGGCCATGACTTAGAGTCCAACTTTGTTCAGATTATGGGACGATAAGTTCATTATATGCTCATTCAGAGGTTTTGGATTAGATCTAACTTCCATAGAGTTCTTATGCTTACAACACTAGGTGACATGCTACGCTCAATTTCGCGTAAACTACGTGTGATTACACATGACCCTAAACATCCGTGGCTATGCGTGACATTGCTGCAACATCTGTTGACAGTCCTGTTATATAGACTTTGCGTCTCATGTGTCTGCATGTATCAGAGGCTAAACAATGTGATAGGACCTCAATTTCATGCTCAGGGAAGACAGAACATGCTTAGCGGTTCATCTGTGGTTCAAGTGGCAACGCAGACAACCGTAGACGACGCGCAAACTATAAACGCTCGCCCGCGCGTATTCATAAACATTCCCCATGTTTTGACAGCATCAGATCAAGTGATTTCTGACTCTTAGTGCAGCGCGTATGTACGCGCGTAGAAGAACAGAATGTCTTTAACCACGGATGTTTGGGATGTTCCGTAATTACGCGTGAATTACGTGTGGCATGTCACCTAGTGAAGCGAGAGAAGTTTCAAGCTTTTTACGGCACTTACTGACTACAGGAGTACTAAGTTTAGAAAATTTAATAAGCGAGTCAAGACCGAGCGGGTAAGTAACGTGCTTGTGTTCATTAAGGAAACTTGTACGTTGTTGAAGCGACAATGGTGGCCTCAATCCGTCAGTTTTATAGGTACAGAAGCAGAAAGTGTCAGCGTTCGCACTATGAATGTGAACTATATTCAGAAACAAACATCGATTACTAAAATATCAAGTCAAAAGGATGACAAAAGTTGCACAGAAGAAAAACAATTATTCTTATTGTGCGAGTGTAAGTACAGGTGCTACCATGAATACTGAGTCCTCCAATATAAAGGAATCAAATGAAACGGAGTTGTACTGTAACTTCATTGTTTGCTTATTATACTCCTGAAGACCAATCAGACAGCCTTTCATTATTGCAGATGAAGTTTGTTCTTGTATGTCCAAGAACATCTGCATTCCTATGATCACATTTCGCAGCAGTAAGATACGCTATCCTTTTTGTAAAAACGTTTGCTGGAATATCTGATCCAAATCTTGTTGTAAATCTCAACATGGATAGAAGATACATTCTCTACTTGAATTACTTTTCGTTTCTATTCCACTTCATGCTGTGTCATTATTTCAAGATAATTCATTTCACAAATGTTGAAAATATTGACTTGGATTGGTACAATCATCTAATGCAGCCTTCTACATTCAGAAAGAAGAAAGAGACCAGCATTCATATTGAATCAGTAGAATTAAACTTACATATTTTTCGAACAAGTTCTTTTCACTTTTGATGGATGAACGAATCTTTGAAATTTGCAAATGAACATACGCGCCAATCTTGAAGAGGAGTTTGTTCATGAAGTATTCAACCTGCAAAAACAAAATTACAACAAATCAAACTTCATAGCAATAATGATTCCAACTTCGAAGGTAATCTTGAATCTTCCTATTTACAAGTAGATTACGTAATTTTCGTGAGTGGGAAAGATTTATAGTCATGAACAATGTGACTAATGGAAGCAGAAAAGAAACATTGATGAAAGTCTGTGGTGCACAGCTGGAACCGGGACGCTTTGTTCGACCCGGTAATCGAGCTCGTTTCGACTTCAAAATATTAGGCCCGGGCGCGGCCCGGTTGACAGAATTTATCGTTTTGCGCAGTTCACCATCCTTAATGAAAACGTGAATTAAGTTAGTTGAATTCAATCGCCTTATGAATCATTCTAAAAAGCTAACTTTTGAATGATCGCATGCTGTAGATATCTATAATCCACAAGTCTATAGGTATGCATAGCAAATTTCCATTCATTTTAAAAATCGTACAAGT
The DNA here is from genome assembly GCA_907163375.1 of Prostheceraeus crozeri. Taxonomy (NCBI): domain Eukaryota; kingdom Metazoa; phylum Platyhelminthes; order Polycladida; family Euryleptidae; genus Prostheceraeus; species Prostheceraeus crozeri. The sequence continues at coordinate 21,171 of CAJQUW010003507.1, forward strand.
ATAGCACATTTGTCTATCACAGATTAATTGAATCTTATTTAATGATGTACCGATAGCTGCCTATTCTCGTAAGAGTTATATCTAGTTTCATAAAAACAGGGAAAACGAAAACACATCAGACATGTGGCAGACTTGAAAAGTGAAGTCATTCTAATTAATTCACGTACAATAGTTGATAATTTTCAATTGAAAATACGTATTTGAAGCACATAGAGTACAAAAGCAACAGCGTGCTGCTTGACCAGATCATCATCATTGATTACCTAATTCATTCAAGAGATGCCCTAACTCAGATGAAGGTATGAAACTCCTTACATAGCATCTGGCCGCATTCATTATCTGTCAATAGAGGAGGATCATTCTCTTCAGTAAACAAGCTGGTGGAGAAGGCATATTCATGACCATTGCGTCATATGTCGGAATTTATTTCATCTTATTGCTCAAGAATCATGTTGAAAAGCCATCGCATGAATTGATTCAGAGAATTTAGATGATCAAATGAGGAAGATATTTTTCATTTCATACATTATAAATATAGGTCCGGACTAGCTTCCAGTTCTGCGCACGCTCTTGCGTGAGAAGCTATGAGATGCACAAATGCAAAACCTGAATGTATTATATATTTTCATCATACTACTGAATATAAAAAAGAGTAATATGATTGAATTATTATGAGAAATCGGCAGAAATTGTCATGAAAATACAAAATGACGTACTCACCTCTTCTTGATTCATTTCTTGCTTCGGCACCAATTTCGCAAAGGAAGGCAACAAGATCTTCTGCGCAGTGAGCAGGGTGTAAGAGATGAAATTGCTTTCATTCAGGAAAACGAAGGAATCTGTGTTTGATTTCACAACTTGACTGATTGGAATCCCTTCTGCATCAATAAGATGAGGATTTTCATGAATATCTTCAGGATTGTCAGAAAATGCTGCAAATGAAATGATATCTCCGTCATCGTACTGATTTTACTTTGCCGTTATTGTCAGATCGGCCACCGAAGACCTAAAACTCTTGTTTTCTCCGAAATCATTGTATTTTTGAAATTTCAACTCCTGAAGTTAGCGCAACCACTTATTCCGAAATTCAAAATGACAGCTCATCAACCAGCGTAAACCGCTAGAAGAGATAAAATATCTACTTCTAATTGCGTGCCACACAAAAATCTAAATAACAATTTACATCTTTATGCAAGAAGTGAGATTTCAAAACACTTTTACAACAGTGGGAAGCAGCTGAGACGCCGTTTCACAGCAAATAAATCACACCAGTGGGTGAGCAAGATCAATATTCATCAGAATCGACCAAGCATTTATACCTATCCACACAATTAACCAATGATAGGCATCTGTTATATAAACGGCAGTTTCAAGGAATAATTTACTGTGGCTTACGGAAGTGAAACACGGGCGATGAAGACCAGTCACAAGGAAAAGCTTGAGAGGACCGACGATGCCATGATAAGAAGAGCGTGCGGAATCAGGCTCAGCATAGAGTAAGCATGTTAGGTAAAGTAGCAACTCAGCATTAATTCAATCCCCAATATGGCTGCAGTTTCGATTTTATTGAATGAATTATAGTTGAACCCAACTGGAAATTGAGGTCAAATGTGAAATATGCAAATTTGTGCAGTTTTGAAGAAATTACCACGAAATTGACTGTTCATAATAGCAATACAGAAGGAATGACAGTATCCTCCGTGTCATGACAGTCTTGGAGAGGTAATGATTGTTAAATTAGCAGTTCGATAGGTTGCTATTGCTATAATGATCTCAATCTCTTAATAATAGTATTTTCTTAATTGGCGTGATCAAATCACAAGCTACTTGCCAATGGAAGAGCAATAACATAACCAAATTCTCATACGATGATGAAAGTCATCCCAGTAGCCATTTATAAAAGAATATAATGCTTACTAATATAAATTATTAGTTAAAGTAGTCCTAATGAGGACTGATGGGGATAAAGACAATGATCATAATTGACTTCAAAAGATGTAAATGGCTCCACATTACTACTCAGATTCAATAAATGAAACATAAACTTAATGAATCATAAAATCATACCGATGAAAATGGTATTATTCTCATGGTTGAAAAACTTAAAATTTCAGCCAAAAAGTACAATAAGATCTCAACTTTTTCATGAAGACTTGCATCATGATGTGGTTGATGAAATTTTCTTGATAATCAGCTTAACTTCCGCTTAATTAAGGTACCTGTTGGCAAATATTCCTTTTGATATCCTTTTGATAACATGTTTTATACTACTTCCATGTTGATTTCATGTCATTAGTATATAAACACGTGAATAATTTGCAAAAATTCAGTCTCTTAATAACTGCTCAAATACTTTTCTGAACCGCAGGGACGCAATCTCCGCAAAAAACTGAATCCTCTCATACACACATTTTCACTGTATAAAGATACTTTTTTGAGTCGACGCTCTTCCTACTACTATACTTACTCTATAGTCAGGCTTGGTGACCGAAGGAGGAGTGAAGACCTTTGGAAATTGGGCGTAGAGGACATTGGCTGTATTTCAGGTAGCTCTCGGCTCCGCTAGTTCGGTCACGTCGAAAGTGACTCGATTTGGATTAAAAAGACCTCCGGATGGACAGAGATTGATCAGCAGTCTCCGTAAAACGTTGTTGCAAAAAGTGTCGGAGGATGAACATCTTGAACCTCAACCGTGCTGGCCAACGATCGAGTTCAGTGGAGACGCGCAATTTGGAAACAATCACCTAACCCCGTCGAACGGGCTCGATTTCCACTGGCAGCTTAGCTAGATTCCTATTTCATGCCTCAAATCGGAGAAAACCAAATGCGCTACCATGGCAGCTAACACAGAAAGATGCGCCAGATTATATTATCTGTGAACCTAAGTTTTATTATATTCAACGGTGGACTACATGGATTGTCTAATAAAGAACAAGAATACATACTCGGAAGCACATGTATGCTCAAACACATACCCAAACCACAAAGGTGTGGGTTCAAATTCTATCAAGTGGTCATAAGATGCCAGTTTTGGGCTCACAAGCGTTGCAGTGGCATTGTGGGACGCCTGTCATCCGCAGCAGCTACATTCGTGTGCCGCCGGTGTAAAGGAGAATTGGTGACCTACCAAACGCCATCATTTGGAGACGGTGATCTTTTCACGGTTGATGAGGAAGATGAGGAAAGCTATGAAGTAGTGAATACTTCGTTACCTCGGTGATGTCATTGATGCTGGCGGGGAGCAAGTGCAGCAGTCAGAGCGAAGATCCGGAACGGTTGGTGCCAGTTTCGTGAAATGGCTCCCTTTTTGACATCTAGAGCAACTCCACTTTCAATGAATGCAGCCATCTACAAGTCAAGTGTGCACAGCAGCATGTTGTACGGCAGCGAGACTTGGGCCATGTCATCAGAGTGTTTGAGGCGTCTTGAAGTGAATGAAATGCGGATGGTCCGTTGGATGTGCGGAGTCTCCTCCCGCGACCGCATTTCCAATGAAGAGCTCAGAAGAAGAATGTGCCTGGAGCCTATCGGTGACTCTATAAGAAGACGTCGACTAAGATGCGGAGAGGAAAGACGAATGTCAGTGGGTGAAGTGCGTGCGGAAATTGCAAGTGGATGGTCGCCGACCTGTTGGACGTCCAAGGAAATCATGGAGCGGTAACACCAAAGAAGACATTCGAGCGCTCGGGCTCCGTGTGGAAGATGCAAGCAACCGACCGTCGTACCCAACATGGATGGAACAATCGACGTTAAATGGTATAAGTATAAGTAAGCACATTAGTCTGACGCCTTCCGTGTAGCTGAGTTTTATCAATCCCATTCTCATTCTATTGCGCACAGTCTTCAGCATGCATGCAGAGTACACCTAATTCAAAAATCTTAGGGTTGACCGTCCCAGGCTTGAACCCAGGTTCATCGGACGCTGAGCGAACCCTCTACCCCAAAGCCACTGCAACGTTCTTGAAATGGGAATTAAATAAGATACAGAACGCGCACGCTAACCATCCCGTGGTCACTCACCAGGTCCACAAAGAATGTGCGCGCGCATATCGCTGCTGTCGGTCACCTCCAACAAACTGTGAAGTGTCAACAAAGTCGGATTCTCCACTAAATTCGGAAGATAGATGACATTCGCCGATATTGATGGTTTCAGATCATTATTGATGGCTTGAGCCAGTCGAATCATCTCACATCCGACGAGAGAGAAGTTCAGGAGATCTGAGCATCGTCTGCTGCGGTAGAGGAAGGGAGAATCATCCTTCTTCTGCTTGAATAAAGCGGTGGATGGAAAGGACATGAGGAAATCACGAGATCCTTTCGGATTGTACTTCATACTGAGACATTCGACATTCCCAGTGACGTAATTGATTGGAGTTGACGATCCTGACACGTTTATCGTCTGTTTCTCGTGATCTACGTTCATTATCATGGCCGGAGTCGTCTTTCCATTTACAAGGACGACATTTCCAGGTTGGAAGTTATGCGTGTGTTTCAAACTCTGAAATGAAAGATTCGACATGATTATTGCAGCATGAAACGGACAGCTCTCCAGTCTCATCTGGAGGTGAAGCTTCGTGTTCATGCAATGCAAGCGGCATAATATGCAGACAAAATACCATAGCTAACGAATTCCATATAATGTAATGAGCGAAGAGAGCTCCTTTTGTGGTCTACAGAAGAAGTGCTGAGCATTTTCCAACACGTGGCATCTCTGGGACCATTTTTGCGTTAGCATGAATACAGGGTGTGCCTACTTCAGAAGTCGTCGGCCTGAACCGAACAAGCTTTGAACCCAGTTCTCCGAATGCAGAGCGAATGCTCTACCAAAAGGGTATTGCACCGGTCTATCAGACGGAATAACATTGAAGTAAATGTAGCTGGCCAAGCGGCAAGACAACAAACATGGAATAACATCATTGTCCACAGCTTGCACGAAATTCTTCGAAGGAGTCGTGGCGATCGGAGTCATTATTACTTTGATGTTTTCACTTCCAGTATCACCACCCCACGGAAACTGTGAGGATATCGCTTGCAATACGGCTTCTTCACGAAGCTGAACGGCGACTGCGTTTGTCCGCTGCTAGTTAGCCGTCAGTGGAACTTTGCGTGTATTAAAAAAGTGAAAGGCATGCAGTTTCACCGATGTAATTAGAACGTATTTATCTGTTACGGCTTCTCATGGACAGCATCTTGAAGACATTCAGTAACAACCTCATTCACTGCTGAGATTCACTGGACAAGGAGAGAAAAGAGAAGAACATGTTCTCGCACTTAACTCACCGGATTGCGTGGCAGCGACAGGTAGAACGGTTTCCCATAGGAATTACCCATTGCAATGCCGATGGAGTAATTCTTCCGACTGATGAACAAGGAATGGTAGAGAACGTCATTCACTTTGATATCCATTTGAAAACAAGGCTGAAACAGAAGAGGAACATGACCGTTTTTCTGAAAATGTGAAGTTCGGATTATTCATGGTCTAGTTCATGGCCATCATCCCATTGCAGCAACGTAGCTGACTGACATGACAGCCACATATCCTTGATTACTTGTTCATTCATGAAATGATGGAAAGGACGTGTCCATCACAAATGATAAGGAGAAACTGTCTATCTTCGTCATATCCGGCCTCTGTCGCCCATGTAAGACTTTATCGAGGGTACTGATGCTCCTAAAGCAAAAGTAGATTCACTGCAACTACGACCCGTATGAGGCTAATATGGGTCATTTCACAGGCCGATGAGGCACTTCGGAAGGTGCCGCCCTTAATCATAATCAGGCATCCCAACGTAATTTAAAAATAGGAAAGAGAATTAGCTAGGGAAACATTCTTCATTGCTATTTCTCTGCTAAACCTTTGGAGGCAGCTAGATGAAACTAAATGCTCAAAATGAAACATTGGACAAAATCAAAATACTGGCTGAAGCACAGAATTAGATTCATCAGCGCACGCTTCGGTTTCCTAGAAAGGAAGGGTCTTATGTAGCCTTAATATCGAAATGGCACATCACAGAATTAGACAATTTGCTCCTTCTCGAATGGATAATTCTATTGGAAATGGTAAACAATAAGCTGTCAGCAGAGGACACCAGAGTCACTGAACGATACGTGCGTGCTGTGATATCACTTCGCACACACCAAAACTCAAATCGCTATCTTGGCTAACATTCGATTCAGTGTATGCACTATGTAGCAAGGAATGCCGAGAAGACGATGGTGAAATCATCAAGTGAACTAATTTTCGTGCGCCTGCTATTTTTTTATTAATGATCGGAAGGGCCAACATTATGGAGAAAACTTGTGCGCAATGATCTGAATTCTTCGAATCTGAAGGAATTGTGGTAATCGAAGCACTTTGCTGGAACTCACATTAATCCGCAAACGACGCACGGCTGTTTTTCATATCTCTGTAAGGTATTAGGAATTCCTTTTTGCCCACCTAATAAGTTCCTCGATGTGCCGTCGATTTCGTATTAATCACACTTCTAGCAAACCGCAGCAGATAAACAAAATATTTAATTCTGTGGGCTGAAGCCATCGTCAATTTTATTGCTGTTCTACAAAAGATTAAGTTAGTATCACGTGAATCGTCAAAATACTCCATCGAACATCATGTTTCGTGCTGAACAGGACGATAAATTATCTTCTCAGGCAAATTGAACACACGTGACTGATGCTGTCGATTTGTGTTAAAAAATCCTTGCACAATCGGTATCAACAAATCTTATCAAGGCAAAAGTAATTTTTACGTACTTTTTGAAAACAAAGACCTTAATAAGATATTACTTCAAAAGTTACATTGCGCTTGCGTGTACAGAGTAATATATTTCAAAAATTTAACCAAGCGTTAGTTGAAGGAATTGCAAATTTTACAGTGTTCGCAGCTGATGACATAAAAATTTGAATTCACACTGAACTGCTATGACCAGATTTATCAAACATTAATAAAATTTCATGCTTCCGGATAAAACATGACCCACGATAGTCTCTGAGTATTTCCTAGAAGACTAAAATACAGTTTTTGCAAATCTTCTCTGACATCATCGGGCTTTCAAGCAAGCATTCCGAGCTTTACAACGACAACTCAATTAAGATTGGAGCTACCGTGGATATTTTGTCTTCATCTTTTTTTCTACCATGGATATCCCAAAGACCGTCATCATCCCTGTGTTATCCATCACATCGAGAATTGAAGATATTGAACACAAGGGCGCTCTTCTTTATTTTCAAAGTTGTTTTCAAGGTCTTCAAAGCTCTTACCTCAGGTAAGCGTGCAGATTTGTATTGATCGACAGGGTACAGGTTTTCGGCATCTTTGGTGGCAGTGCGAATGGGAATGTTCTCAAATTTGAATGGAAATGTGAATTCAGTGAGTCCGGGGAAATTCACCGTCACTTCAGATTTAGCCAGCGGAGACAATGTATTTTCTGTGGAAAGAGAAAGAAAACTGCAACTGAACAGTCAGAATCAATGACAGAAACACTTGTAACAACAGCAATCAAGCGAACTGGGATGATTTTGATGCTTCTACTTGAGAGGATATATTCGAATACACAAAAGTACAGCAAGAAATAGCAAAATTCCAAGTTATAAGTTGGCCTGAACCAAAGCGTCGGTACCACACAAGCGAAGGGCAGAGGTAGCGCCTGGAAAACTTGTGAGATGGAACTCATCAGAGACATGCTCCATCCAGTCGAAGAATCCCCATCTACGAAGGGCACCCCTCTCTGCAACTCAGACGGTTTGGCAGTGCCCAGTGACCGTGAGAGCAGAGCACGAGATGGATCTCCGATGAGGGTTGACGAAAATATGCTGAATGAAGGCATCAGTCGGGTTGTGATCACATCGAATGTTCTCAAGTCATGCTTGTTCTCTGCATGAACAAGTGAAGTGACAATGAACTGATCGAATTCACAACGCTTCACTGGATAATGCTTAGATTATTTATGAACCAAACAAAGGATGAAGCTGAGAAGTGAAACAAGGCTCCAATACTGACACTCACAGCACAACTGACAGCAACTTGAATGCACACATCAGAAATCTATGACTTATATAACTGTACATAGGACAAAAATGCAAATTACTATATTGTTGCATTTGTTCAAGTTTGGCCATTCTTGGAAAATTGTATAGCTCAATAATTGCCTCTGGCTTCTCAAGAATAAGACGAGTTTTGATATCCGATATTTCGCATTTCTTTGTCAAAGGATCAAATAACAATGAAATGTTGATGCAGATTACATGAGATAACACGATGAACACTATGACATGTCTAGACATTCAATGCACAAATCATAGATATACAATATTAAGTAAGCAGGACAAATTGAAAATCTCAAGTAAAAGAATTTACTTTATTTTAGACAAGACATGTCTCGTGGTGGTTACATCTGTTGAGATTTGATAAAAAAGAATTTACTTAAGTATAATAATTTACTGTATACGAACTTACTTGCACTTTGTGTCTCAAGAAATACATCGGTCAAACACCGCGAACTATTCGCTCCAGAATTAGAGAGCATGTAACTTCGTCCGCTTCCGCCTTTTACCAACACATGGCTAAAGATCATAAAACATTACCCGAAGACAACGTAAGTTGGAAGATTCTGGGTGTAGAGAGAAACATCAACAACAGACTCGCTTTGGAAGCCCACATATTCGTAGAGTTTTGTCTTCTCTTGTCAATGGTTGCAATGGAGAGACCCTACAGCCATTCTTATAAGTAGTAATTTTCTTGCCTTTCTTTTACTTAAGATTTTCAATTTGTCCTGCTTACTTAATATTGTATATCTATGATTTGTGCACTGAATGTCTAGACATGTCATAGTGTTCATCGTGTTATCTCATGTCATCTGCATCAACATTTCATTGTTATTTGATCCTTTGACAAAGAAATAGGAAAGATCGGACATCAAAACTCGTCTTATTCTTGAGAAGCCAGACGCAGTTGTTGAACTATACTATATTGTCCTTTCATACACAGAAACAAGCGTGGCCATAGAATTGTGAAGCTACCCCCACAAATTTATACTGAAAAGCAACTCACATCACTCAAGTTGACGCGTGTAGAAATATATTGGGAGAGAATTCAGCTGAACACACGCAGAAGCTACTTTGACGGCCATATAATGCTGGTAGCTTCATGAAGCAGAGTCGCCAATATATAAAAGTACAAATGTTTCCTGACAGATATAAGAAAATCCGCTCCATCATCGGGGAAGACTAACCAGCAACAGAGATGAGAGGGTGCGACGACTTTGGGTTCTTCATGTCGTCATCTGAAAGAAATGAAACTTTCAAATTGACCAAGCAAATTCCAATAACAACGTGCTCCCATCTTTCAATGAGTGAAATTACCGATGCGCTTTCTACGCACATCCACCTCCCAATGATTTGTTCATAGAACGCATGCGGGTCCCATCATCTAAAAGCTTTCTATGCACATCCGCCTGCCAATTATTTGTTCATAGAACGCATGCGCGTCCCATCATCTAACCGCGCTCCATACACATCCAACTACCAATGATTTGTTCATAGAACGCATGCGCATCCCATCATCTAACCGCGTTCTATGCACATCCAACTACCAATGTTTTATTCATAGAACGCATGCGCGTCACATTATTCACCCGATTTCCATGCACATATAGGTGCAGAGAGATGGAGATTTGCTCATAGAGCGCATGTTTTCAGGCCATAACAATTGCTAAATTTGTGATATTATTCCATTAATTTCTTCCAAGAAATTGTGCCAAAAATTGTGTGCTTTCTAATCATGTGACCCTGTTGTGGAAATGTACGTCAAGTCATCATGAAAACTTGGGTCAATTTTAGATGTATTCAACCACGGCCATGAGTCAACTTACTATTGAATGCCACATCTACAGCAAACGTGTAGACGCCGGGAGTTGGTAAAGTGGTAGTGTATGACGTTTCTCCAACTTTCTCCAATGAAATGTCGCTGTTAACACACCTGATGTCGTAGGCTGTCTTGAATCGACACGTTATCTGCAGAATAACAAAAAATACTTGGAGATATGCAGTGGGAATCACAATCCGCAAACACTTACCATAATTTGTGCCAGAGTCTCATGTGAATGGACATGAAACACTCCCATCTCGGCAGCACTTTGCTTACTCTTCTGAGCAAACAGAGGAAGCTGAATTCCTGATTTTGGACTGCAAGAAAGGAACAGCAGGGTGTACGGAAATGTTCTTGTTTTCAATAATATTTGCTCTATGAAGTCTATAATACAACATTCCATCCCATATTGTTGGAAAAAACCTCTAGTGTTATTTTTTTATTTATTTCTTAGCGATAGAGCTCAGCCCCGAGTATCGGCGAAATTCAGAACCAAGTTGCACTGAATGCGATGCATTTCGGCAACGTCACTGTCATGTCTTTGTGTGAACATGGCAGCGACGTTCACAGGGCTGACTTCTATCCATAAGAATTAGATACAAGATCAGCAGTGGGCAACCAAGTTAGGATGGCGGACCAATTTAAAAGGCAGTAGTTGTCTTAATATTCCTTTATTCCGTACTTTTAAGCGCACATATGGGCTGCTGTGCCGTAGCCTACGTGCATAAATAGTGGTCGTATTACATAACAACATTTTATATGCAAATGTATACAGCAGTATTGTACGCAACTAATTTGTTCAATATTAAGGAATCATCACAGAGCAGGTATATTAGGTAGAGTGGTAACTCCGCATTTATTAAATCCCCAATGTGTATACAGTTTCGATTTTATCAAATGAACTCGAGGTGAACACAGTTGGGTATTGCCACCAAATATGAAATATGCACATTTTTGCAGTTTTGAAGAAATTGCCACGGAAATGACTGATAACGATAGAAATACCGAAGGAATGATTGTATATTACAGATCCTGCGTGTCATGACAGCCTTGGTGATTTAATGTTTGTTAAATTAGCAATTCGATGGATTCCTATTACTTTCATGCTCAACCTGAAGAGTGTATTTTCTTAAGCGTGATCATATCACAGGCAACCTGCCTTTGGTAGAACAAAATAACTTAATCAAAAACAATTATTTCAATTAACTTCAAAAGATGTAAATTGGTTCACATCAATATTTAGATTCAAGAACTGAAACATGAATTTAGTGAATCACAAAATCATGCCAATGAAAATTGAATTAAAATCTTGAAATTTCAGCCAAGAAAGCACGAATAATATCTGCACTTTTTCATGAAGACTTTCATTATAATACGAATTATGAAATTCCCTTGATAATCAGCTTAATTTCCGCTTTATTAAGATGCTTGTTAGCGAATACTCATTCCTTTTGATATCCAACTTGTTTCATATTTCTTCTAAAGGGACGTCATGTCGGTAGCATGCAAATTTCCAAAAAGTTAGCTTTGCAAATACTGCTGAAATAAGGAATACAATCGCGGCAAAAAAATGAATCTTTTCATATAAAAATGTTCACGGTATAAAGATACTTTTTGCGTCGACACTCTGCCTACATATGCCTACTCTATGGGAATCATAATTTGCTTTCTACAATTCATGTAAGTACTGAACGGCGAATAGACCGATAACAAATCATGGAAGCTTTTCTTTTGTGTTATTAAACGGCAATTTGACTTTTTGGTGATTTGACCGTCATTACCTTATTTCATCGGAAAACATCGGTTTGTAGGTGCAGTGAAACTATCCGCCTGAAAGTCGCACAAGATAAAATTGATTTTTAAACAACTGTTGATCATGCTACATATACATACGTGCACATATGTCACCCAAACACAAGATCAATGCTGTTTTTTCAACAATATGGGATGGATCCAAGTATGGACATGAGCGTAAGCTTTGCCGCAACTACTCTCCCACTAGAGGCTTGGACGATGATGACACTTGTGGAATATCGATGGTTTTAGTCTGGATGCTCTTCTTCCTGATATACAATGACATTTTCGGGGCCCTAAACCTGGACTACTCTTTTATATTTTAGCATTGGCCTACCCTTCTCCTTAGCGAGTCTTTCATTTTTGTATATTACTTCCATTAGAATCAAACAGTAGTATTTGTGCTCGGCGAAATTTGCAAGCAAATAAAATAATCAGCATTGTACATGATTCACGTCTATATTTTCAAGTATAAAGTCATAGAGTAAGTATATTAAGTAGAATGGTAACTCAGCATCTATTGAATCCCCAATGTGTATGCAGTTTCGATTTCATTAAATGAACATAAGTCGATACTAGGTCGAGAACCAGTACCACCTGTGAGACATGCAGTTTTTACACGTTTGGAAAAATGTAAACGAATCTGACTGATAATGATAGCAATACAGAATAAGGAATACTATTCCACCAGTCCTCAATGTCACGTCAATTTGGAGAGGGAGTATAGTTTGTTAAATTAGCAATTCGATGGGTTACCATTACTAAAAGCTCAGCTTTGCTACAATAAGATTATTTTCCTAAGCGTGATCATATCACAAACTGCCACTGAAAAAGCAAAACATCATAATCAATAAATCTCATCATAATTAACTTTAAAAGATGCTAATGGGTCCACGAAACTATTCAGATTCAAGAAATAACGCCTTGTGAATCAGAAAAAAATGCCGCTGAAAATTGAATTAAAAACATGACATCTGAGCTAAGAAACACAATGGGATCTTAGCTTTTCCTTGAAGATTTGCAGGGACTTGCATTATAATGTGGTTCATGAAATTTCCTAGATCATCAGCTTAGTTTCCGCTTAATTAAGATGATTGTTAGCGAATATTCATTCCTTTTGATATCCAACCTGTTTCATACTACTTATAAAGGGTCTTCATGTCGGTAGTATATAAATTTGCAAAAATATGGCTTTTTAAAAACTGTTCAAATAATTTTTTGGACCACGGGAACGTAATCTCCGCAAAAACTGAATCTTTTCATGTAAAAACTTTCACTGTATACAGACACTTTTTTGAGTCGACACTCTACCTACATAGATATACTTACTCTATGTATAATGTATTACAAAGTACAAGTCAATAATATAATGAAGTCATGGGAGAAACATTTTCTATTGTAACTAGTAAGTATTTTAACTTACCTGAAACTGGCACAAGCTGTTTGATGAACACTTTTGTCCTCGATCTGAAACAAGAAGGTTGGACTTGGAGAATCTGCAGATCTCATTAATTCATTTGACAGAAGAACAGAGATACGTTGTTCAACTGAACATGGCTAGAATGGAAATCAACCTAAGGTCGGGGCACAGTTGACTCATGAATAAGTCAGGCTTTATTACTTTATTTTCCAAATAACAACGTCGCCACAGCAAATGAGTGCCTTCATTTTTTTTCTAAAACAAAAATAGTCACAAACAAGAAACATTTTTCCCCTGTAAGACAATTAGCTGAATTATGACGTTCGATAGGAAGAATATGGAAGGGGTAATTACGAGAAATATCAATAATGTGGGGGGGGCATTTCCACTATTCCATGATAATGCAGTATTACTTGCGAAAATTTGTAAAATGTTTTGAATGAGAACTCTTAGTATTGACACCAGAACTTTCAAAATCAGCAGTTTGACTTTATATTCCAATTGCTTAAAACTTATCAATTAGGTTGATCATAGAAAATTATTCACTTATTTTGTAATTCTTTGATGCTTCTACCTCAAAATGTTCGCTCTCATTAAATTCATAATTCACGATGTTCGGGGCGGGGTGTACGCCTGCTGTCAAGCACGCATAACTAGACAGAGCTACAAGTAGACTGACATGCATTATGCTTTGTAAAAGATTACATTATGAGACTACAATTCACTGCCAATTATCCAAGTTGGATATTTCTGCAACTTTCACGGTCTATAACAGACTAAAAACTAAAACAAGTCAAGGATACTACTTACTGCATCCAATAAAAGTAACAACTTAAATACCCACTCCACGATTTATCGTCCATTTCACCCCATGTTTCGGGTGTTGGACGTCGGTCAGGTCTGACGGCGGTTCTCCACGCGTTCCGATCTTGTCAATACGCCCAATGTTAAACGCCTTGAAGTCGGCTCACAAGTTGTCGCACCACTTCTTCTTCGGTCATCCCCTTTGCTTGCGCCCTTCTACCTCCAGATTCATCACTTTCTTTGACCAGGAGTCCTCGTGCATTCCTTGCACATGGCCATACCAGCGGAGTCTTCCCTATCGAATGACAGATTCTAACGGATGGATGCCAAGCCGTCTCCTGAGATCCTCATCAGGAACCGGATCAGCTAACAGTTTTGAACAGATCCACCTGATCATCGCATTGTCACTGTGGCTCAAAACATTGAGGTCCTCCATAGTGATTGGTCATGTCTCACTGGCATAAATCATCACACTTCGTACACACATGTTGAAGCGTTGCCTCTACTTCGGAAGGGAATGCTTCTGTTCGTAAGAATGGGAAGGAGCTCTCGAAAATTCTTCCATGTACACATAAGTCTCGTCACTACAGCGTTCCACCCGCTTGACTAAGCATGTCTCCGAAATAACAAAACTGTGGAGTAAGTTCACACTGATCTTGGCCAATCTAAACATGGGTAGCTGTTACTGGCGGGGAAAGGACATCACCACAGCATTTTCTACATTTGACGTTGGGATCAACAAACTGATAATTGAAAATTATTTTTAAGTTATATTTATTATTCGGAGAGTAACATCTCTGTGAAGCGTCCGGCTTAGAACAAAGAGTGCCTTAATTACAGAGGAAACGTGCACTGACTTCCACAATTTTGAAGTTCATCGAGATGAATACAACCAGAACCAACTCACTCTTTCATGTCACGTGGACCTCCGCTGTTAAAACAGCGAATTCTGCCGTTAAAACGGAAGTTAGAGAGAAAAGCAACGTGATTACTAACTTCCCCGTTCTTTGTTCTTTTCCACGTTGAACAGGGTCAGAAACCAGCAATGTTCAAAACTACTTAAACGCGTAAATCAACAACATCATCACTTCCGTGATCGCTAGTGCTCTGTCACCAATCAACTGCTTCTTCGTCAAATCGGATTTCGCATATAAAAGGTGAAATAAAGTAATTTCAAAACCAGGCATCCAGTGAAACATTCAAGTTTGTATCGACCGTGTGTTGTCGCCGCTTACGAACATCAAAGTCGGTTTCCCTCTTGCCTATGTGACATCATCTTCTTCGATTATCAAAGTCGGTTTCCCCTCCTTGCTGTGTGCTGTCATCTTCTGACGATTATCAAAGCCGCTTTCCCTTCCTTGCTGTGTGACATCATCTTCTACCGAATATCAAAGCCGGTTCCCTCCTGGCAGTGTCACATCACCTTCTGACAAATATCGAAGTCCGCTTTCCCTTCCTTGCTGTGTGACGTCATCTTCTGACGAATATCAAGCCGCTTTCCCTTCATCGCTGTGTGACGTCATCTTCTGACGAATATCAAAGTCCGTTTCCCGGCCCTCCTTGATGTGTGACGTCACCTTCTGACAAATATCGAAGTCCGCTTTCCCTCCCTTGCTGTGTGACATCATCTTCTACCGAATATCAAAGCCGGTTCCCTCCTGGCAGTGTCACATCACCTTCTGACAAATATCGAAGTCCGCTTTCCCTTCCTTGCTGTGTGACGTCATCTTCTGACGAATATCAAGCCGCTTTCCCTTCATCGCTGTGTGACGTCATCTTCTGACGAATATCAAAGTCCGTTTCCCGGCCCTCCTTGATGTGTGACGTCACCTTCTGACAAATATCGAAGTCCGCTTTCCCTCCCTTGCTGTGTGATGTCATATTCTGACGATATTCAAAGCCGCTTTCCCTTCCTTGCTGTGTGATGTCATCTTCTGACGAATATCAAAGCCGGTTCCCTCCTGGCAGTGTCACATCACCTTCTGACAAATATCGAAGTCCGCTTTCCGTTCCTTGCTGTGTGACGTCATCTTCTGACGAATATCAAAGTCCGTTTCCCGGCCCTCCTTGCTGTGTGACGTCACCTTCTGACAAATATCGAAGTCCGCTTTCCCTCCCTTGCTGTGTGACATCATCTTCTACCGAATATCAAAGCCGGTTCCCTCCTTGATGTGTGACGTCACCTTCTGACAAATATCGAAGTCCGCTTTCCCTCCCTTGCTGTGTGATGTCATATTCTGACGATATTCAAAGCCGCTTTCCGTTCCTTGCTGTGTGACGTCATCTTCTGACGAATATCAAAGTCCGTTTCCCGGCCCTCCTTGCTGTGTGACGTCACCTTCTGACAAATATCGAAGTCCGCTTTCCCTCCCTTGCTGTGTGATGTCATCTTCTGACGATATTCAAAGCCGCTTTCCCTTCCTTGCTGTGTGACGTCATCTTCTACCGAATATCAAATCCGGTTCCCTCCTGGTACTGTCACATCACCTTCTGACAAATATCGAAGTCCGCTTTCCCTTCCTTGCTGTGTGACGTCACCTTCTGACAAATATAGAAGTCGGTTTCCCTCCCTTGCTGTGTGATGTCATCTTCTGACGATTATCAAAGCCGCTTTCCCTTCCTTGTTGTGTGATGTCATCTTCTGACGATTATCAAAGCCGCTTTCCCTTCCTTGCTGTTTGATGTCATCTGACGATTATCAAAGCCGCTTTCCCTTCCTTGCTGTGTGACGTCATCTTCTGACGAATATCAAAGCCGGTTCCCTCCTGGCAGTGTCACATCACCCTCTGACAAATATCGAAGTCCGCTTTCCCTTCCTTGCCTATGTGACGTCATCTTCTGACGATTATCAAAGCCGCTTTCCCTTCCTTGCTGTGTGATGTCATCTTCTGACAAATATCGAAGTCCGCTTCTCCTCTAAAGGATATTACAGCTCGAACTTCATCAGAAAATTGATTTTTAACAAGAATTCCCGACTACACTCACCTCAATCTCAGGATTACTGAGAGTCCACACGTGTCTGCCGACCAGTCGAGCTCGTTCTCCTTTTGAATGAAAACCAACAGCTGGGAAGAAGTTGGAGACGTGGCCTCCTTTGAATGGAAGAGTGTAGATCTTCTCTGCAGTTTCTAAGTTTGAATCACTGCCAATGAAGAAGCTGAAACTCTGAATCTGATTGTTGACCGCATCTAGTTTGGCCGTGATGAATCGCCTTCCTGTGGCAAGCTGATCTCGTCGAGCGAATGGAACACATTTGGTGATACTTGATCCACTGGATGAATACACACTGAAAAAAAAGAAATCATTTCTCGATCATAGAGAACTTCAAGAAGCGATAATCAGAGAGAGAGAGAGCGATATATTCTTCGGCGACTATTTCAAGCGGGAGCTGACTGACCTTGATTCTCCTTTATAATCATCACCTGATGCATGAATGCTGCAAATAACGATGCATAAAGACATTAGGGATTCGAAAATTACTTCTACCAAAAATCCTATGGTTTCCGCTATCCAGGTATGTCCATGGAACACACTTTACATTCCCAGGTACATCCCATCCCGCGCATCGACCGCATGGGTATCCCACGGGTCTACGGACTTGAACAATCATTTTCAATAGATGCGGAAGAAGGTACATAGGACTAGTCTGTACGGAGGACCATTTTACGTTCACTACAGGTAGAGTAAATATGTTTATTTGGCCCCCTAGCCCGGTGGGGCCACACAGCCACGGAGTCCTGGGATCCTGGGCTCATAACATAGAAAAATGACTGATGTTTACAGATGATATTACTCTATAGAAAAAACTGCATGCTTCAATAACAAGAAAATTAAGAAATAAGCAAATGTCGAACGACGGTGAAGGGATAAGATGAAAGATGCGATTTTATTGGATGTGTCTAAAAATAATATGTTGAAGAGTGTTGATGAAGAGATGTATGTTTGTGTGCTCTGTATGTCTGTTGAGAAGGGTTGAAACAGGTGTATGATGACTAAGAATATTAAAAATATATACAGAATATGTTTTTTGACATTTTTTCGTTTTTGGTATTTTTTGGCTTTTTAATTTTCTTCTTTTTTCTTTTGCCTCTATCATTTTTTGCTTTCTTTCTTCATTTTTTTAACTAGTGAGACCGTCACCGAAAAGCGCCATACTTTTTTCAAATAACAACAGCAAATGATAGTGCTGGTGATTAGAATGGGTCGATAGGTATGTGGGTCAGATTAAGTGGTATATGTTGAGTGTCCTATTGAATGAGCTCCTCCGCTGTTGATTTAATATGCTCCTGTTTGGTAAATGTTCTGAATATGTGGTCGAGTGGTGGTGTCCAGTACGCAATGTGTTTTGTGCAATTTTTATTGAAAAGTATTTGGAGGATACACGTGTTTTTGTGTTTTATAAATCTGTGAAGTGTGTTTTTCCCGACTGTGATATAGCGGTCTGATATTGTTTGAATGTTCGATTTGGAGTAGAGGTATGTTAATCTTGTTGCGATGCCTTTTCGGTGGGCTGCTCGAAGAGTGCGATGTTCTGTGTGGAGAATTGGCCGCGAAGAAGTGGGTTTAATAAGAGTAAGTATTGGTGAAGGGCATGCAAATTTTGTGCGAATGAGTGTTTTGTATAGTAATATGGATTTGTATTGAGTGAAAAATTTGCGAATGTTGTTCATTGTGTAGTGAGTGCCTGTATTGGATTTTTGTATGTGATGTTGCATTGCGAAGTGAATGTCTAGTTTTGTGCCGAGGATTTCTTGGAATGATTGTGTTTTGAATTGTGCGTGTTAGGTATTGATTTTCTGGTGTGGCTCGTCGTCGTGTGAAAAATATTAGCTGTGTTTTGTTGGTCTGTATTGAAAGTCTGCAATTATTGCACCAGTCTGTGCACAGAATTAAATATTTTGTTTATCTGCTTTGGTTTGCTAGAAGTGTGATTAATACGAAATCGACGGCACATCGAGGAACTTATTAAGTGGGCAAAAAGGAATTCCTAATACCTTACAGAGATAGGAAAAAAGTCGTGCGTCGCTTGCGGATTAATGTGAGTTACAGCTAAGTGCTTCGATTGCCACAATTCCTTCAGATTCGAAGAATTCAGATCATTGCGCACAAGCTTCCTCCATAATGTTGGCCCTTCCGACCATTATTAAAAAAAGTAGCAGGCGTACGAAAATTAGTTCACTTGATGTTTTCACATCCTCTCCTCGGCATTTCTCACTGTATAGTGCATACACTGAATTGAATGTTAGCCAAGGCAGTGATGTGTGTTTTGGTGTGTGCGAAGTGATATCACAGCACGCACACATCTCTCACTGGCTCTGGTGTCCTCTGCTGACAGCTTATTATTTACCATTTCCAATAGCAAGCGATACACGAATTATCCTTTCGAGAAGGAGCAAGTTGTCTAACTCTGTGATGTGCCATTTCGATATTAAGGTTACATACAACTCTTCCTTTCTAGGAAACCGAAGCGCACGCAGATGAATGTAATTGTGATTCTGTGTATGCTTGTATGATGGTGGTTTAACGTCACTACTCCCCCCTTACTGGGGGCTTGGACGGTGCTGATACAGTCAGACTTTAATCTGGAGCGTTGTGGTCTTTCAAACCGAATGCCCTTCCTGACGACTTCCGATGACACTTTGGGGGTTCGACCGCTAGACCGAAAGATCGCTAGGCCAAGCACTTAACCACTGTGAACCACGGAGAACACTCTGTGTACGCTTGTATGTGTGGTGATAATTGTGTCCATGCTTGTGTGGGAGTGTATGCTGTGGAAGTATAAAATGTATCATCTGCATAATTGTATAGTTCTGTATTTGGTGTCATTTGATGCAGGACTACAGGTAGACAGTGTCATATTAAGCGTAGTAAAGCATGTTGCAGGAGTGAGGGGACACGTTATAACCAGACGTTGAACGTGCCCTCACTCCTGCCAAACCTTGACAATGCGAGCCGGCTCGCGAAAGCTCGGAATTGTAAATATCCTTTAGCAAATAGACTGTACATATTTTTAGCAGCTAATCTTTTCTTGGGAGACGACAAAAAAGGGAAGTGAGATTCACCTATGACATTTCCACCAGTTTTACAAAAACAAGTTTGAAGAAGAGAAGCGCCCCGCATCAGAAAGGCTCGCAGGCCACATGTTGCCGACTCCTGCACTGAACGATAAGCATCTAGGAGATCAGGTCAATCGGAGTTCAGGACTTGAAGAGTTCAAGCGGCGCATACATGTAGATATTGATATCAGTGGTTGCACGGGATACATTCCGGTCAAAATGAATCCGAAAAGTCTATTTGCAACGGGTTTACAGTTATTAAAATATCAAAAATATAACAAAGTATAGGATTGCATTCAGATGGCTATCGAGTCCGTCTTGATTAACTGTCAGCAAATCGATAAATGACAGTTTGCGGTATTCTGTTGATAATTTATAGTTTTTGATTCATAAACTGTCAACTTCACAATTCGTTAATTTTAGCTTTACATGATTTGTCGAGTGTTGTTTAAGCTTTAAACAAGACCTAGCCTTAACGTTTTTTGTATACATATGAAAAGTGTTAGTATTGTAGCAGGTAAAGCTGATTGTGGAGGAAGAAGTAATATATTGTTATTCAAAAAATTGAAAACATTATCCAAAATTATCCTATTGAAAACATTCAATGCGTTCAACAAATGCACCATGCAAAACAGGTCCAAAGTGAGCGATTAGAACTTAATTCAAACATTTCAAGAACTCAGCACACTGCACTAATCAGTTGAAAGTGCAAGCTTGCTGAGCGCCTGAAATGTTTGAATTAGCTCGAATCGCTTACTTTGGACCTGTGTTGCATGGTGCATCTGTTGAACGCATTGAATGTTTCAATAGGCCTATCTCGAATTGAATATGTGTAACTACGTCTGCTCATGTATTGTTTGTGCATGTGCCTCAATTCTGTTTGTTCTACAAAGCCCCACTTGGCCACTTTAGTAAGCAACCACCAGAATCTGTTCAGTGTGGCGATGTGGATATCGTGAGCAAAATTTATGGAAGTAATTTTCTCGCCGCCATTATTCGATATAATGGTAGAAACATGTAATATATGAATCACTGTTTTCACTAAATATAGTTGCAGTATAATGTACTTTTCTGATCTATGCAAAAATATGGGTAAAATGATAGAGATTTCAACATCTAGGCCTACAAAAGGCTTACAGTTATTACCTAGTATTTGTAGATTAGACATAATCGATATTGTGGAAAGGATGTGTAAGGCGACTATTTGTGCGAAGAAATTTACTTGTATATTGCTAATGATTACTCTAATTGCATTGACAAAAATAATTGAAAAAAGAGCATAAAACAAATAGCTTCCTTCCTTTATTCATACTACTTAATATTAATGAGTAGTATTTCAAGGGTCTATGGTGTAAAATACTAAAAATGCACCCTAAACATTATCAGAATGATCGATATATAATTGAATGATATTGTACTGTATAGGGATGCTGAAAACTTAACTTACAAATTCAAATGATGCATAAATAAGTAATTAAATTTGTAGGGAAATTTCTGTCAATATGATTTTTGACGCCATTTTGAATAAATGGCTCTAGAAGCTAAATAGCTAGGTTATAATTCCAGAGACTATCATAGTTCATGATTAAGGCGCATGCCGAAATATTGAATATTTTTATTAACAATAGACTTTTATTGGTGTTCGTCAATTTGTTTAACTTCACAAAGCTCACACCAATGGCGCACAATCTGAACAGAATCAAATGAGAACTTCGACTGAAAATCAGTGAGACTTACCCGCCATCATCTCCGTGATAACCCACCGAATTGGGCAGCCAACCAGGCTGACTATTTAGAGGATAATTGCTTGAGACGAACCCAATCGTGATAAAGGAACCAACTCCGGGATCCAGAACCTCTGCAAGGTTGAAGGGAGAATCGCTGAAATTCTTTCTGAAGTTTCTTGCATGGATCGAAATCCCGGTGTTATGACACTTTCCCCAATCTGAATTGCTGACCGAGTGCAGTAGCAACAGTGGAACTAATGCCATCATTACCCAACTTCGTGACAAAGCTGATAAAATTGCAACATAATTAAACAATTTCCTGAGACCTGACAATCTCACGCTGGGATCACGCTGACAATCAAACCCTTGTCATGAGGACGTGAGCGCTTGCAACATCCTCACAACTGTCTCAGGGCATCAAGATCTTCCACATGGTGTGCGTTCCCTACTGATGACTAAAGCATAATCTGAACATGCCTAGCGGCTAACTGCAATTTCGTTCACCTATTTGTCCAGACAGTTTAGAATTTCATAACTAAATCATTACTGTATCATTACTGAATCATTACTGAGTCATTACTGAATGATTGCATGAATATCATTCAACTGCATAAAACTGAGACACGCAATAACGCTCTCAGTCGAATTTACTGAAGTCTATATCAGCGAACGAGGTCCGGAACATTGAGTTTGAATTGTATGCAATTGTGCATCAACATTGATTGCTCCATTTCAGGTAAGCAGCTGCTCAATATCATTTATATGTATGATTTCAATAAATATGCGAGAATATTTATACTTTGATAAAATTCTGTTCCGGACCTCTTACTAAATAGGTATATAAAATATGCTTTGGGATACTTTCAATAATTAAAAACTTGACAATGTGATATCAGGCCGCTTATATCTATTGATGTTTATAACCTATCCTCTAAATATCATTCATCCACTTCTTGCTATAATAAAATGTTACTTTATTCAAATGCAGTTTGTGCAATGTCAATGTCCTCTCCTTACAGAGCTATCCTAATTTCTCCATCGTTGCCTGCTTCATGATATTGTCATCTATCTTGTAAATATTCCCATAACATTATCATCGCCATATTCTGTATTCGTGTTCTCGATTGAGAAATAAACGTTCTGATATTCTGATATTCTGATATTCTGTATCTCATCGATCTCACTCAAGCATTTGGCTACATGCCAGTCACAGAAATCTGACTTGCACATTCAGGTTTCTGAGCTCCATAGACAGTTGTGTAATTTGAAATGTCTTACCAATGCAAGACGTGATATTACTCAGCATGGCGTCAAATCTCATGTCAGTCTACTCGAAGTCTGTTGCCACCAAGTTTGGCAGGGCATAGAAGTTCCAGATTTGTTATGGCACTCACTTGAGGTACAATTGAGGCATTGGGAGAGGAGGAGAGGCACCGAATCTTTCTAAATCACAAATATAATACGTCAACGCAGTACTTGAAGTTTTCTGATGTAGCATGCTTGGCTCTGTCTCCTCATGGAGACATTGTTAAGCCATAGAACTACATAGGGAATAACTGCTGTAAACTAAAGACTTCCGACTGAGCAAAAAACTTAAGTGGAATGTTCTAGAACGTGTTTTTGTTGTCTCGAGATAAAAGCTGTTCCAGTTTTGATATCTCTCATCATAGAGTAAGTATATTAGGTAGAGAGTTAACTCCGCATTTATTAAATCCCCAATGTGTATACAGTTTCGATTTTATTAAATGAACTCAAGGGAGATACAGTCGGAATAGTTTCAAAATGTGAGATATACACATTTATGCAGTTTTGAAGAAATTACAACGGAATTGACTGATCATGATAGCAAAGCAGAAGGAAATGATATTATTTTACAGATTGTCCGTGTTATGACAGCCTTGGGGAGGTAATATTTGTTAAATTGGCAACTCGATGACCTGCTATTGCTTTCATGAATTAGAAATATGAAATTTCAGCCAAGAAAGCTCAATAAGATGTCGACTTTTTCATGAAGACTTCCATCATAAAACGGATCATGAAATTCCCTTGATAATCAGCATAATGTCCACTTAGTTGGGATGCTTATTAGCAAATATTCATTCCTTTTGATATCCAACTTGTTGCATACTACTTACATAGAGGAGTTATCTCGGTAGTATATAAATTGGCAGAATTTTGACTTTTTTAGAACTGCTCAAATAATTTTTGCCCGAACGTAATCTCCGCAAAAAACTGAATCGTTTCATATAAAAATTTTCACTGAATACACTTTTTTGAGTCGACACTCTACCTATATATCCCTACTCTATGTCTCTTATTCTTGATACTGGATGAGACAGATATACAGGATATGAGGGAGATAACAGATGATATCTAATGATTCAAGGATGCAATTCAATGAATGGAATTCTATTTACCTACACTAAATTCATCACTTTAAGTTCAGTTTCTCACCAATAGTAAAGTGAAGATTTTCCTGCCTCATTGGATGTAAACCAACAACAATGCCAACTGGTGGATTCGACGTAGCCGTTTTGAATCTGCAGAGACAGAACTCTTGTAAGTTCTTTATCCAATGTGATAAGTTTGCAGAATCTCATCAACTTACGTGAGAATGCCTTCAGCTTGATAAACATCGACAAGGTTGCAGCAGGAGAATTCATAATTGTGATGAGTTTCTTCTTCGATAGCAACGGGCATTTCAATCTGCAACAGGAACGAGGATAACTGGCAAGATATTAAATCTTATCTTAAAAATAATGTGCAACTATTCTACTGATATATTGATAGAAAGTAGTGCAAAAGATGATGCCAAATATAAAAAAAGCATTAAAACAATTGACTTCATCGTGCAATCTACTCACGCTTGGCGAAGGCTCTTTGAATTCAATTTGAACACGTGAGAATGCGTTAATCTGCTTATCTACACCTCTAGCGATCGGATAGACGCCTACATAAGATTTCCGTCGCAAACTGTAAAATTGAAAATCACTTAAACAGAAAGCAAAATTCCACAGTATTGAACTTACTTGAAGAGACGTATAGAAAACTGCTTCTGATCGAAGATAACTAAGTTGATGGACGTCCTTACAGAAGGCTGGACTACATCGTCTGGATATATTATCGCGACACTATGATCTTCATTTTGTAAAGAAACAGTTTTTGTATCAACGGAAACGATGCGGTTTGGATAAATGACTGAATGAAATTTCTGAAAATAAGAAACGAAACGATTTAAAATAAGAGATATTCAAAGAGAAGTCCTACGTCCATGACTCGACATTCAATGAGTAATATTGTATTAAGTAGATATTCACTGAGTAGTACTGTGTAGATATTCAATGAGTAGCTTTGTATGGGCATTCAATGAGTAGAATTGTGTAGATATTCAATCAGTAGTATTGTGTAGATATTCAATGAGTAGTTTTGTGTAGATATTCAATGAGTAGTTTTGCGTAGATATTCAATGAGTAGCTTTGTGCAGGCATTCAATGAGTAGTTTTGTGTAGATATTCAATGAGTAGCTTTGTGTAGGCATTCAATGAGTAGTTTTGTGTAGATATTCAATGAGTAGCTTTGTATGGGCATTCAATGAGTAGAATTGTGTAGATATCCAATGAGTAGTTTTGTGTAGACATTCAATGAGTAGTTTTGTGTAGATATTCAATGAGTAGTTTTGTGTAGATATTCAATGAGTAGTACTGTGTAGATATTCAATGAGTAGTTTTGTGTAGATATTCAATCAGTAGTACTGTGTAGATATCCAATGAGTAGTTTTGTGTAGATATTCAATGAGTAGAATTGTGTAGATATTCAATCAGTAGTATTGTGTAGATATTCAATGAGTAGTTTTGTGTAGACATTCAATGAGTAGTGCAGAAACCATTTATCTTACCCAAAATAGCTTCAAACAGTCGGAACAAACGCCACAAAGAGAGCATCCCAGTTGTTCAGTTCCGCATAGACAAACATTTCGAGGAGGTCCTAGAATGCCGTTGTATTTGCATTGCAGTCCAACAGCAGTGCATCGGCGACAAAGAGTACAAATTGAACTTTTCACTTCTGATGAGGTCGAATCAAGAGGCCACATATGAGTATAGCAAAGACTGTGATTGACAGGTTCTCCCTGAGCAATACTTGACACCATGTCCGATGTGATGTCATTTGTGAGCAACAAATAGTCCAAACAGTCCGTGTACAAATGAAGAACTGACCAGAGGTAGACAAGAAAGTTGTGATTCAACTGCCACAGTCCTGAGAAATCTTTCGGCAGATCAAGAAAATGACAATACGCGGACAATACGAGTGATGAGGCATCTGGAAATGTCAATATTCAGTGAGTTTGTACATTTGGAGAATTCTGAGGAGATGGAATGTATCGGATTCGATTGGTTTTGAAAAATGCAGCAAATCTATATATATGTTCAATGTTCATATTCTACACACATACAGAACACATCGCAAGGAACGACATTATGCATGAGAAATGTGCCGAGTTTTCCGCAACTTCACCCCGAGGCGAAGATTGGGTTTTCAGAGGAAGCACCTCCGGACTTTGTGCCCCAAAGTCCACCCTCAGGGTTTCTGCAAGTTCAGATTCTTGCGCAAATCATTGGGAAACATCAAACTGTGAAAGTGCCATCTTCTTGATAACAATAGAAATCTGTCGACAGATTTGACAAATCAACTATAATTACAGCAACATTTATTATAGCATTAATTATGAATAATAAATAATAATACAAATAAAAATTCATCCATGCACAAAACATGCATTGAAAATAGTCACAGCATCTACAGTAGAAATCTATCGTTTCCATAATTTATAAACACAACATAAAAAGCTAGTGAGAAAGATGTGTTCGATAATATCCCGAAAATAATTGACACAATCCATCGAGGTTTTGATACGAAACAATTTTCTCTTGATGAGTAATTTTTCCCGTTGAGATTTGGTTGATAGCTCATCGGAAGGACAAGTTCCGTTCATCAACATCAGTATCTGAACGATGAAGTTT
Organism: Prostheceraeus crozeri; assembly: GCA_907163375.1. Taxonomy (NCBI): domain Eukaryota; kingdom Metazoa; phylum Platyhelminthes; order Polycladida; family Euryleptidae; genus Prostheceraeus; species Prostheceraeus crozeri. Next base: position 47,855 of record CAJQUW010003507.1, read on the forward strand.
ATGCTTGCTTCAACAGTTAGAGCGATTTAAATGAAAGGATTGCAAAATCCTTGTATTCGATTTGCAGGTCGATAATTCGAGAAGAACCAAGATAAGTCATGATTTAGCGGCGATGAGCATTATCCCTGTCCACATTGATCGAGCGCGTTGTGATAAGTAGAGTGCCTAAAGTAGGTTGGCAACGAGCGGGCCGCGGGATGAGTTCGTGCGGCCAGCGGCGATGACAGCAGCTGCGAGCAGTTTACGATCCACCCCTACTGACGAAAATTTGGAAAATGGCTTCAGAGTGGCACCGTCTTCCTTCATGCCAGACATCGAAAAAATCTCGAAGAACACCCAGACTCAACGTTCGCATTAAATAGGACACGCCTTGTATTTTTTCGCATTTATGAAATAATAAATATAGATTTCATTAAAGAGATAAAGAGGGTTGCTGCAAATCTATGAATAAAACGTATTATTATTAAACCTCAAATCAGATAGCCGATATCATCATTTACCTAGTCTCAAACGACGACATAGTTTCGCCATTAAGTAAGTATACTAAAATTTACGGCCCAGACTCCTGATATGGCCCGCGACTAAGAAAAGGTTGCCCAACCCTGATCTAAAGTCTACCCCCACGGGATTATGTTGCGGAACACCGTGGCAAGGTGTAGATTGATCTAACTTCAGAACGCCGTTTTCTTACATTCAACAGTTTTTCAAGTTAACAGCTATAACAGTAAATGGAAGCTAAAAAAATAATAATCCAATTTCAGTAGCATAAACGAGTAATATTTATCTTCGAAAGAGGTGTTCATAGAAAGAAGGCATCTAAATGACGTCAAATGAAACAGATTCTCGTGTCTTTGAATCCTGTCGCACATTAATGAACAATAAGTTCCACAGCTAATGATGTTCCACACATTAATTTCGTGCATAATAGTTGTTCTATTGCATTTATATGTGACGTCATGTGTATGTGATTCTAAGATAATTGCCTCTCCACTTCCTTTGGGGTATCTGAATCGGCGCTTGCGTGGTTTGAGTTATTTTTGAGAAAAGGTCATTAATTTTACAAGTTTCGCAATACCATCTCATCTACACTGTCTGTAAGCAGTGGCGTCCCACAAGGATCAGTACTAGGGTCTATACTTTTTACAATATACACTATGGACATCATTCGACTAGTACAAGGTTTTGGTCTGAAGGTTCACGTTTTCGCAGATGATATCCAGGTCTGCCGGACTACAGAATTGCCCGCCTTCAAGCGGCGAAAAATGCCCCAGGTCGCCTGGTTTTCGGTCTCCCTTGACACGCTCATATCAAACCAGCATTGAAAAAATTGAGATAGCTGTCAATAAGATACTCAATCAATCTACGTCTCGTCACCCTAGCATTCAAATACACACATGGTATTGCTCCTGAATACCACAGTGAGCTGCTTTTTCCTGTCAGCTCACTTGCACATCGCTTTCGCCTCAGATTCACTTCTACGGACTCACTTGTTGTGCCAAGAACACGTCTAATATCGGTCGCCAATAGGCTCTTCTCTATAAAAGCCTCACAAGCGTGGAACAAACTTCCGTCATCTAAGCGAGATTCTAAGGCTATTCAGATTCGCTGCTAAAGATTCTTTCCTCACGTGAATGACTGCTACTTTTTTTTTAGGTTCTACAATTTTTTACAACCCATTATTGTGCAAAGGCCTTGAAGTTTTGTGAAAATACATGCCTTTTATGATAAAATTCGTCATTCATTGAGGACACTCATTAAGAGAAATAATGGATAAAATTTCAAGTTATGTACAGTGGAAGTTTGTATAAAAATAAATTTAAAAAAATCGTTTTCACTTATTTGAAAATGGTCAAACATTTATTCAACGCTGCCCCCGTTTGTTCACCAACTCAATGATCCAGTTGCATATGAAAGCAGGAAATTCAATTGAATCAAAATTTGGGTAGTCTCATGCTCCTGAAGATCACATTTTGCCATGTCATAAGCATCATCAGTGAGAATCCCTCATCTTGATAACTTCGTACACTTAATCAACAGTTGCACACAACTAATAACTTCAGAGAAAATCAAATTACATTCACCAGCTCCAAGGATTCTGTCACGTGAATTCGTAGCAGTTATAAATGCATCTGTTCGTGAAATTCAATGGAGAAAGAGTTACTCTGAAAGATACGAAGTCTAGTTAGAAAGTTTTCATGCAGCAATTCCCTATTACCTCGCAAAATCGACGAGAATGCCCATCGCCCACAGAAAATTGAAGAGTAAAGATCTCAGATATTATATCCCATTATGACTGTCGCCATAATGCCGCACGTCTGAACTTAAGCCGAGCAAAAAAGACAAAACATCAAGTATTATAAAACATATGATGAAAAATCCGGTCCTATTTTTGGCGCTTCTCCAAAATATTTTTAATAAGGTTCATATCCGGACGAATTCGAAATCCATCACTTTTTCAGGAAATCTGCTAATGTGTCAGCTAAGGTATAATTTCAGCATTAACAGCAAAATTAAGCGTGTGGCCTGCATGCTTCCATCACTGTCAAGATCTGAGAACGTTTCAAGCAATTGCTCAAATACACAACAGAAAAAACATCAGAGGAATATAAGAATGCTAGAATACTACAATGCGCACCAGCAGGATGGCCAAACTAATTTCCGGAAAATAAGGACCCCGAAATTCATCATCTAAAACCTTTATAAAGCCTCTAGAAAGGCATATATTACGCTTATTTTACACTAATTGGAATTCATATTGACCTCTGACGCGGCTGTAACGCAATATGCACGAAAAACTTAAAATTCCATGAGGCCTTTTTAGTCTCCTCTAAAAATTCACAATAATCAGTTGTGTGCACAACAAACATCAATTATTTCGATAAAATATCTATTGGACAACACATCACAGGTTAAAATTGAGGATAATAATAATCAATCATTTCATCCTAATAGACCAGTTCGCAATAAACATATTTCCTTGATAGTGCAAATTCATGAAGTTTCACACGATGCATGGAATTTAAATGTGGATACTGCATAGACTATATACTCAACATATACGAAGTGTATGCATGTTTTCAAGAATAGTCAGATTTACAGATATATACTATCTACCATTCACCATGATCGCGAATTAAAGAAGATACAGGCCTGTTACAAATTCAGAGCAGGAAAACAGCTGCAAAATAGCATCTTGCGACATATGCCTATCAATACTCAGAATCTTATGAGAGAGCGTATTTGTGAAAGAGTCGCTACGCAAGTGTATATTACCGGTACTGAACGTCTTGCATAGACAAGCTGCATTCGCCCATAAGTCATGACACCATAAAAAGAAAATGAACACAAAGGACAAAAGGCCTATTTATTTGTCTCACTACAAGCTTGATAATTCACACAGTTTCAACAGATCGACAGCACCCGGTACAAAGACATGAGGTAAGAAATCTCTCTAAAAAAGTCCCACCCTTATGAGAAAGCATTTAAAACACAACGGTGAACTAAAAACTGAACAGTTCATTTGTACATGCACATCCATAAAAGAGGCTTAAGACAGAAGACCTAAAGAAAATACGCAGAGTTTGCTTTGTTCTCAAGTCAAAATTTATGCAAGTGTACGTTTTGGTCGCGGATTGCAATAGCATGAATATTGTGAATATAATCCATAATGGACAGGTACTTGCAGATACAAATGTTGATACATGGTAAAGATTAGTGTTATTATGATAGTGTAACGATAGAATTGAATGTGATTCTACTGTGCTATTTCTACATTCAGAATAGACTTCTGTAACAAAAGTGAAAGCTACACTACTAGGCGCGTTAATAAATAAGTTACATAACGCATATGACTACGTGCACACTACACAATCATGCATGTAAATTTGCGTGATGTCAATAACAAGGTGAATACGCAGACTGCATGATAATCGGAACTGTCTCTTACATTATTTCGTGTCACTTAATATTCGTGACAAAATTATAAAAACCGGTTGAACTTAAGTATAAGACCAAAGAAGTAAAATAATATATTTTAATGAGTTTATTGATTCATGTTATATCCTTTTTTCCATTAAGAAATTCATGAAAAAAGTATTCGTACTTTCAGCAAGAGTTATATATTTATACAAATTCAACGGATATCTGAACTTTTTTAACAGGTCCATATTTTAGGGACCTGGGTCCGAAATAAGGACCAATAGGTACAAGTCCCTATAATAGAGACCATTTGGCCACCCTGCGCACCAGAATGAATATAAGTACAATTAGAAAGCACAACAGAAAGATTATTAGAAAAATTAGACTGCACAACAAGAAGAACATTAGAATAACAAATGACATCCTTTTAAATAGATAGACTGATAAATAATGTCCGTAACACACCGAGAACTAATGACAAAATCTCATGATTAAGAAACGTTAAAAAATGTTTTCACCGTCACATTTTCAATGAGTTATTCGCGTTGATAATATGGTGACAGTAACGGAGAAACAGTTCACAATTAAAATCATCGATAAATGATTCGCGATATATGAGCTTTATCAGCATACAATACTGCACAAGATAGGTAAATGGCAGGATGTTGTTAGCGACACAAAAAGAATATTTGCTTACCGGATGAGACATCTGTGAAAATGATAGAGAGAACGAGTCATTTACACAAACTGTATCTGCTTGCTCTATATTTGCGAAGTATAATTTGTCTCAAATTTATTTACGCATGATAATCACAGTTACTGCAGATATAATGGGATAAAATCAATTTGCGATTTGGAACAATAACAAACTCAGATTTTCAAAATAAACGGATAGTTTCTTCTATATCCTTCCGTTCTGATGCTGGATGAAATGGCAGCTATTTTTCAACTGAGGATGCAACTCAGTGTCTAATTATTCTATTTACAGTGTATTTTAAAGAATGACCGTCGAAAATTTCACTAACTTTCTAATTGCATATCTCATAACATCAAAGCTTCCGAGTCGGAACATTTTGAAAAGATTTTGACTCCAGGCTCCGATAGGACTCCTTTGACAGGTCTATTCACTTCCACAGGACTCCTACGAAGTTAGGATCTATATTTGCTTGCGAATATCATTCTTGTCTTGCATTATAGGCATCCCGTCATTCTTACAACAGTATGTTCTTAAGCATTAACTGGAGTTGTTATTCCAGTCCTCTTTGATTTCATTTTCGAATTACTTGTACCTTTCGAACTGCATCGGTATGCGGTCTATGCTCAGTGTCGCATAGATGCTTAAAGGGACGTATAATTATCATCGGATCGAGGATGAGTTGAATTATCTGGATGATGTACACAACGTACAGTGCTGTTCGAAAAATTAGCAACTTTTTATTAAAAAGTTGTAAAAACAATTGTTTAGATAGAAACTTTATTAAAATACAATATTATCAAAGATGTCAGCGCAAAATGTCTTACAGAAACATACAAGGATACAATCTCACACAAGATTAGGGTCTTGCCTAGTATTTTGAGGGACGACCGTGATTTTTGAGTACTTGACCAATGCGTTTTGGCATACTTGTAGCCAACTTCAACAAGGTCCGTTCAGTAATTTCATGGTTCCAGACGCGAATAATCGCAGCAAGTAACTCACTTTTTGTTCTGGGTCGATGTGCGTTGACTCTCACTTTCAATATCTTCCACAGATTTTCAACAGGGTTCAGATCGGGGCTGCTCGAAGGCCACGGCAAGGACGTTATTCCATGAATGCCAAGAAAGCAAAATAAGATCTCGACTTTTTCATGAAGACTTCCATTGTAATGCAGCTTATGAAATTTCCTTGTAAATTAGCTTAATTTCCTCGCTTATTAGCAAATCTTCATTCCTATTGATATCCAACTTTTATCATGCTACTTATAAAGGGGCCTCCAAGTCGGTAGTATATAAATTTGCAAAATTTTGACTTTTTTAAAACCGCTCAAATAATTTTTTGGACCACGGGAGCGTAATCTTCATAAAAAACTGTATATTTTCATATAAAAATTTTCACTGTATAAAGATATTTTTTAGTCGGCACTCTACCTATATATCCCTACTCTATGGTGCAGGCATCCTTTTTTCATCATTTTTCGCCATTTGCATAATACTCCTGCTAGATGAAAGACTGAATGAAGCTAACAAAATGTAGGAAAAGACATAATCAAGTAATATAATTGACCGCAGCAATACTATTAGGCACTACCAACAAGTCGGAGTTCAGAGTCTCATCATTTGACTCTCCGAAACCCTGCGTGCTACCATGCTTGATGGAGTATGACGGAATCCCAAAACATGAAAGAAAGCAATATTCATAACTAACCAACATCCTTTTATCACCTTCTATCGCCTGATGTTCCTGGAATTTCTCGTAACTAGTAAATCATTGGTTATGCGAAATTTCAGGAAAAAATATTACTTTCACATGCCGGGAGTAGTATGTATATAACATTATAGTTGTATTAAGAGGATCAAATCCAGACTCATGCGCAAATCCTCTTGGAATTCGCTTTCGTTTTGTCATCATCCGAATCCACTCACCTGCTTCGATCATTACTTCAATGGCACCAACGTGGGCTATCAATCCCATAGGGCCTGCGTACTGCACATCACCGATCCTACAGGTCGCAGAAACAAGTCCGGGAAGAAGAGAATAGAAATCTGCTGAAATCTGCTTGTACGTTCTCGATGCGACTGCTAAACGTTTCTCCAGATTTTTGCGTTGATAGAAATGATCCTGAAAATGTTAAGAAAAGTTTCACAAATTTCAATATTTCATCGTTTTTAAAGGCTCTCACCCAAACATCAGACATGCCGGAATTGCCGAATAAATTGACATAAACAAATTTCTCGTCCACGGTCCTGTGTCTTATACAAGGTAAGGCCATGACAGCTCCGAGGGATTCCATAATTTCCGTCACCATCAGCACCTGCAAGACAATCTCATCCACGTGACAGCGTCACTTCATCTTTACAATGATGATTACCTGATCCTTCCTGATTGCATTCTCATCGAAGAATTTCAGCAGCTCGCGTTCACTCCACACATAGCACCGCTTCCCGATACCGAGAACTTTCCCTTCAGCTTTCAAAGGAGAATCGACGACACTTGTATAGAGAAATTTGTAGAACCAAGTCACATCGAAGACCACGCAATCAAACTCCGGCAAGAAAATGCAGTCCAGCTACAAATACAGGATGTGTAGATTGGAGTTATCAACGTAGAATGGACAAGGGCGATTTCTCGATTCAATGCAGGTTAATGATTTTAGAATGAAAAAGTATAAAATCATTTGCATAGAAACCCTACATGATCTTGCAGAGATAGAAAAGATTCGAAGTGATTTACATAGAAATTTGGGGTGTACTGATTAATCGACCGATTATTGACACGGCAGAGCGGTAATGGGTAATCGGCCGATTGTCAAAATGACATCGGTACACTCCTAATAGAAATCTCACTTGATCTTGCAGAAATTGCGAAAACTCGAAAGTTAATTGCATAGTAATCTCACTTGATCTTGCAGAAATTGCGAAAACTCGGAAGTTATTTGCATAGAAATCTCACTTGATCGAGCAGAAATTAAAAAAATTTCGATGTTATTTGCATTCGATCTTACTTTATCATGCAGAAATTGCAATGTCCGATTTAGAAATGAAGAATTTTTACGATCAATCCATTCAACGACATCACTGATTGTGCAAATACTTTGTCCCGACTTCAATGTTGAAGCTTTCTCAAGGATTTCATGACCTATTTTCCGGATAACTAGGTTTTCAGAATACCATTCAGGACGGCATTGAGTATCCTTCTTGAAGTTCCCTTCGATCGAAGAAAGAATAGTTTCATTCTGAAATGTAGGAATTTTTTGTGATGAAATTGAAGGATTTCTATGCTGAGAACTCACCTTGTAAGTTTTATTATCTAGTGAATGACAAACAAAACGTTGATTTACATCAGAAAGAAATCTGACCAAGTTTTCTTTTTCACGATGCAAATGTCCCAAACGTATTTGTTCATGGAAAGATAACCCGTTGCTTTTGCTGAAAGAACAAATCGTGATGGAATTTAACAATAAAGCGGTGAAAATTTGACTCTAAATTGTATTCAAAGGAATGTTGAATGAATAGAAGCAAATCGGTATCAGCAACCAACCTCGGAAGAAATAGAAATGTGGTGCTGAGCGATCACACAGGAAAAGCAATCAATTCAAACTTCTGGCCGAAAATCTATCGTGCATCGGTTTATGAATTCAATGGTCACTGACTGCACGTTCATGTAATGATGTTGATGACTTGATGCAAAATAAACAGAATAAGTAACAACTAACAATCCTGCAACAGAGACAGTTTTCCCAAATCGATGCTTCATCATAACCTGAACTTGTTTTGTTTGGGAAACAAACATTCATTGTGAGGAGTTTTCATCATTCAAACACAATTCTCTTCACCAAGGTTCGGCAACCCAGGCAGTCCGTGAACCACTAGATGAAGTTTAACCTCTTCACGGGCAGCAACCTCAGGAGAAGCTTATCAATACAAAATGATATTTTTTATTCAATGTTTTTGTGACTTCTGTATACACATCGCGAAACGTTGCAAGTATAGAGAATCAAAAAATCATTCAAACACGATCAGAGCAGTATTCTACTAAAAGATGTCGCAAGGTACAAAAATATAATGACTTGACCAGAAGCATTCGCGGCCCGCAGCAGGTTGCCGAAAGCCGATCCCAATCTAAACTCTTGACCTATCCAGTATCCATACATTCAGTAATCGCAATTAAAGGAAGTGAATTTCCCCTACAATTGATTTAAACGCGTAAATAAAGTATTCATGCAGCACTATTGCAGTAAATTCAAGTGATCTATAGGGCTTGCTGCATAAATATACAAAAAAGACCAACATAGAAAATCACAGAGATGTGGTTGCCTTTGGGATGAAGTAGATGAGATATTGATATAAATGTATGCTATTATACGGCCGATGCGAATAAACGACCACGACGATGGCTCATGGATCTAATCGTTCGAATATTTTAGGCAAACTTTAGCAGCTACCATGATCAATAAATTTGCTTAAGATTATGCAACACATGAGCAGAATGACTATCTACATTAATTGTGAATATAGGCGGGAGCTTAAAAAAATCAAAAGAATCTAACTAAAATCAAAAAATCCAATTCAAACAAAAAATCATGATTTTTGCCAACCCTGTTGGTGACATGACAGCGATGAACTGAGCGCAAGGCAAGCCAGTGTGTTGTGCACGCATGGCTCTTGATCAGATGGGTTAGATAAATAAATAACAGCTGCATTATCCAAGAAGCAAAACAACAGTCACGAAAAACCCTCATTTAGATCCAAGCAATTGATAAGGACTTATCTACATCATATCTTGAGGATAATAAGCTAATAAGAGCTACTAACAAAAACAAATATAATCGAATAATGGAATCCTTCTGTCCACAGGAAACAATCTGTTATGACCGCACTTTCGCTCACTGATACTGGACTTATTCACCTTTTGCTTAGAATAAAGGCCGATTTCCATTGAGGTCGCATAGTCGTCCTGCCACGCTACTGTCCGTCGATTCGCTGCTCTGATTGGTTCAATCGTGACAGTGACGTCTGCCTGCATTCGCGTCGCCCAATAAGAGAAAAATGGTTTCCATTGATCGTTAAGGGAACCACATCGTTTTCTCCTTTGACGACCTTCGTTATCTGGTTTTGTGCATCGCCCTGTGACTTTCACCAACGACGAAGCTAAGCGACTGATAGTTATTTTTAGGTCATAAAAGCAACCTCAGTGCACGAGTGTGTGAAAGAAGTCGATATCCTCCGAGTATCAATGAATGAATCACACATAATGAAATCAAAAGAAATTGGCTACTGCAACAACCCGGTCGCTTTACCGTGCAGCGGCAATGAATGCGACGGTAGGAAGAATGCGCACACGCATGCGATAACGCAGCTGGACGACTATGCGACCTCAATGGAAATCGGCCCTACAGGTTCAAAAACCGTTTGGGAGTAGTGGGGGTGAGGCTGCTTCACAACGTTATCCCAAAAGATGCGGGTAGATATGGTAGAAAAAGCTGCCGGCCTTTAATGGGTTAGCATCTAGAGGCTGCCACAAAAAATTGCTCCAAATCACATGACATTCGCGGTACACATTCGTACACTTCGTGTGGGACTTCCTGGTGGTGGCATGCGTTTGCTCAACTCGCTCGTCTCCGGACCACAATTCAAAGTTCGAATAACCAACTTTCACAAATTCTTTGCATTTTTGGAAATTCATCGAGTTTCGGCTATAAATCTTCATCATTGCTATTCACGTTGTCAAGGTGATTGAATGTACTGAAAAGTTATTTATGCGCTCAAAACGAATACAACTCAGATATATGTATGTGGAAGATATTTCATCAAAAGTAACCATTCCAATGTAATTGCGAAATGAGATTCTACAGTTCAAATGCGGTTTTATAGAAGAAGGACGACTTGTAGATATTCAAAGACATTATGCAATTGATTAGCTACTAACTTACATGAGTCATAGCTACTGCAACTTTAGTAAGTAGTACTTACATAACACTTGAATTACAAACAATATTCGATGTGTCTGTGGTAAGATATATGAGCATGAAATGATTCATATCTGAAACCACGTTTGAAGCTATTACGAAAAATGTTTGAAAAAAGGGCGAAATTCAGTCCTTCAGAAACATACTCTTCAAAGTCAGAATTTGACCCTCAAATGGTCCAAAGTTTGAAAATTCCCTATAACCTAAAGTTACAAGAGTAAGTCGCGTTTGTTTTGTGAAGAACACAACAAAACTGCGGAACGGTTGTCGAATCCCCGGTTAACAGTGTGGATAAGATTAAACCAAGTCTACGATCAATCTTAACAACTCATTTGTTCTTCCAAAGCCAAAACACTACCAACTATAATTCATGGATCGATAGAGCTCATTAATATCATCGCTTTTGATATCAAAAATTTATGTTAGCATTTGTTAAAATTAATTCAACATAGAAAAGGAACTTAACATCACCAAAATCAACATTAATCACAACAACAGCACGTGCAAGGCAGGAACGCGCGCGTCGGCATTTCTAATATGTTCTCAGCTTTATCTACTTTTGAATGCATTGTGGTCAACATCATTTATGCTCATGATATTTCTAATTGTAACTGGCTTTCTCAGGAATCAAAAGAATTATTTTTGCAATAGCCAATATTTCGTTATTCTTCCTCAAGGGTAGCAGGATGAATACACGGACATATAACAGGTGTCAGTTTATGTACAGCATTGTACGTTTATGATTCGAACGCAATGCACCAAGAAGAAAAGCCTTGAAAGCTCTCATCGTAGAAATGAATAAAGGTTCTCTCGTAAAATAATTGTGTTGGTGAGACCTTACTACCATTCTTTTAACAATAGTCATATTCCTTCGTTTTTTCTCTTGTAGTTGTGTAGGATGTCGGTTGGTCGCGTGCAGCAGTTGGCTGGCTGACAGGTCACTTGCATTTTGTGGCAGTCAGACAACTTCGTGAGTTCCACTATCGACTGTCTGATGTCCTACTGCGTCAATTATGTACATAAAATGATATTTGTTATCTGTCCACGCATTCATCCTGTTACCCTTGAAGAAGAATAGCGAAATACTGGATATTAAAAAGATAATTCTTTTGATTCCTGAGAAAGCCAGTGGTATTTGAAAATATCATAAACATACACAAGGAATGACCTCACTACAACTTATGTATCATGTTCAATATGATGGAGCATCTTGATGCCATTTCAATAGAAAATCCAACCACGTCATAGAAATTAACATCTCCTCACATTGGATTGCCACTCACCTGACAATTCGTTCAATTGCTTCATCTTGTTTGGTTTGCAGACTTTTGAATTTTTCTTCCATGTTTAGCTGTCGAATGTGATCGACCAGCTTCTTGCTTCCATCACCGTAACATGCGACAACAAACGATATTCCATCCACTGCCTTCTCGTCGACTATCTGAAAGTCAAAAGACCTTGTGAATCAATTCAATCAACAACAATGTGGAGTGGCACGAATGAAGACAGAACGAAATACCAGAACAGAAATACCTGCGACGAAAAATATAACATTTGTTTGGAATTATTTTGGTCAGCATTGGAAAATTAACTCAACCTCACACAACTGATGTTACATCGAAGTTATCTTCCGATATCTACTTGCATGCGCACTGTAGGCAGCACACATGAATCACCTTAGTCAAATTACAGTTGGTCACTAGGTGGTGGGATAGCTCAGTTGGTTAGGGGCCGGTGCGGAGGTGCAAAAGGTCCAGGGTTCGACTCTGTCCGCCTCGATTGGGAGGCACCACCGTTGTCACTACAGGTCACTAACCCTAATTTGGCGCGAGTAATAGCTTACCAGTATGGTTTCGTGCCCTGGTTGGGGCAGGGATGAGTGAAAATATTTGTCTCCCAATATCTGCCTGCATGCACAAATTAAACACTCAGAATCTATCTTCAGGATAAAGTGGAAACCATTTAGTCAATCAAGTGCAGCGCCTTTTTTAACTTGTTAACCGGGGGACCACCGTCTCCCACTCCCACTCAGGCTTTCCGCCCATCCACCTGGCGATCACGGCCCCACTTGTTTTTTCAATCACAATGAATAACTTCCCGTCAGAAAGCAGTTAACATAACCTATTTTGCTTCACCAATGAGGAAACAGTTTACTTTAAAAGTTCAAACTTTAGACAGGTGACAAATCGGCTACAATTCAACATACAGTACATGTAGCTGTCAACCAGTAAAGATGCAGAGAACAATAGATGAAATTCACAATTGACACTAAAAAGACACTGTACACGAAAATGCGGCAAATAATGAAGTTTCCTGTTTATATTGATATCCAAAATTTCTTTCAAAACGATTTCCAAAAATCGTTCTCTACAATTCCATTGACAGTGATGTTGAATCGCATTCGCTTTGAAGTCAATAAGTATTTCAAACAGGCGATTTTGCTTGGCCGTGACCGATATTCCACTCAATGATACCTACATTATGCTCTGCAGCTGCAATACGTGATAGAAAGCCGTAGGTGGAGGCGAGAAAGTGTATAGAATTAGAATGACTTTCATAGAGGTCTTAGATAAATGGAAAATATGGCGAAATAACTGACTTTTTCCATGCTGATCTCAGGCTCCGGCTCAATAGCTTCCTGTTTTCTCGTCCTTTTTGCCTCCCGTGGATTCACGTGAAATCCTATTGTTTCTTCTCTTCTGAATGGTCCAGTTTGAATAGCAAAACAAAGTTCGGATCCATCACTATTGTAGACAGTAGCCCATTGGTCTGACATCTGAAATCAATGAAAACAACAACATTTAGCATTCCGGCATCAAAGTGTTGAGGGACGGGAATCCAGGAACCTAGTTCTATCGGCCAATGAAGACGCCGGACGCTGAGGTACCAGTCTGCTTTGTAACTTGATTAACTTGATAGAATCTCGACCGTAAAACCAAGGGAGTTACTTCTTTCTTGCTTTGCCATTATGAATATGATTCGTCGCTTGGTCAAGTAATCAGACAAGTTGGTCAAGTAAGTTCAGACAATCTCGGGACATCAGGAAGAAATTCCAGTAAATTTCGATGCATTGCATCTGCATCAGGCGTTCGGTAAAAGAAAAAGACTTCTGAAGATCTCATTCTCATTTACTGACTACCTGATACACGCTGAACGTTACAATCACGAATTAGTCCGGAATGAGTTTCGGCAGGGAACGCGGCCGAAAATGAGACTTTCACAGAATGATGTTCTCCCTATGCGTACTAAGAATCTGCGCTTCTACCAAGTTGTAGTTGGTGCCTCAGACAAGATCAAAGAAAAACACATGTAAATCCAGTGGGAAGCAGATTGCAGTTAAAATGAAATTTTATATGGTTTCTCTGATTATTTGAAAAGAAAGTATAGACTCTAGACTCTAGACTCTAGAGGTACAAGTCTTGACAAGGAAGGTCATCAAGTCATTTCTTATCATGTTCATAGACATTTATCTATGAAAGTAAGGACATTCAGAATTGGCAATTCTTCTAATGTCGGCAATCAAAAGCATTTTGAGCAATTTTTATCCACATTTAGCCCTATTCTTTCATACATCGGCGATGAGAAACATGATAATAACATATGCACATCATAGGAAATGACCTGAAGACGTTCACTGTCAAAAAAATGACTCTGGGCTTAGTACTGTTCGCTTAATCATGTAAAACATAGAACATTTCATTTTTGCTAGGAGATCCAATCTGCGTCCGATTCGATTAACATGTATTTTTCTTTGGTCCATCTGACAAGAAGAGGAACTAACTAGAACTCGGCAGACGTGCTGATTCGGAGTAGGCATAGGATGTACACCATTCTGTGAAAGTCGCATTTTCGGCCTCTTTCCCTGCAGAAAAATTGTGTGTCCTGATTCTGCTGTCTTCAGGATGACAAGCATCGCGTCAATCATTACGCAATAATAAATGTAACATACTCAAGTTGAAGTTATGTATCGAAAATATAAAGATAAAAAGTCACAACGTTTCTGATGATGCTGCAACCTCGACTTTGCACCCGAAACGTCGTGACTTTGACTTTTTATCTTTATATTTTCAATACATAACTTCTGATTCAGTGTGGTACATTTGTTGTTATTACAGTACATTTCTTTGCAGTCTTGTATTTGCAAGTTGCCATGACATAGATATCACAACCTGCACGTCCGGGGCCAGATTTATCAATCTACAGTGTCTGTAAACTGTGAAACTAAGTCAAATCTGTAAAAATTCTATTTTATCGATCACAGTCACTGTAATCTGTAAACTGTGAAACTGTGAACAGAATTCGATGAATTCCATTTTATCAATCAAATCACACTGTGTGAAAGCACCATCTTACAGCATAAATTCTACAGAGCAAGGAAGGAGGGCAACTGTGAAAATGGACGACTATGATCCAGTGTCGGACTTGCTCAGCATGGAACCTGCTCAACGCAAATCAAGAAAATTCGTGGAAAGGCGGCATTTTGAAGAGGATGTACATGTAGATTGGCAGCAACGTTTTCGCCTTCAACCATCAACTTTCGAATATCTGATAAGCAGAATCAAACAGAGTTTGGAGCCAGTATGTCAACGAAGCCAAGCCTCCACGACAGCATCTGCTCTCCGCAATGCGTTATACGAGTATGACAACCAGTTCCGTATATCATGTACTGCGGAACGCTCATGGTGCGTCGGAAGCAAGTATGCGCCAAATCATAAAGAAGACCAGCTCCCGATCGCATGGCGTCTTTGTCCACCTCATTCATCGTAGATCGCCGCAAAAACTCGGGATCCTTCAGTTGGTCCTAACTGCCTGCAAACCCATTAGCGTGCAGAGCCTCGTGGATAGTTTTTCATACTGTATCCTTCTTCTATCCATTGGTGGCTAACTACATCAACTCATCCTTGTAATTGTTAAGTTCCATGAGGAATAAGGTATTCTGCGGCAGCGTCAACGTTTCTGTGTAGGCGTATGCAAAGAAGCACGGATGCGGAGTCCTATCATTTTGATACGACTGCGGGTGGCAAGTACATGTAGCCTAGTTTTTTGAAAAATTAACTGGATACCTACATCATATATCATTATAGGCCTACCTGAACATATCTTTAGTGATCACTGCTGTATCAATTATCAATCATTTTCGATGAAAGTTTATTAAATGTCGCTTTAAGTTGGATGCATGCGACTCGGCTCCTCCCATCTTCCTGATGTGTGCTTCACACGGTTTTTCTCCAGTCTCTACCAGGCAGGAAAATCCCCATCCTTCTCCAAAAAATATGAGTGCACTTTCGATTTTAATGTGCGCTTTAGAGGAGACATCACACACGATTAACGTGAGGGTAGGAGGTAATGTTCTCAAACAAACCAGTATTTCATTTTTGTCTCAAACAAACTAGTATTTCATTTTTGTCTCCGATGTGACCTTTGGTGCGTAGGTGTGATCGAAGCTAGGAGGAAGGCTTGTCTTCTCTACTAAATCAACGAATGAAAAGACAATCCTTTTTTCGCTGTCACGGTTCATTCCCTCAACTATTACAAGCTTTGCAATCACTGCTGTCTCTGTACTTTTGTTTGACAGAGAAAGTTGACATCAAGACAGTGACAGCTATGCACGAGGATAAATAATTTGTTTGTATTATATTTCGGGTCTAGGTATAAGCCGGAGTCCGGCTCTGACTCCAGCAAAAATGATAACACTCCGGGATTAATCGTCACAAGTTGATTCAGAATGTAAGTTGTCACAAACAAGTTGAGTGCACAATATGTTCTTCACAGATCACAGTTGCCAGATCAATTTTTTATAAAATGCATCATCACAGTCACAGCGAACTGTAACTGTGACACTGTAAGATAATGCATGAATGGCGTGAGAAGCCAGACGCATATCAAATAAATATAGAAAAATAGACCAATCTGCCACAAGTAAGTTTATTTTCCGCAACGTGTCGAAGCACCCTACTTCGTCGTCAGGCGATAATAAAAATAATTTATATATTAATAATTATATAAATTTAATGTAATGTTTATAATAATAATAATATAAATATTATATATCTATTTAATATAATAATAATTTATTATCGCCTGACGACGAAGTAGGGTGCTTCGGCACGTTGCGGAAAATAAACTTACTTCTGGCAGATTGGTCTATTTTTCTATATTTATGTGACACTGTAACTGTAAATCTGTGGCTGTAGATTGATAGAATTGGCCCCTGGTGTAAGACAATGCTCCAATATTCTATCAAGGAGAGATGGTTATTGAATCATGAGAGAAAGTTCAACAAGAAACCCGACAAGAAAGTTCATGTTTGCAAACTACAGGACTGTTGCTGTCTCCCTATATTGAAAGCAAATGTGGGAAATGATGTCAATTTTGAAAGTTAAAGTTACCCAGTTTATTCCTGGCTGACAACAGCAGCTTCATCGACATTGGAGATTTAGCGTCATTGTATTCGATATGAGCCTTATAAGCCTTGAATTTTCGATATCAAACAAAATGTATATTGCAAATATCATTAACATATTTACAACGATTCCGCCAAATAATCAGCCTGATTAATTATTTTCCACAATTTGAGAGAAGCCGGAAACCGTGATGTTACAATCTTTTACAGTGGGTCTTTGCTACCGCAACAATGCAGTTGCCGATTTCTCTCAAATAACACAGGATTTTTAAAAACAATCATACGATTTCATTGGGCTATATCTACCTATTGAATGAACACGGAAGCACGACGTAAGTTTTAAAATACTTGTGGATGCAGCGGGCTTTATACACCACCAAACGGCTGTGACACAGGCCACATTTTCAAAGCTTCATTTACATATTTCATCGAGACAAATAGTCCAGCTCATGCGCATCCAATTCAATTGTTACAGCCTCTGAATTAAGGTGACTTTAGAAAAGCGGTAGACAGTTCTGAAGGCTTGCTCCTCAAAAGGAAGCGGAGGGGGACTTTCTCTCACGCCTCAAGTTCTCTGACGGGGTCACATTTTACATCAGCGGAAAAGTGAGCCGTCATGCCAACGAGGATTGAAGCATCAATATCATGAGGTAGCAGAAATTCAAAGAATTTCACTCCACGTGTTCCAAGCGGTTTCTTGTGAACAGGTGCAATGACTTCATTTCTTAGAGGAAGACGTGATCTCCGGTATCACATGTCTGTAAACGATAAAAACTGTCTTATCCTTCAGGTTTAGGCCGATTCAAAGACTCCACCCTTCAACAGAATGTTGGGACAACGCATTGGCATGGTGAAGTTCGGCGATTTTAGATATCTAACGAGCTACTTCAACGATGGATCGGACGTCTACAGGCCACCAAGATCACAGACCTAGCAGTTTGTAATTTTTTTCTTTGCAGCGATGTGAATGATAAGGTGGATTGCCTACACTTCCCAAAGCTAGCGCATCGCATTCCTGAAGCAGTGACGACGGTGACAAACGACATGCTTACTGATGATGATGGTGAGTTGGAATGTCGTCTCGATGTTTGCTGTGCCTCCAGAGGAGGTCATATAACATAAAACACTTGTAAATTTTGTTAATAAAATTTGTTCAAACAGTTTTGAAATTGAAGAACCACAGAACTGTTTGTAAGGTGGTACTCATCGAGTTGTGTTCATTCAATAGAATGATATAGTCTGATGAAGTCGGATGATTCTTTTTGAAACACCCTGTATTTGTAGCGAACAAAATATTTCTTTGGTTTATTCCAGAAAAACGAAATATGTTTTTATTGCAGTTTCTACCAATATCACTTGAATTATTCAAATTTTCAATGAATAAATGCAATAGATATGTTTTCCTCATTTTCTTGTACGCCATTTCGATGTCCGGGAATGTAACAAATTCCTTACCTGTTTAGTTTCAATACTAATCATTATCCGTCGAGGCCCTCCTTGTTTGCTAAACGGATTCAAGGGATTTTGAGAGGCGATAGAGACGGCGACATTCGCAGGGAAGAAGTGACTTGGAATAGCACGGAAAGTGGAAACCCGTCCGAAGCATCGCACTTGTCTGAAATACAAAGAATAATCAGCACTAACTTGGTCATAAAGACAACGTTCTAGGGAAGCGGAGTTGGAATAATGAATCAGTTATCCTCCTATGCATTCATGTCTATCTAAATTCAATGCAATCACTTCAACACAAGCGTGAAAAGTTCGAATCTTGGATATGTTGTAAGAGCATGATAAGAGCTCTGCATGTTGAGGCCACTAAGGTTGAAGCTGGACAGAGTCCGTTTCTATATACACTGCTCAAAAAAGTCCTCGTACAAAATTTTTTACTCTTTTTCTAAAGCGATTTTTGATAGGTTTTAGCAATAATTTGACGTTTCTCTTTGGTACAATTGTGGCCCGAAACTTTCCCGAAACTTTCTCTCAGTCACTCGAATTTTCAAAAATGTCTGCTTCCCTGCCTGGTGGGTCCTAGTTAACAAAAACGGGTACTCTTTTTCCAAGCTCGCTCCTGACTAGATATCTTACAGCATCAAAAATTTAAAATATTGCTGCGATAAATAACGATCTGCATTTATCAAATGGTGCAGAAACGGTGAAGAAGGATGAAGAAATAATGTCAGCAGAGTTATTAGAAAATCAGTCACTTTTTGGGATTTTCAAGTTTAATTTTTCATGTTTACATGCAAATACAATGATATCAATCGATGGTTTTAGATCTGCAAAGCTGATACATAGCCTTAAAAATGCCAAATTTGCAAATTTGCGATTTTGAAGTTTGCAAACTTGAAAATCCCAAAAAGTAACTGATTTTCTATTATCTCTGCTGACATTATTTCTTCATCTTTTGAACAGTGTACTTCGTATATCTATGCTCGAAGATTATTAGCTGTTCGAAGATCATATCATACCGTCTTGTAAGCCGAAATTGAAGATAATTATCAAACGATTAAAGTTTTCAAAGCAACGATGGCACCTGGCCACTTACGTAACTTAATGGTTCCCCCTATTCATCGATGCTCTGTAAGAAGTTCCTCACGCCCATAGTAAAGACCATGAGACGTCAGAATTCATTTCTACCTGCATGCACTTCTTACTACAATCAGAATTATTAGTAACTATATAATTTTGCATGTGCTGCACTTATTCCTTGTAGCTTCATTCGTGCTTGTCATTATTTCTTCTGTACCGATTCACGAAGACGTTTATTTGCACGTTTATTTTAATTATGTACATATTATAAATTTACATCAATTTATAATCATACACTTCATTATTACATACCTATTTTAGGAAATACTTTTTTTTAATATACAGGGTGGCGCACGTCAACCGCCGGATTTTAAACTTTTATTGCTCCTCAAATATTCATCCGATCGTCATGAAATTTCGACTCATACTAGTTTGGAGTATAGGATTTATGATGATTATACCTGTTGTATTGAGAATTGTCAGAAAATTCTGATTCTAGTGACCGAATGACATGCAGTAAAATTGACATACCAACAATGTATCTTAACATGTAAAATTTAATGATAAACTTTTCCCTTTATTTCCCCCACGTCTTTATCAATAATGACCAAAACGAATTGAGGTAAATGTCATAGAAAACATTTATTAAATGAAAAACATAAGAAAAAAGTGTTAGTAATCATCGAACTTCAACGTGTCCTCCATCATTCTCGAGGACGGATTCGAGTCGCTTTTGGTAGACCAGAGCATTTTCTCGACACATCTCAGTTGTCACTTCTTGAAATGCTTGTATGATGTGGTCCTTCAGGTCTTGCATGGATGTTGGCCGTGTATGGTAAACCTTGGACTTGACAAAACCCCACAAGAAGAAATCGAAAGGCATCAGGTCAGGTGAACGCGGTGAACGCCGTTTGTTCAGAAGATGACCGGTCCCGCTTGACAGTCACCACACTACCACAGGTCAACAGGTTTGTGTGCCACCGCTTTATGGTACGGGCATCCGGTGCTCTCGCGCTCTTTCCATACTCTGAATGATAAAGCCTTTGTACCTCCACTGGACTCTTGAGCCATTCGTGCCAAGCCGCGCATTTTGCTAGTTCTACAACCGAATAATCATCCATTCTTCTATGTTCGATTCTTTTCAGATAGTGATTTAATCGTCGAATGGTATTTTATATGACATGGAAGTAACTGAACAATATTCACTTCAAGACTGCGCACAATTCGTTGTGCAGAATACGATTCATGTTAAGCTAATTAACTTGGTCTAGATTTTCAATGTCAACAAAATGAGTACATGTCATTCGGTCAATAGAATCAGAATTTTCTGACAATTCTCAGTACAACAGGTATAATCATCATAAATCCTATACTCCAAACTAATATGAGTCGAAATTTCATGACGATCGGATGAACATTTGAGAAGAACCCATTTTGCAGAAAGCATGTTTTTTCAATTAAGTATGCTTCCACCCACTCTACTTGAAATTATTGAACATATTATTGCTTACTTCATCAATCAGTAGTGACAGTCCTACGTTTCCGTGCTTGCATTTTCATCATGATTCGATTGCAAGATGTCCCTGAATTATATTGCTTTTCCACATTTTCAGGAACAACATTATTTGTGATCAATCTGTAAACCGCATATATTGTCGCTTCAGCTTTGTGTAAATCTTCATTTGTAACCTTGGTTATAATCTCATCGTCTTGAGGCTTGCATTATCAATTATACAGTAGAAGGCTGTCTTTCAATTATAATAAAAATGTAAGTGTCATTTCAATTTTCCCATTTCCTGTCATGTTCGTCTGGTTAGCTTTTCCATTTGCATTATGTATCTTAGTCAACATCAGGGCATGGATCTCAAAGATTTGAGGATTAACTATATTTATGTGTTCTGGATTTTTAATATAAGGATTTTCCTTTAGGGCGTTGGTTTAACTTTGTATTTCTACCTGTCCCGGATCTTCGCAGTTTTTCACGATGTGTTTTAAAATAATTGCAAGACATACGTTGAACGAGTCCTTTTTCAATTCGCGATTGCATCACCAGGAAAGACTTCAAAATTAAGGATACAAGAAGGAGTAGTGACCTTTTCCAGATTTATTCGAAGTACAAAATTCCTCGTATGCCGTGGTCTCCGTGGCACAGTGGTTAAATGCTTGGCCTATGGATCTTTTGGTCCAGAGGTCGAGCCCCGAAGGTGTCATTGGAAGTCGGCAGGAAGGGCATCCGAACTAAAAGTACAACAACGCTCCATAAGTCTGACTATGTCAGCACCGTCCAAGCCCCAAGTATGGGGAGTAGTGACGTAAAAAAAAGCTGGAAATTACGTAGCAGATAGGCCAAGCCTGAACGAGGCCTGCTGATGACTCCTGACATTGGATGAAATGGCAGCTATTTGCCTCTGCTTCCATCTCTCAATTGAGAATGATAATGATGATATTCCTTTATTCTTTAAAACAGAAATCAATTCGATGTCACAAAGTTATCCAGAAGAGCATCATAATTCATTTAATAAACAACACATGAAGAGAATGTGGTGACTAAGTGGCACACAATGCTTTCCGAAAACTGCAATTTAGGAGGAATACATAGATAACATGAATGACGGCAATCGCTAGAAATATCATCCCACATAGTACTCAGTGATATGAAGATTTGGCGAAAATGAAGTTCATTTCGACAGCATGACCAATTCCCCGCTACTGAATTGACTATGAATGATGCGATGGGCACAATTGCTGACCAGAATGTAACTCAATGTTTTATTCACACACAACGCTGACCTCTCGACTCACAAACCCTGGACCTTCGGACTGCTTCTTCGATGTTAGAGCAATTCATGTGTTTGCCTCAGTCCAATGAAATAAATATTTGATCAGTCTACTGTTGGTGAATATAGTATCTCACACTGATGTCTACCGTTCTCAAAATAGTTCATCGGATTCACTTTACGGTCAGCAGAAAATAGTTTTCTTTGATATTTCCTACATTATGACGGAATTTGTACTGCATGTTTTCATTCATCAGATATATTCACGCTATTACTATTTATTCGATGAGGAGAAACTTCGACCGCACCACGCGCCGTACAGCATGATTTTCAGGCAAAAAAACTTTCTTTAACATTCACGTTCCTGGCTTCATATTAAGTAATCTGAAGACTTGTCTAGATATCTAGAATTCTCGATTCTCGATCTAGTTGTCTTGAAAATGTGGATCAGGAATAGATATTGCTTCAAAGCATTACAACTCAACTGTTTTCTCCTAAAAGACCATCATTCATTGCGAAAAGTGGGAAGATAGGGTCATTACATGGATGACGACCACTGTTCGTCATCAAGCAAATGAAGCACCGAAAAGTGGGAAGATAGGGCCATGACACGAATGACGACCACTGTTCGTCATCAAGCAAATGAAGCACCGAAAACTGGGAGGATAGGGCCATGACACGAATGACGATCATTGCTCGTCATCAAGCAAATGAAGCATCGAAAACTGGGAGAATAGGGCCATGACACGAATGACGATCACTGCTCGTCATCAAGCAAATGAAGTACCGAAAACTGGGAGAATAGGGCCATGACACGAATGACGACCACTGCTCGTCATCAAGCAAATGAAGCACCGAAAAGTGGGAAGATAGGGCCATGACACGAATGACGACCACTGCTCGTCATCAAGCAAATGAAGTACCGAAAACTGGGAGGATAAAGCCATGACACGAATGACGACCACTGCTCGTCATCAAGCAAATGAAGTACCGAAAACTGGGAGGATAAAGCCATGACACGAATGACGACCACTGCTCGTCATCAAGCAAATGAAGTACCGAAAACTGGGAAGACAAAGCCATGACACGAATGACGACCACTGCTCGTCATCAAGCAAATGAAGTACCGAAAACTGGGAGAATAGGGCCATGACACGAATGACGATCACTGCTCGTCATCAAGCAAATGAAGTACCGAAAACTGGGAAGACAAAGCCATGACACGAATGACGACCACTGCTCGTCATCAAGCAAATGAAGTACCGAAAACTGGGAAGACAAAGCCATGACACGAATGACGACCACTGCTCGTCATCAAGCAAATGAAGTACCGAAAACTGGGAGGATAGGGCCATGACACGAATGACGACCACTGCTCGTCATCAAGCAAATGAAGTACCGAAAACTGGGAGAATAGGGCCATGACACGAATGACGATCACTGCTCGTCATCAGAGTTAATGGACTACATTACAATATACAACACAGGTACACAGTATATGCTGCTGAATGCCAAGATGTCAACTTACCCGGTCATAGGATTGTAGGAAACACAGTCATTGGATGAATTCATGTCTCCGCTGAATGGAAACTCTGACTGTTTTACACATCCGATTGCGATGTTTTCTGTGGTTTTCACGCCCTCCTGAAATATTTCAGTTGTGAAAGTGGGATTCTGCAAGTCGTATGGAGCATCAGACATCCAGAAGTTGGTGTTGCCAGCAAATATAGGAATCCTGAAAGATGAGGCATCATTCAATACGACCAAATCATCGTCTCTTTGTTCAAATACACGCAAATACTACTTCGAAAACATCAACAATAACATCAACAGACCTAGAACACCTTGCAGATACCTAGAATACCCTCATGATGCTGCTGATTGTTCCAAGTAGATTCAAGATTTATATATTTTTTTCACTACATCTGGGATGCATGTGACACACAAGACACACAAAAAACGATAGAGTTGCCTATTCATCATTACAAGGCTTTTCGCAGTTTTCCGATTAATTGTTCTAAATTTAAAAATGATCTGTTTAACGTCTGCAACATCTCTAACAGCTTAGGCCATCGAGTAAGTACATAGTAGATTGAGTGTCGACTCAAAAAAAGTGTCTGCATACCGGGAAAATCTTTATATCAAAATATTCAGTTTTTTGCGGGGATAACGTTACTGTGGTCCAAAGAATTATTTGAGAAGCTTCAAAGAAGCTAAAGTTTTGCAAATTATTCCTATGTCTATATACTAGCCAGATGAAACTCCTTTGTAAGTAGTATGAAACTTATTACAAGGAATGAACATTTACTAGCAGGTACGTTAATTAAGCGGACAGTAAGCTGATTATCAAGGAAATTTCATGAACTGCATTATAATGCACTCTTCATGGAGAAGCTGAGATCTTATTGTGCCTCTTGGCAGAAATTTCAAGTTTCTCATTCACATTTTCATCTGCAAGATTTGATTAATTCGCTAAATTTATATTTCATTTCTTGAATCCGAAGATCCATTTACATCTTTGCAAATTAGTTATGATCATTGTCTTATTTCATGATATGATGCTCTTTCAATGACAGATAGCTTACGTAATATGCATACGAAAATGCTCATATTTATAAGGTTGAGCATTTAAAGTGAGGCGTCACCCATCGAATTGCTTCTCCAATGTTTTCATGACACGGAGGATTTGTAAAATACCATTATTCCTTCTGTATTTCTATCATCATCAGTCAATTCCGTGTAAATCTCTTCAAAAGTGCAACAATTTGCATATCTCATGTTGTACTTGGTCTCAATTCGAGTTCATTGAATAAAACCGAAGCTGCACACACATTGGAGATTTAATTAGTACTGAGTCATAGAGCAAGTATGTTAGGTAGAGTGGTATCTCCGCATTTATTAAATCCCCAATGTGTATACACTTTCGATTTTATTAAATGAACTCGAGGGGGATGCAGTCGGAATTGTTTCCAAATGTGAGATATGAACATTTATGAAGCCTTGAAGAAATTACAACGAAATTGACTGATCATGATAGCATAAAGCAGAAGGAAATGATATTTTTTTTACTGATAGTCCGTGTCTGACAGCCGTGGTTAGGTAATGTTTGTTAATTGGCAACTCGATGACCTCCTATTGGTTTCCAGCTGAACCTCAAGAGAATCTTCTTAAGCGTCATCAGGCAACAGCTGCCACTGGCATGGCAAAATCACAGATTCAAAGACAATGATTTCAATTAGCTTTGAAAGATGTAAATAGGTCCACATCAATATTCAGATTCCAGAAATTAAACATGAATTTATTGGATCATAAAATCAAGCGGGTGAAAATTGAATTAAAAACTTGATATTTCAGCCAAGAAAGCACGGAAAATATCGCAACTTTTATATGAAGACTTCCATTATAATACGGAGCATGAAATTCCCTTGATAATCAGCTTGATTTCCGATTAGTTGGGATGATTATTATCAAATATTCATTCCTTTTCATATCCAATTTCCTAAATACTACTTATATAGGAGAGTCATCTCGGTAGTATATAAATTGGCAAATTTTGACTATTTTAAAAAGTGCTCAAATAATTTTTGGACCACGGGAACGTAATCTGCGCAAAGAACTGAATCTTTTGATACAAAAATTTTCAATGTATACATATATTTTTTTGAGTCGACACTCTACCTATATATCCCTACTCTATGTACTGAGTTGCGACTTTACCTAATCTACTTACTCTATGGATTAGGCTTTGTTTTTTTCACATTTTGAATTTCTTTGAGAACCTCGAGAAATTACCGAGCACATAAAGATCCAATAGAGCTAATAATATGAATCATTTCATAAAATTCAACCTTCATGCATAAAATCATGTGCGGAATCACACTTTACTTAATGTGATTGCGAGAGTGTCTGTCGTTCATTTAATAAATATTCAGTTGTAGGAGCCGGAGAAGAAACATTTGTGAAACATTTCATATTGTCTGATCCTATGCATTTCACATGCCACTGGCATGCATGATCACGTTAACATACGTCAACATCGCGTTCAAATACATAAACATTCAATTGCGAATTATCATTAGGAAGCACATTTCTTGCTATTGCACAGTCTTACACTGCACATTTCTTATCAGTTGGAGGCTTTTGAAGTTTCACGTTGTTCTTCTACAAAATGACGGGGCCATTATTAAAAGTATCCTCTCTACTACTGTTAGTATTGTTATAAGTAGTGTAATCAGTTCATGAAATCTATAACCTTCACATGAGTAATGAAAACATTTTCAACTTGTTGATAATCCTTTTCACAATTATCAGGCGAACTATTGAGGCGTTTAGCCCTGAAAAGCAGATTGAACCGCAAACATTTTATATTTTATTGGAGCAACCAGGAATATTCTGTATTCGTGGGTCTAACTCTCCACTAAGTTGCAAAGAGGAATTCTGAAGTTTGCAGTTCGGTGTCTCTTTATCAGAGCCAAGTGCCTCAGTATTTCTCTGAACAGTTAGCAGTTATGAACAAGCTTGCAAACAAGGAAACAGAGCATGAACTTCTGTCTTATGTTTTAACTTCTACTATTTTCATGAATAGTCCTTCATTCTTTAACTATAAAACCAAGACAGTGCCACAGTAATGGAATGATCAACAATGAAAACTGACTGCAATAAACGCAACAATCTTGACTTCACAACCATGATTAAAATGACAGAATGCACATAATAACTTCAAATTTTTGAAAAAATATTTCCATTTGCAGTTTTCCACATGCTGCAGCTGAAAAATGCCGAACACACGCTGAACACATGCTGAATACTCGCTGAACACACGCTAAGAACATGCTGAACTAATGCTGAATACTCGTTGAACACACGCTGAACACATGTCGAACACTCGCTGAACACATTCTCAACACACGCTGACCACATGCTGCGAACACATGCAGAACACACGCTGAACACATGCTGCTAACACATGCTGAACATTTATTCAAGTAACTGACTTACATCCATTGGTTGACGACTTTCATGTCCACAGCTCGACCCCTTGCAACATTGGAAGTTCTGAAAATCAACATTCAATCGTCAAATAATCAGAGGAATACAAATCAACAGAGATCAACCCTGTCCGGCTCGCGGGCCGTTTTGAATGCAATTGTGTAGTGCAGATTCATTCAAGATGATTTAAAGCCTACAAATATTCACGAGCTCACTTCAAGCGTAGAGCACTTATTAATGCATTAAATGTAGTATTGAATCATTCGAAATGTCGGTAAAAATTCAATCGTCACGAATCACGAAATCAAAGGTGGAAGTGAAGAGTGGCAATGAATGCCACTTAGAACTATATAATTCCCTTGTTCAAAGCGTTATCAAAGTCTCTGATTAAAACTTGATGACTTAAAAGCAAATTAATGTTTCCGCATTTGTCGATCAACAACATTTTTAAGTTCTTGCAATCCCATCTCCTCCATGTGAAGAGATGTCGACAATGATCCCAACACGCGGTTTGTGCCGCTCCAAAAGCCTTTCCGTATTTCAGGGATGCGGAGTCCTATCATTTTGATAGGACTCCGACTCCGGGTGGCAAGTACATGTAGCCTAGTTTTTTGAAAAATTAGCTGGAAACCTACATCATAGATCATTAAATGCTTACCTGAACCTATATTTAGTGATCATTGCTGCATCAATTGTCAATCATTTCCGATGAAAGTTTATCAAATGTCGCTTTAAGTTGGATGCATACGACTCGCTTCCTCCCATCTTCTTGATGTGTGCTTCACACGGTTTTTCTCCAGTTTCTATCAGGCAGGAAAATTCCCATCCTTCTCCAAGAATCATGAGTACATTTTCGATTTTAATATGCGCTTTGGAGGACCCATCACACACGATTAACGTGAGGGCAAGAGGTAATGTTCTCAAACAAACTAGTATTTCATTTTTGTCTCTGATGTGACCTTTGGTGCGCATGTGTGATCGAGGCTAAGAAGGCTTGTCTTCTCTACTAAATCACCGAGTGAAAAGACAACTATTTTCTCACTATCACGGTTCATTCCCTCAACTATTACAAGCTTTGCATGCAGCAGTGTCTCTGTACTTTTGTTTGACGGAGAAAGTTGACATCAAGACAGTGACAGCCATATGCACGAGGATAAATAATCTGTTTGTATTGCATCTCGGGTCTAGTTATAGGCCGGAGTCCGGAGTCCTATTATTTGATAAGACTCCGACTCCGGCAAAAATGATAGGACTCCGGGACTCCGACTCTGCATCCCTGCCGTATTTGATGAAATGTTAATACTGAATGAGATGTTCAGTGTTATCATCAACATCAGAGTAAGCAATTATCTTGACCAACTAAAAAGGCGTGCTTTTCTAAACGCCATGACGACAAACTCCCGCAAAGAACGTTTCCAACAATGTAATCAACAGAGCTGAGGAAATCATTTTCCATGAGATACGATGCTATCCAAGGACAACTTCATTGCAAAAGGCACAAGTTTGTTACTTCGTTTGCAATTTTCACTGAGTACACTCTACACTTCTGAATTTTGCAGCGGCGGTGTTGACATCCTTGGTGGTTCGCTGCAGATCTGTACGCCTTTGGAGATGCAGTACAGAGGTTTCACCGCTAAGTCTTGAGTCATCGTTGAGCATCTTACATTGCAAGTTGAAGGGCTAATGTTCTCCTAAATTGCTTGCTTCTCACTTCATTGGCATTGACAGATCGATGGGTATTGACATAGCAGAGACATCAAGCAGATTGTGGTAGTGCACCATTGTCCAAACTCGATACTTCACCAACACATCACCTTTCCTCACTCCATCTTCATCAGTGAGTGTTGTGACGGACACTTGACAACACCAAGAGCCTTTGATACTTTCTTGCCAGATTATATTGCAACTGGTTGAAGTTAATTTGCTTTTGAAAAAGCCAGTCATTTTGTAAGAATATCAAGTCATTCATCAAGAGAATTCAGTGCGTTTCGAACTCTGTTTACTCAACTGATTTAATTACAGGAAGGCCGATAGTCAAATTGACCACTTTTGGCTTTCCTAACATTAACTGAGAAAGTTGATTCTCACAGTGACAGGCTGTATTCATTTTGTATTCAAGTGCTATAATTACGTCGAAAACCCAGAAGCTTATTACAATATATTTTATTTCCCTTTCACGGTGAAAGGGAAGAATTAATGACTTACTTAAAGGTGCGCATATGCTCAGTGAGTTTGGCTATCGGTCGGTACCAATATGTTAATCAAAAACAGGAAAATAAGTAATTTTTTTCTCGACCGAAATTGTATTATAAAATTAAATAATATTCTTTCGTCATAGACTTAGTCATGAGCAAGAGAAATGATTTTACAATAACATGGTGTTGAGAGCAGGGCTGAGGCGCTGAATTTCACTCGCCTCGAACCTGCGGCGAAGACTGTCATTCATTAAATTGCTATGTAAAATTGTCCAGGAAATGTTATTAATTGACACTTGAGTATGAAGAGCAAGATGTTGAAATACTGCGGAATCAGCTCGTGAGCAATGTTCTCTAAGGCGAGTGCGTATTTGTCTCTTTGATTCCCCTACATGCTTTTCATTGCAAATATTGCAGGTGATTAGGTAAACAATATTCTTCACCTGACAAGATATCGGACTTTTGGAGACGCATGATTGACAGAATTGGCAATTAGAGACGTTACTTAAAGGTGTAGTTCGGTCTAATTTTCAACCTTGTCTCAATGGCAGGGATTGCAACGGTTAACCAGTGAAACTATCATTAACCGGTTAATTTACGTTAACCGCTTAACCGCGGTTTAATAGAAATATATAGTTTTTATGAAAATTTAACCCAGCATCCTAACACTAATCCATTACAAACTAAGTATGTTGCATATCCATATATGTTGCATATAAGTATGTTGCGGCGAGTAATGAACGCTTGTTCTCGGCGTATGGAAGCATATTCTATAAAAAAGAATGGGGCAAACTGGTTTTACACTACAACTTTGACTGAGTGAAAAATCTACCACTTCCCGACAATGAGTCAATACCTTGTTTTTGTTTCATGAAACTAGAATCCCAACTATGATGATGCAAAATATTATTCTGATGAAAACTTTTTCTAGTGGATAAGTAGGCCTACGTACATGTAAATGGATGCTTGATGATAATTCGCTCGATGGTATGTTAATACCTCTCACGTTCTAACGTGAAGAATAGTTTAAGCTTTTTGACTGATTTTGGCATATTTGATCGGTTAACCGGTTATTTTGTAATTTTTAGCCGGTTTGCCGGTTAAGCGAAAATCTTAAACGCTGCAATCCGTGCTCAATGGCTTCTTTATTGCATTACTAGTGAATCTTGCTAACTCTGACGAACTTCTGACGCCTCATTTAAACGAAATCATCAACTTAAGAGACGAGATGACGTCACAGCTGCCAGTGATCTGATACGCCACTGTTTGCATGCTTCGTCACGAATCAGCTATGCGCAAGAGAATCAACGTACAGGAGGCAATGTAGGCCCTATTTTATTCACAAGAAGTCAATTGCATGTTTTCTCTGAGTACATACAAAATCTCCAAAATAGCACATTGTTGTGCATGCAAGTGTACTAGCAAAACCAAAGATCCCAAGGACCTTGTCTTCTACAGTTTTACGAAAGATAAAATACTGAAAATATTTATGTGTAGTAGCATTGGACAAGCGCATTTTACACGAATCGACTATAGGCACAGTGTTGTATGTTCTGAACATTTAAGAGAACATGAATAAAAGAATATCTAAGATATATGATGTTGAAGGATTATTGTAAAAGCAGACAGTCTTTATTCCACTTGAATAAGGAGGCTGCGCCAGGCTTGAAAATGGGACACAAACTGGTTACAATTTTCTCTCACAAAAAGACGAATGCTCTAGAAAAGCTGAAAGTCGCACCAAATTAGAGATAGTTGTCAACTAATTCTCGAGTCGAACTTGAGGTTTCTTCCTATGATACGGATGTGGATTTTTATAGTTTTTGCATGATGTACCAACGACTCCTCAGAAAGTTAGGAGAACCAAGCTGCTACAATTCGTCTATTCTAAAGTTAAATTTTCCTGATCATTAAAACCTTTCTGTGTTGAATTGCAGTACCGGCATATTTCTTGTAGTTCTCGCATATTTCTGACAATGTGCACAGCCAATGTGCATTTTAGAATCCGACAGCTAATAAGCAGTGAACAATCAGTTGCAGCATTTTGCCTTTCATAGGCGTGTGTGTTGCATCGTGATCAGCTGTTTGTTATCCTTCGATGAATCTCATTCACGAATAATCTACGAGTAGTTAACTTAGGTACATTCACAGAGATTTTTTTGCTTAGTTACTATAGGGTTCCTCTATCAGACAATCACATCCAACTTTCTGTGCTCCTGTCTAGTGTATGCCTATGGCGCTCAGCTTCTCAGGAAGCGTGAAATGGCAGCTGTGACGTCATCATGAATCTTTGAAATAAATTTACAGGCAATCTAACGAACAGATAAGTGGGAAAGTCAGGGTTTCCGCGGTTTTCAATTATCGTTTTTGATGAAATTTCCATGAGTTTTCCAGGAGGTTTACATTGGATTTACAAACGGATTTTACACGATTTGTGATGTAGCAAATACAAGTTCTTTGTAAGGAGAACTGTTCCACTTCAGCCTTAATACGAATCCCTAGGGAATCTGACCAGTCTTTGTAATTCAAGAACTCTGGTCCTGATAAGAAATTTATGTATTTCAGCTACTCGGAGCACGATGTCCCATTGTGGCTCAAACGCACCTTTGATCATTTGGTCTACCAATCAAAACTCCTCGGTATTACTAAGTATACATGGATAGTAAAATCAAGACAAATAATCTGATAAAAAAAGGATTTGACATGCTTATTTCAATTCATCTAATTTTTTCATTTGTCCTTCAAGCGTATCCTCTCAATATAATTTTCGGCGATATAAAAAAAGCAGCTAAAGAACCAATAGATACTTAAGAAATCAACCACTGACTTCGATGCGCAAATGTCGTTGTATATCGTCAGTCGTGTCATTTAATAATCCCCAAAAAATTAATGCACAGGGTGTCCGTAAAGTCGTTTGACTTTTAAATTGAATATCTACATGAGAAAGCAATAAACTTTTTTTATCACAAGCCATGTTATATTGCGCAACATAAAGGGAATTTAATATCTAATCTAACAGTACGAGCCAATTAAAATGAGATAAATGTTCAATCAAAAGTAGTTGTTCAAATGATTGCCATCGCAATCAATCAGTCAGTCAATCGCCGAAAAATAATCGAAAAAATTCAGCAAATAATTCGCGTGTGACTTCTTTGCAGATATAACTCATCTTCTCACTCAACAGGTCCAGTCCTTGTGGTGGTACATAAGGTGTATCTCATTTTTCATCCATCCCCCCTTCCACCATCCCCGATCAGGAACAAAAAAGGAGGCCTCTCGGGCACTCTTTCCGGTCACTCCCGGAACTTCGACTTCATCACCAAATGTATTGGTTTCGGAAGGATGTTACCTTTTGTACAAAGTGGTGGGGTGGGGGTTGCATGCTTATATATATACACAGACAATTTTTTTGGCTATTGCGCAAGTTGACACGTGCCTCCTCCTTAAGCATCTGGAGATATGGAATCAGCTGTCACTGTGTTGGAGAAAAAAAAAAGTCGTAGTCCCACTTAAGCAGAAAATCCCCATCCAGAAACATAACTAGGTGAATGAAGGGATTTTTTTAGATGCATGTTGAGGGGCTTAATCTTGCCAGATACGGTAAGTTAACGAGTGACGATCCCGCACGAAATTGAAAAAAAGTCCATCGATTACATTATGATTGTCACGATTAAATTCTGATTGTTACATTTGTCGATACCATCTCGCAATCGCTTTGCGCTTGTCGCTTGTGTAATTAGTGCATCGACTTGTATTGTAATTTGTACGGATGTTTATTAGTTTTTATCTCTTTAAATGGAACTTACACGAGTCCTTTTGAAATGGTGGTTCCCTCTTCTTGCAGACTTGACCGACTGACTCCTCAAACTTTTGTGAACTAATCCTCCTCGACGACGACGCGATTCACTAGTGCAATGTCTACATCCATTCTTGTACTGCGGCCCACTTTTTTTGAACTTGCTCATGAACCCAATTTTTTTCTCAATTTTTATTGAATGATTGTGTTGTAAATGTTGGTTTGTTAAAAGATCTTTGTTGATCTTTAAACATCTGAATAAAAAATTGTAGCACTTCTATTGCATGCATAGAAAAGCATTATCTCTTATCTGAACTTGAAGAATCGTACCATCTGAAATTGCATGTTCGAGAGAGCATGCACAAAATTACCACTACACATGATAATGAGGAAAATTATGGAGGACACACAAGATATTGATGTTGAACACTTGTTGACACACGCGTGGTTGTCATTGAACGGCAAGCGTAGATGTCATGTGATAGATTTGGATGCAATTTGATTTATTTGAAAGCTGATTACTTCAATTGATCATAAGCCTGAATCACGAATATGAATGAAGTTCTCAATGAAGGTGTATGTCAAATCTTGATATGAAGCCTAAGAAAAGGAATTTTGACATATTTAATTTGAGCTAATAATTGATTAATTTGTTAATGACATAATTGATTCAACAGCAAATGAGGAACTATTCTAACTTCACCAAAATATTCAAAACTAATTCTTGAGAACTATAGAATTAAATTTAATATTCCATAATAAATTCATTTGCAAAATGAATGTTATTATCGTAATAAATATAATATGTTTCATTTATTCTCATTCTAGGTTCGTACATTTCCCCTAAATGTTATGTAGATAAAACATAAATTTCAGTGTTTAAAACGTTTTTATTTATTACCTCATGTAATATTCAATCAAGATATATTACTAAAAACTTAGAGCTGTGTGTGATGCACCGTTGCATCTATTCTTTTGCCTGAGCGCGGAAAATTCATGTCTCTGATTATAATAAACTTATTTCATCTGTTATCTTAGTTAAAGCAAATTAGAGTAAAATATTTTAAGCATACAGCATAATTAGCTCAACCATGAGAATATTGCTCAATCCTATTTATCAATTCAATTCAAGCTTCACGATAAGAAAAAATAATTCAGGTATCAATTATATTCACAATAAATTTCTATATCATGAAAATGAAACCTTTTCATTTTAAGTCATAAAGTAAACGATTCCTGATGTTGTGAGAAAATGTGAAAAAGGTGACAAAAATTCAGCAAATCAGGGTCATAATAAATCATTCCAATCATAAACCACAGAATTCCTATTCCCGCGACCTCAGACTTTTGAAATTTCAGTGAATACCGCGTAGGCATACCCTGCTGTTGCTCCTCTTGCTAAGATATAGATGTACGTGTAGGCCATATTGGCATTCCACTGGCCAGGGATCCGTCCTAAAGATTTTCTTCTTGGCTGCTGAAAGAGACTTCTTGAAACCGATCATAATGTCGAGATCTTGACCTTCCGCATAATAAACGCGACATGTAACGTGACATTACTTCGCATCTGTCTACATTTCTTGATGTGCTCATTTATTTTGAAAAGACTCTTCCTTTGCCGCATATTAGTTTAAAATGAATCAATTAGAATCCAACATTTCGTCCGACACTGACATAGCAATTCAGTAATTGTTGTTCTTTGAAATTATTCTTTTGTTGAATATCCACGTAATTATTATTTTCATTTTTAAGAATTTTCCCAATACTCTATAAAATTTGTATTGAAATCTAATGTAAATGTGCAGCATGAAGGATATAGATCCTGTCTACAAAATTTTGATATTTTAAGTGATTATCACACGACAATGTAGAGCGTGAAACAAGTTATACTTCGTCTATACTTTAATAAGTGCTTCAGGGAAACTTTTCAAAATTTTCGGTTCACCGGTGTGCGCCGGTGCGGTGAACGCACAGCCCTAAATACAAGAAAACGAACACGATATTCAAGGCTTCATTTCAAATCCATATCTGCCGGTATTCAAAACTTTCTCCAATGCACAAGTTGTTTCTGACTACAGACTGCAATAGAAAGAGCGTTAATTAAAATTCCTGAAGCAAATGACTTTGAAAACGTCTTTAAGATGAATAGCTGGAAAATTCTTCTACAACAAAAGTAAGAATGTAAATGAATTCATTACATTTACTATGTATGAATAAAACAATACCGATAAAAACTTCTATTGATCAAGTACAGTTGCCTTCATTTATCAACAATAATCACAAAATTCCAGGAGTTTCCAGAGCCCTGGAAAACTGCTTTCGAAATTCCAGGAGTTTCCAGGAGCGGGGAAACCCTGGAAAGGGACAGGAAATCGCAGTAATGATTCAATGCTTTAATATTCACAGATAAAATTCGTTTCTGAAATTGACCAAACTGCACCTTTATTACACAGCATTTACTGGACAGTTGGGCATTGTAATGCATAAGACAGAAATTCATAAATCAGGAAAATTTGATTTAGAAAATATAGTACTGCTAATGTACAATAAGTAGCATGCGGAAAAGCTAAAATATGGAGACAGACGGGAATCTCTATGGGAGCAGCGTACAACTAGGGTTCCAGCTACGCTATGAGCTCATCACTCATTCCAGCGATGATTACAGAGTAATTCTTCTATTGCTTTTTCAAGTACATTAATATTGCTTTTTCATCCTATCAAATCATCTCACAATCACAACTTACACCGGCGGCTTCCTCTCCAAATTCTCTTCAACTTCTTCAAGTATACCAATCTGTTCTTCCAGCATCTGATTAGCTTCCTCGAATTCAGCGAAGTCCATTTTCTAAAGGAATGAAGATCTTTCTTAGTAGTCAATCATTAATCGATTTCTCTTATTCAAGAATATCCAGACTTAGATTGGGCATCATTCTTCAGACATTAACGATGCTACTTTGTTAAAGTCCTTGAAAATCTCAAAACCATCTTCTCATTCATTATCGAAATATGAGACGAATTCGATCTCGTGCCTGAAAATTGGTGATTGCTGTCCATGAATGGAAATTATGTGGAGCATGAGAATGTAAGTGCCGAATCTGTTCTTTATACATCTGATCTTGATACAGAAGCTGCATCAAGGAATCTCACTGAATGGCTGTTGAATTAAATCAAATAGTTACAGAAACAATTTTTCTACTCATCTTACATAGAAACACACAGAATTAGATTGTTTAACTCTTCCAGTTCACTAGAAGTGAAGACTATTTCAAAACGATGGCACATCCTGGAACCTAGAAAGTGGGTAAAAAGGAATTCCCAATACCTTAGAGATAGGAAACAAAGTCGTGCGTCGCTTGCGGATTGCTGTGAATTCCATCAAAGTGCTTCGATTGCCACGATTCCTTCAGATTCGAGGAATTCAGATAATTGCGCACAAGTAATCTCCATAATGTTGGTCGTTCCGATCATTGTTAAAGAAAATAGCAGGCGTACGAAAATTAGTTCACCTGTTTATTCAACCATCCTCTTCTCAGCATTCCTCACTGCATGCACTGAATGCAGCTGAACAGCGATGTGTGACTGGTGTCCAAAGGCTTATTGAATGACAGAAGAGACTGTGTGCCATTTCCAATAGCAGGCGATATGCGAATTATCCATTGGAGAGACACTGAAGGAGACAGTTGTCTAACTCTGTGATGCGCCATTTCGATGTCAAGGACAGATAGAAACCGAAGCCGCGTGCGCAGATGAATCTAATTCTGTGTTGAAACGTCTTCATTCTATTGAATCACATTTTCTCACGATTATCAATGAGGTTTGATGGAAACTTAACCTCTTGACAACCGCATCTTTAACAGAGGGGATAAGTCATTTTATTTTCTTAACGATTATTTCAACTATTGTATACGCTCGGTGACGAGCTTGAGATAGTTTCACACTTCTCCTATCTTGGCGACGAACTAGAGGCAAGTGGTGGAGTAGATGCTGCTGTCAATAGAAGAATTCGATGCGGCTGGGCAATCTTCAAGGCGTTGATGCCGTTCATCACCTCACGTGCTCCGTCCCTCCACATGAAAGGAAGAGTATATGATGCCTGTGTCCGGAAGGGTATGATATACGGAAGCGAAACATGGGCTCTGAAAGTGGACAGTCAACAACGTCTGGAGAGGGTGGAAATGCGCATGGTAAGGGGGATGTGTGGCACGAAGCTAAGTGACAGAAAGCGAAGTGACGACTTGAGGCAGATGCTTAACATCGAAGCAATATCCGATGTTATCGTACGAAACCGACTCAGATGGTTTGGCCACGTGATGCGAAAAGGGCCCGCAGACTACGTCCGCCAAGTGTTGACATGGAAAGTAGAGGGAAGAAGAAGAAAAGGTCGACCTCGGAAGACATGGAGTGACTCTGTTTCCG
The DNA here is from genome assembly GCA_907163375.1 of Prostheceraeus crozeri. Classification (NCBI taxonomy): domain Eukaryota; kingdom Metazoa; phylum Platyhelminthes; order Polycladida; family Euryleptidae; genus Prostheceraeus; species Prostheceraeus crozeri. The sequence continues at coordinate 85,543 of CAJQUW010003507.1, forward strand.
CTGATCTCAAGCAGAATGGTCTCAAACCGGATGACGCCAACGATCGTCAACGCTGGCGCTCTGCGATCCACAGCATTGGGAAGAATCGTCCAACCCTACGAAGTTGGAGAAAACAGACGTTAAACGCATAAGTATAAGTATTGATAGCTATCTTCAGGTGCCATTGATGGAATCTTAATAATTTCATCATTATCAGGGGTAAAATCTTCATTTCTGCAAAAACATTTTTGCCATTGTTGCATTCAATTTAAAAGTCAAAAAAGGGCAAAATTTTGAGATTCTTCAGTCAATTAATGTACTTCCGATTTTTATCATAAATTTGGTCCACTCTAATGATGGCATGCATCGTCAAAGACAATGGGAAAGTCACGAGCAGAAGAAATTCAGATAACATGAATCTTACTGATGCTTTCTTCTTTTTGCCGCCGCCGCCCTTCTTCTTCATGGGAAATGACGCCTTCTTACCCTGGAATGACTTGCCTGGTAATCTCCGTTCACTTTTGACTAAATCCTTCGGGAAAGGCATTTTCACAGAATTTTCCTCAAATAGATCATCTTCCTCTATTTGTGCCAGTTTTATTGCCGATGCCTTAGAAGCGGGAGCTCGCGTTTCCTTCACCTTGAACGGCTTGGGCTTTTTCTTATCCTGTAAAGCGAAAAAATTAATTTTCAGAATTTCAACTAAAAATTCCACAAGATAATCCCCGGAGGGCAAGTGTCGAGAGACAATATTCGCGGTCTCTCGATCTCCTTCTGATAGAAATGTGCCGAAAACTTACCCTTGACAGGAAATATGCCATTGATTTGATTAAATGATTTTCAGCTTTGGAAACATCACCATCTCCGTTCAAGGCAATGACAACTTGACACAAATCCTTCGGCAGGAACGAATGAATTGGAGTCTGAAATATGACAGAAGTGAGAATTTGTGTTACAATTCGTATCTTTCAGAAATATGGACTCATTAGAAAATCAACTTCAGAATGAAAAATCTAATTTCTAATTTTCAAATACACACCTATTTCTTTATTCGAAAATATCCTCTTAGATCTGGTTACGCACTAGAAATTGATAACAATGAAACCTCTAGAGTGGAAGTTAACTTCATTCAATGGTGACACAAAAATCGCACGCATTTTCACTTAGATACACTTGTCAACGGCTGCATCATTGGTTGGAATCAGTCAGATATGTAATTCTAAGCTTGTCATTGGTGGTTCAAGCCTCAACTTAGTTCCCCCGGATGTGCCGCGACCTTGAGTCAATTTCCATTCTAGTCAACTTCAGATAAACAATCTATTTCTATGAGTTACGCTCATAGCAATCTTCATTGCTGCAATTGCGAATTCATCAGAAAGTCAAAAATGATGAAAAATGATTGAAAATGCAAGTAAATTTGAATTTCGATGTAACATGACTAGGCACTAGTCACATCTGCATACTGTGCGTCAATGCAATTCAATGAAACGTTCACAGAAACGTTTTCAGCAGTATCTAACATCCAGATTCATGTCGAAATTTTGGCCGAAAACTCAATAGCCACTGACATTTTGACAGTATGCAAACTGTGTGAGATTGTTGACTTGCTGACTAAAATTTCAACAGACGTCTAGGTTTTAGATATTGCTGCAAACGTTTCAGCTATTAAAATTTTACTTTGCGGCTTTCCATTGGACAGTTTGAAAGATCATTTTGACCTGGAACCGACTTTAAGATTCGCGCCCAGCTCTGATGTGTAATAATTGCTTTCTATTCGCTATAACTTTCACTTACGTCTGTGTTACTAATTTCCAAAGAATTCAATTGAAAATCGCCAACTTTCCATTTGGTGGTATGCTTGACGTTCGGATATGGAAGTGCCTCTGAAGAACTCTTCTCCAAGATCGACAAACAACTTGTATTCATTCCATGCTGAGGCCACACCAATAATGAGCTCTCCAATATTTGTCCACCATCTGGAAATCAACATTTTTCATGATTAGGGCAACTATTTATGACATGTCACATTTTGTCAGATCTTCTGTGTCTGATCATATTTAGTGAAAGCCACCACGTTGAAGAACGAGAAGCGTAGAAGCTTGTTCGATGAGATCGGAAGTCCGCCGGAATATGTTGTAATGCGGTGGCGCTCTTGCTTGAGTGCGGCTTTCTATTACGCCAAGAAGTTTCCTGAAGTGCGCGTAACGGCTATGAAGACGACATGAAAATCGTAGAAAACGCAAAACTGTCGACAAGCTTCATCGCACGACACATCGACAAGCTTGAAACTTCTGACACCGCGACAAGCTTCATCGTCCGACACCTCGACAAGCTTCATCGTCCGACACCTCGACAAGCTTCATCGTCCGACACCTCGACAAGCTTCATCGTCGGACACCTCGACAAGCTTCATCGTCCGACACCTCGACAAGCTTCATCGTCCAACACATCGACAAGCTTCATCGTCCAACACATCGACAAGCTTCATCCTCCTATTTCTAGACAAGCTTCATCGTCCGACACCTCGACATGCTTCATCGTCCGACACCTCGACAAGCTTCATCGTCCGACACCCCGACAAGCTTCATCCTCCTATTTCTCGACAAGCTTCATCGTCCGACACCTCGACAAACTTCATCGTCCGACACCTCGACAAGCTTCATCGTCGGACACCTCGACAAGCTTCATCGTCCGACACCTCGACAAGCTTCATCGTCCGACACCTCGACAAGCTTCATCGTCCGACACCTCGACAAGCTTCATCGTCCGACACCTCGACAAGCTTCATCGTCCGACACCTCGACAAGCTTCATCGTCCGACACCTCGACAAGCTTCATCGTCCGACACCTCGACAAACTTCATCGTCGGACACCTCGACAAGCTTCATCGTCTGACACCTCGACAAGCTTCATCGTCCGACACCTCGACAAGCTTCATCGTCCGACACCTCGACAAGCTTCATCGTCTGACACCTCGACAAGCTTCATCGTCGGACACCTCGACAAGCTTCATCGTCCGACACCTCGACAAGCTTCATCGTCCGACACCTCGACAAGCTTCATCGTCCGACACCTCGACAAGCTTCATCGTCCGACACCTCGACAAGCTTCATCGTCGGACACCTCGACAAGCTTCATCGTCCGACACCTCGACATGCTTCATCGTCCGACACCTCGACAAGCTTCATCGTCGGACACCTCGACAAGCTTCATCGTCCGACACCTCGACAAGCTTCATCGTCCGACACCTCGACAAGCTTCATCGTCCGACACCTCGACAAGCTTCATCGTCCGACAGCGCGACAAGCTTCATCGTCCGACACCTCGACAAGCTTCATCATCCGACACCTCGACAAGCTTCATCGTCCGACACCTCGACAAGCTTCATCGTCCGACACCTCGACAAGCTTCATCGTCCGAGCCCTCGACATGCTTCATCGTCCGACACCTAGACAAGCTTCATCGTCCGACACCTCGACAAGCTTCATCGTCCGACACCTAGACAAGCTTCATCGTCCGACACCTCGACAAGCTTCATCGTCCGACACCTCGACATGCTTCATCGTCCGACACCTCGACAAGCTTCATCGTCTGACACCTCGACAAGCTTCATCGTCCGACACCCCGACAAGCTTCATCGTCCGACACCTCGACAAGCTTCATCGTCCGACACCTCGACATGCTTCATCGTCCGACACATCGACAAGCTTGATCGTCTGACACCTCGACAAGCTTCATCGTCCGACACCTCGACAAGCTTCATCGTCCGACACCTCGACATGCTTCATCGTCCAACACATCGACAAGCTTCATCGTCCAACACATCAACAAGCTTCATCCTCCTATTTCTAGACAAGCTTCATCGTCCGACACCTCGACATGCTTCATCGTCCGACACCTCGACAAGCTTCATCGTCCGACACCCCGACAAGCTTCATCCTCCTATTGCTCGACAAGCTTCATCGTCCGACACCTCGACAAGCTTCATCGTCCGACACCTCGACAAGCTTCATCATCCGACACCTCGACATGCTTCATCGTCCGACACCTCGACAAGCTTCATCGTCTGACACCTCGACAAGCTTCATCGTCCGACACCTCGACAAGCTTCATCGTCCGACACCTCGACAAGCTTCATCGTCTGACACCTCGACAAGCTTCATCGTCCGACACCTCGACAAGCTTCATCGTCCGACACCTCGACAAGCTTCATCGTCTGACACCTCGACAAGCTTCATCGTCCGACACCTCGACAAGCTTCATCGTCCGACACCTCGACAAGCTTCATCGTCCGACACCTCGACAAGCTTCATCGTCCGACACCTCGACAAACTTCATCGTCGGACACCTCGACAAGCTTCATCGTCTGACACCTCGACAAGCTTCATCGTCCGACACCTCGACAAGCTTCATCGTCCGACACCTCGACAAGCTTCATCGTCTGACACCTCGACAAGCTTCATCGTCCGACACCTCGACAAGCTTCATCGTCCGACACCTCGACAAGCTTCATCGTCCGACACCTCGACAAGCTTCATCGTCCGACACCTCGTAAACCTTCATCGTCCGACACCTCGACAAGCTTCATCGTCGGACACCTCGACAAGCTTCATCGTCCGACACCTCGACATGCTTCATCGTCCGACACCTCGACAAACTTCATCGTCGGACACCTCGACAAGCTTCATCGTGCGACACCTCGACAAGCTTCATCGCCTGACACCTCGACAAGCTTCATCGTCCGACACCTCGACAAGCTTCATCGTCCGACATCTCGACAAGCTTCATCGTCCGACACACCGACAAGCTTCATCATCCGACACCTCGACATGCTTCATCGTCCGACACCTCGACAAGCTTCATCGTCCGACACCTCGACAAGCTTCATCGTCCGACACCTCGACAAGCTTCATCGTCCGACACCTCGACATGCTTCATCGTCCGACACCTCGACAAGCTTCATCGTCTGACACCTCGACAAGCTTCATCGTCCGACACCTCGACAAGCTTCATCGTCCGACACCTCGACAAGCTTCATCGTCCGACACCTCGACAAGCTTCATCGTCCGACACATCGACAAGCTTGATCGTCTGACACCTCGACAAGCTTCATCGTCCGACACCTCGACAAGCTTCATCGTCCGACACCTCGACATGCTTCATCGTCCAACACATCGACAAGCTTCATCGTCCAACACATCAACAAGCTTCATCCTCCTATTTCTAGACAAGCTTCATCGTCCGACACCTCGACAAGCTTCATCGTCCGACACCTCGACAAGCTTCATCGTCTGACACCTCGACAAGCTTCATCCTCCTATTTCTCGACAAGCTTCATCGTCCGACACCTCGACAAGCTTCATCGTCCGACACCTCGACAAGCTTCATCATCCGACACCTCGACATGCTTCATCGTCCGACACCTCGACAAGCTTCATCGTCTGACACCTCGACAAGCTTCATCGTCCGACACCTCGACAAGCTTCATCGTCCGACACCTCGACAAGCTTCATCGTCTGACACCTCGACAAGCTTCATCGTCCGACACCTCGACAAGCTTCATCGTCCGACGCCTCGACAAGCTTCATCGTCTGACACCTCGACAAGCTTCATCGTCGGACACCTCGACAAGCTTCATCGTCCGACACCTCGACAAGCTTCATCGTCCGACACCTCGACAAGCTTCATCGTCCGACACCTCGACAAGCTTCATCGTCCGACACCTCGACAAGCTTCATCGTCGGACACCTCGACAAGCTTCATCGTCCGACACCTCGACATGCTTCATCGTCCGACACCTCGACAAGCTTCATCGTCGGACACCTCGACAAGCTTCATCGTCCGACACCTCGACAAGCTTCATCGTCTGACACCTCGACAAGCTTCATCGTCCGACACCTCGACAAGCTTCATCGTCCGACATCTCGACAAGCTTCATCGTCCGACACCTCGACAAACTTCATCGTCCGACACCTCGACAAGCTTCATCGTCCGACACCTCGACAAGCTTCATCGTCCGACACCTCGACATGCTTCATCGTCCGACACCTCGACAAGCTTCATCGTCTGACACCTCGACAAGCTTCATCGTCCGACACCCCGACAAGCTTCGTCGTCCGACACCTCGACAAGCTTCTTCGTCCGACACCTAGACAAGCTTCATCGTCCGACACCTCGACAAGCTTCATCGTCCGACACCTCGACATGCTTCATCGTCCGACACATCGACAAGCTTGATCGTCTGACACCTCGACAAGCTTCATCGTCCGACACCTCGACAAGCTTCATCGTCCGACACCTCGACAAGCTTCATCATCCGACACCTCGACATGCTTCATCGTCCGACACCTCGACAAGCTTCATCGTCTGACACCTCGACAAGCTTCATCGTCCGACACCTCGACAAGCTTCATCGTCCGACACCTCGACAAGCTTCATCGTCTGACACCTCGACAAGCTTCATCGTCCGACACCTCGACAAGCTTCATCGTCCGACACCTCGACAAGCTTCATCGTCTGACACCTCGACAAGCTTCATCGTCGGACACCTCGACAAGCTTCATCGTCCGACACCTCGACAAGCTTCATCGTCCGACACCTCGACAAGCTTCATCGTCCGACACCTCGACAAGCTTCATCGTCCGACACCTCGACAAGCTTCATCGTCGGACACCTCGACAAGCTTCATCGTCCGACACCTCGACATGCTTCATCGTCCGACACCTCGACAAACTTCATCGTCGGACACCTCGACAAGCTTCATCGTCCGACACCTCGACAAGCTTCATCGTCTGACACCTCGACAAGCTTCATCGTCCGACACCTCGACAAGCTTCATCGTCCGACACCTCGACAAGCTTCATCGTCCGACACCCCGACAAGCTTCATCGTCCGACACCTCGACAAGCTTCATCGTCCGACACCTGGACAAGCTTCATCGTCCGACACCTCGACAAGCTTCATCGTCCGACACCTCGACATGCTTCATCGTCCGACACATCGACAAGCTTGATCGTCTGACACCTCGACAAGCTTCATCGTCCGACACCTCGACATGCTTCATCGTCTGACACCTCGACAAGCTTCATCGTCCGACACCTCGACATGCTTCATCGTCCGACACCTCGACAAGCTTCATCGTCCGACACCTCGACAAGCTTCATCGTCCGACAACTCGACAAACTTCATCGTCCGACGCCTCGACAAGCTTCATCGTCCGACACCTCGACAAGCTTCATCGTCCGACACCTCGATAAGCTTCATCGTCTGACACCTCGACAAGCTTCATCATCCGACACCTCGACAAGCTTCATCGTCCGACACCTCGACAAGCTTCATCGTCCGACACCTCGACAAACTTCATCGTCCGACACCTCGACAAGCTTCATCGTCCGACACCTCGACAAGCTTCATCGTCCGACACCTCGACAAGCTTCATCGTCTGACACCTCGACAAGCTTCATCATCCGACACCTCGACAAACTTCATCGTCCGACGCCTCGACAAGCTTCATCGTCCGACACCTCGACAAGCTTCATCGTCCGACACCTCGATAAGCTTCATCATCCGACACCTCGACATGCTTCATCGTCCGACACCTCGACAAGCTTCATCGTCTGACACCTCGACAAGCTTCATCGTCCGACACCTCGACAAGCTTCATCGTCCGACACCTCGACAAGCTTCATCGTCTGACACCTCGACAAGCTTCATCGTCCGACACCTCGACAAGCTTCATCGTCCGACGCCTCGACAAGCTTCATCGTCTGACACCTCGACAAGCTTCATCGTCGGACACCTCGACAAGCTTCATCGTCCGACACCTCGACAAGCTTCATCGTCCGACACCTCGACAAGCTTCATCGTCCGACACCTCGACAAGCTTCATCGTCCGACACCTCGACAAGCTTCATCGTCGGACACCTCGACAAGCTTCATCGTCCGACATCTCGACATGCTTCATCGTCCGACACCTCGACAAACTTCATCGTCGGACACCTCGACAAGCTTCATCGTCCGACACCTCGACAAGCTTCATCGCCTGACACCTCGACAAGCTTCATCGTCCGACACCTCGACAAGCTTCATCGTCCGACACCTCGACAAGCTTCATCGTCCGACACCCCGACAAGCTTCATCGTCCGACACCTCGACAAGCTTCATCGTCCGACACCTGGACAAGCTTCATCGTCCGACACCTCGACAAGCTTCATCGTCCGACACCTCGACATGCTTCATCGTCCGACACATCGACAAGCTTGATCGTCTGACACCTCGACAAGCTTCATCGTCCGACACCTCGACATGCTTCATCGTCTGACACCTCGACAAGCTTCATCGTCCGACACCTCGACATGCTTCATCGTCCGACACCTCGACAAGCTTCATCGTCCGACACCTCGACAAGCTTCATCGTCCGACAACTCGACAAACTTCATCGTCCGACGCCTCGACAAGCTTCATCGTCCGACACCTCGACAAGCTTCATCGTCCGACACCTCGATAAGCTTCATCGTCTGACACCTCGACAAGCTTCATCATCCGACACCTCGACAAGCTTCATCGTCCGACACCTCGACAAGCTTCATCGTCCGACACCTCGACAAACTTCATCGTCCGACACCTCGACAAGCTTCATCGTCCGACACCTCGACAAGCTTCATCGTCCGACACCTCGACAAGCTTCATCGTCTGACACCTCGACAAGCTTCATCATCCGACACCTCGACAAGCTTCATCGTCCGACACCTCGACAAGCTTCATCGTCCGACACCTCGACAAACTTCATCGTCCGACACCTCGACAAGCTTCATCGTCCGACACCTCGACAAGCTTCATCGTCCTACACCTCGACATGCTTCATCGTCCGACACCTCGACAAGCTTCATCGTCTGACACCTCGACAACCTTCATCGTCCGACACCTCGACAAACTTCATCGTCCGACACCTCGACAAGCTTCATCGTCCGACACCTCGACAAGCTTCATCGTCCGACACCTCGACAAGCTTCATCATCCGATACCTCGACAAGCTTCATCATCTGACACCTCGACAAGCTTCATCGTCCGACACCTCGACAAGCTTCATCGTCCGACACCCCGACAAACTTCATCGTCTGACACCTCGACAAGCTTCATCGTCCGACACCTCGACATGCTTCATCGTCCCACACCTCGACAAGCTTCATCGTCTCACACCTCGACAAGCTTCATCGTCCGACACCTAGACAAGCTTCATCGTCCGACACCTCGACATGCTTCATCGTCCGACACCTCGACATGCTTCATCGTCCGACACCTCGACAAGCTTCATCGTCTGACACCTCGACAAGCTTCATCGTCCGACACCTCGACAAGATTCATCGTCCGACACCTCGACAAGCTCGACAACATTCATCGTCCGACACCTCGACAAGCTTCATCGTCCGACACCTCGACAAGCTTCATCGTCCGACGTCTCGACAAGCTTCATCGTCCGACACCTCGACAAGCTTCATCGTCCGACACCTCGACAAGCTTCATCGTCGGACACCTCGACAAGCTTCATCGTCCGACACCTCGACATGCTTCATCGTCCGACACCTCGACAAACTTCATCGTCGGACACCTCGACAAGCTTCATCGTCCGACACCTCGACAAGCTTCATCGCCTGACACCTCGACAAGCTTCATCGTCCGACACCTCGACAAGCTTCATCGTCTGACACCTCGACAAGCTTCATCGTCCGACACCTCGACAAGCTTCATCGTCCGACACCTCGACAAGCTTCATCGTCTGACACCTCGACAAGCTTCATCGTCCGACACCTCGACCAACTTCATCGTCCGACACCTCGACATGCTTCATCGTCTGACACCTCGACAAGCTTCATCGTCCGACACCTCGACATGCTTCATCGTCCGACACCTCGACAAGCTTCATCGTCTGACACCTCGACAAGCTTCATCATCCGACACCTCGACAAGCTTCATCGCCCGACACCTCGACATGCTTCATCGTCCGACACCTCGACAAGCTTCATCGTCCGACACCTCGACAAGCTTCATCATCCGACACCTCGACAAGCTTCATCGTCCGACACCTCGACAAGCTTCATCGTCCTACACCTCGACATGCTTCATCGTCCGACACCTCGACAAGCTTCATCGTCTGACACCTCGACAACCTTCATCGTCCGACACCTCGACAAACTTCATCGTCCGACACCTCGACAAGCTTCATCGTCCGACACCTCGACAAGCTTCATCGTCCGACACCTCGACAAGCTTCATCATCCGATACCTCGACAAGCTTCATCATCTGACACCTCGACAAGCTTCATCGTCCGACACCTCGACAAGCTTCATCATCTGACACCTCGACAAGCTTCATCGTCCGACACCTCGACAAGCTTCATCGTCCGACACCCCGACAAACTTCATCGTCTGACACCTCGACAAGCTTCATCGTCCGACACCTCGACATGCTTCATCGTCCGACACCTCGACAAGCTTCATCGTCTGACACCTCGACAAGCTTCATCGTCCGACACCTCGACAAGCTTCATCGTCCGACACCTCGACATGCTTCATCGTCCGACACCTCGACAAGCTTCATCGTCCGACACCTCGACAAGCTTCATCGTCTGACACCTCGACAAGCTTCATCGTCCGACACCTCGACAAGCTTCATCGTCCGACACCTCGACAAGCTTCATCGTCTGACACCTCGACAAACTTCATCGTCCGACACCTCGACAAGCTTCATCGTCCGACACCTCGACAAGCTTCATCGTCCGACACCTCGACAAGCTTCATCGTCTGACACCCCGACAAGCTTCATCGTCCGACGCCTCGACAAGCTTCATCGTCCGACACCTCGACATGCTTCATCGTCCGACACCTAGACAAGCTTCATCGTCCGACACCTCGACAAGCTTCATCGTCCGACACCTCGACAAGCTTCATCGTTCGACACCTCGACAAGCTTCATCGTCTGACACCTCGACAAGCTTCATCGTCCGACACCTCGACAAGCTTCATCGTCCGACACCTCGACAAGCTTCATCGTCTGACACCTCGACAAGCTTCATCGTCCGACACCTCGACAAGCTTCATCGTCCGACACCCCGACAAACTTCATCGTCTGACACCTCGACAAGCTTCATCGTCTGACACCTCGACAAGCTTCATCGTCCGACACCTCGACAAGCTTCATCGTCCGACACCTCGACAAGCTTCATCGTCCGACACCTCGACAAGCTTCATCGTCTGACACCTAGGCAAGTATCATCGTCTGACACCTCGACAAGCTTCATCGTCCGACACCTCGACAAGCTTCATCGTCCGACACCTCGACATGCTTCATCGTCCGACACCTCGACAAACTTCATCGTCGGACACCTCGACAAGCTTCATCGTCCGACACCTCGACAAGCTTCATCGTCTGACACCTCGACAAGCTTCATCGTCGGACACCTCGACAAGCTTCAGCGTCCGACACCTAGACAAGGTTCAACTTCCGACACCTCGACAAGCTTCATCGTCCGACACGTCGACAAGCTTCATCGTCCGACACCTCGACAAGCTTCATCGTCTGACACCTCGACAAGCTTCATCGTCGGACACCTCGACAAGCTTCAGCGTCCGACACCTAGACAAGGTTCAACTTCCGACAGCGCGACAAACTTCAGTTACCTATTTCAGGACAAAATTATGAATTCCTAAAATTGAAATGGCAAGCTGCAAAAACAATATATCATCGTATCAATTCTGTGACATATTTATGCAATTATTTTGATTTTTACAACAACAAGAATGTCGAAAACTTTATTACAACAACTAGATTTCAGCAAACTTCACTTACTTCGATCAAAAAAAGAAGGCGGAGTGCAGGGATTTCCCCTAAAGTCAGAAGCGGAATCCTCCGCAAAATAATCCAAAATAATGGGTCCGAAGTAAGCAATATTGCACACTTGCATGGAAATGGTGATATTTCTATTAGTAGACTTCTCCAGTAGGTGATACAAAGATCTCTCTGTCAGCTTTGGACAGCCATTCAATTTGATCTGCAAAATGCAAGAAGTCAATGAACTTAAAGAGAAAATTATTTTCCTATGTTGACATATGACACATGATATCGACAGGGTTGTGAGGGCGGTGACAATTTGCACGGGATCCCGACATCTACGAAATCCCAACATCATCAAGATGCCAACATCACCCACATCCCAACATCATCTAGATCCGAACATCATCGAGATCCCAACATCATACAGATCCCAACATCACCCACATTCTAGCAACATCGAGATCCCAACATCATCGAGATCTCAACATCATCGAGATCCGAATATCATCGAGATCCCAACATCACCCACATCCCAACATCATCCACATCCTAGCATCATTGAGATCCCAACATCATCGAGATCCCAACATCATCGAGATCCCAACATCATCCACATCCCAACATCATCGAGATCCCAACATCATCCACATCTCAACATCATCGAGATCTCGACATCATCGAGATCCCGACATCATCGAGATCCCAACATCATCCACATCCCAACATCATCCACATCCCATCATCATCGAGATCCCAACATCACCCACATCCCAACATCATCAAGATCCCAACATCACCCACATCCCAACATCATCGAGATCCCAACATCGTCGAGATCCCAACATCATCCAAATCCCAACATGAACCACATACTAGCATCATCGAGATCCCAACATCACCGAGATCCGAACATCATCGAGATCCCAACATGAACCCATATCCCAACATCACTGAGATCTCAACATCATCCAAATCCCAACATCACCCACATCCTAGCATCATTGAGATTCCAACATCATCCACATCCTAGCATCATTGAGATCCCAACATCACCCACATCACCAAGATCCGAACATCACCGAGATCCCAACATCACCCACATCCCAACATCATCGAGATCCCAACATCACCCACATCCCAACATCATCGAGATCCCAACATCACCCACATCCCAACATCATCGACATCCCAACATCATCGACATCCCAAAATCATCGAGATTCCAACATCGCCCACATCCCAACATCATCGAGATCCCAACATCATCGAGATCCCAACATCATCGAGATCCCGACATCATCGAGATCCCAACATCATCCAAATCCCAACATCACCCACATCCCAACATCACCGAGATCTCAACATCATCGAGATCCCGACATCATCGAGATCCCAACATCAACGAGATCCCAACATCATCGAGATCCCAACATCAACGAGATCCCAACATCATCGAGATCCCAACATCATCCACATCCCAACATCATCGAGATCCCAACATCATCGAGATCCCAACATCACCCACATCCCAACATCATCGAGATCCCAACATCACCCACATCCTAGCATCACCGAGATCCCAACATCACCCACAGCACCAAGATCCGAACATCATCCCCATGACAACATCACCGAGATCCCGACATCATCGAGATCCCAACATCACCGAGATCCCAACATCATCGAGATATCAACATCATACAGATCACAACATCATCGAGATCCCAACATCCCCGAAATCCCAACATCATGGAGATCCGAACATCATCCACATCCCAACATCATACAGATCCCAACATCATCGAGATCACAACATCATCGAGATCCCAACATCACCCACATCCTAACATCATCGAGATCCCAACATCATCGAGATCCAAACATCATACAGATCCCAACATCATCCACATCCCAACATACCCACATCCCAACATGTTCGAGATCCCAACATCATCGAGATCCAAACATCATCGAGATCCCAACATCATCCAAATCCCAACATCATCGAGATCCCGACATCATCGAGATCCCAACATCATCCAAATCCCAACATCACCCACATCCCAACATCATCGAGATCCCAACATCACCCACATCCCAACATCTACCACATCCTAGCATCATTGAGATCCCAACATCACCGAGATCCCGACATCATCGAGATCCCAACATCATCCACATCCCAACATCACCGAGATCTCAACATCATCGAGATCCCAACATCATCCACATCCCAACATCACCGAGATCTCAACATCATCGAGATCCCGACATCATCGAGATCCCAACATCATCGAGATCCCAACATCATCCACATCCCATCATCATCGAGATCCCAACATCACCCACATCCCAACATCATCAAGATCCCAACATCACCCACATCCCAACATCATCGAGATCCCAACATCGTCGAGATCCCAACATCATCCAAATCCCAACATGAACCACATACTAGCATCATCGAGATCCCAACATCACCGAGATCCCAACATCACCGAGATCCCAACATCATCGAGATCCCAACATCGCCGAGATCCCAACATCATCCAAATCCCAACATGAACCACATACTAGCATCATCGAGATCCCAACATCACCGAGATCCCAACATCATCCACATCCCAAAATCACCGAGATCCGAACATCATCGAGATCCCAACATCATCCACATCCCAACATCATCGAGATCACAACATCATCCACATCCCAACATCATCGAGATCCCAACATCATCGAGATCCCAACATCATCGAGATCACAACATCATCGAGATCACAACATCGCCCACATCCCAACATCATGGAGATCACAACATCATCCACATCCCAACATCATCGAGATCCCAACATCATCCACATCCCAACATACCCACATCCCAACATCATCGAGATCCCAACATCATCCACATCCCAACATCATCGAGATCCCAACATCATCCACATCCCAACATCATCGAGATCTCGACATCATCGAGATCCCGACATCATCGAGATCCCAACATCATCGAGATCACAACATCACCGAGATCCCAACATCACCGAGATCCCAACATCACCGAGATCCCAACATCATCGAGATCCCAACATCACCCACATCCCAACATAACCGAGATCCCAACATGATCGAGATCCCAACATCACCCACATCCCAACATCATCGAGATCCCAACATCATACACATGACAACATCATCGAGATCCCAACATCATCGAGATCCCAACATCATACACATGACAACATCATCGAGATCCCAACATCATCCAAATCCCAACATGAACCACATACTAGCATCATCGAGATCCCAACATCACCGAGATCCCAACATCATCCACATCCCAGAATCACCGAGATCCCAACATCATCCACATCCCAACATCACCCACATCCCAACATCACCGAGATCCCAACATCATCCACATCCCAACATCATCCACATCCCAACATCATCGAGATCACAACATCACCCACATCCCAACATCACCGAGATCCCAACATCACCGAGATCCTAACATCATCGAGATCCCAACAGTATCCACATCCCAACATACCCACATCCCAACATCATCGAGATCCCAACATCATCGAGATCCCAACATCATCGAGATCTCGACATCATCGAGATCCCGACATCATCGAGATCCCAACATCATCGAGATCCCAACATCACCGAGATCCCAACATCATCGAGATCCCAACATCATCGAGATCCCAACATCACCCACATCCCAACATAACCGAGATCCCAACATGATCGAGATCCCAACATCATCCACATCCTAGCATCATTGAGATCCCAACATCATCCACATCCCAACAGCACCCACATCCCAACATCATCCACATCCCAACATCACCGAGACCCCAACAAGAGCTTGTGCTCTTGTTCGATTTCATTCTAAGTTGAGTTGTTCATAATTTCAAGTTTAATGCTTCATAAAGGGCAATCAAATGGAAACGTACGGCCCAATTCTTCAGTCAAACCTTCCTGAACACGTAATGGTCATCATATTGGACATTACGGGGCTTCTTTACATCGCATTTCGGCCCACATGAAATCAACAGACGTCTCTTCTTCTGTCACTTGCTGACTTGCACTTCTCGTAAGACCATTAACCATTGATGAGATTGAAGCTGAAAATGATTACATAAGACTACATCATCTGTGGCCAGTGAGCACAAGTGTTGAGTAATCTAGAGTGAATTACCAATGAAGGGAATGCGTTGCCATCAAATGAATCCAACAGCAGATGAAATTGAAAGAAATCTCTTGATAAGCAGTGTGGCCAACAGTCTAGATAGATGATTTCCTAAGAATTGAAGATTCTAAACATCTGGAGAGAATATTAATTGACAACCGTTTTCTGTCATGGATATTGGAGTTCTCTTATGATCAAGTCGATGGATGTCACAGCTGTTGACAGCTATCTTTGGAATCACATTAATCCATGGAAATCGGATGCGTTAACGCAACTAGACCGGCGAACCACTTCTAAATCTAATCCATTGGATGTCAGAGATAGTTGATATCTTTGGTTAGTGGCTTCCAGGAAAAGCGATTGAAACAGTCATTCAAATATATCCGAGTTTTCGAACTTTCAGAATTTTCCGAATGTGAGTGTAAAACTTCTTCAGCAAGTGAATGAATGTCTATGGCACGGTTGGGATTGACTCATTACTTTGAACGAGCGCACGTTGGCACCAGAGTTCAAACATATCTACCAAAACCAGCGGAGTGCCGTAATTGCATTGTTCCTGGCTTCAGATATGCATATTACCGTATAGCTTCTAGTGTATCCACCATAACTGGACGAAATGTCTATGTTACTTGAAACACGAGACGTTTTAAGCCGAGTGTTTTCAGGAACATTGTCAATGCGTTCAATTACAGGTGAAAGCATTGCAAGCACAGAATTAGATTGTTTAAGCGCATCACTTTGTTAGAAGTGCAAACTGATTCAAAACGATGGCACATGTAGGAACTTACGAAGTGGGCAAAAAGAAATTTTCAATGCCTAACCGATATAGAAAATAGTCGTGCGCCGCTTGCGGATTGCTGTGAATTCCTTCAGAATGCTCCGATCGTCACCATTCCTTCAGATTCGAAGAATTCAGATCATTGCACAAATGCTTTCTCGATAACGTTAGTCCTTCCGATCATTATTTAAAAAGTTAGCAAGCGCACGAAAAAGACACACAAACTTCACTATAGAACTTGACATCGACTGTGTTTCCTTGCTGCGTGATCTGGTTGATAAGTCACTGAAACTGCGCACAATTTGGCGCGTCTAATGTTTAACTGGTTGCTCATTGTTCGATTGCTATGATATTATGTCAGAAGATTGTGCCATTTCATTAGCGCTACATGCTCCAATGCTTCCTTTCCAGTCAAACAGAAGAAGAGACGGCCGATCTAATTATGTGATTACAAACTATGCAGTATCACAGGTTTTCCCCAGCTAGTTCAACTCTAACGCATGTAAGCTCAAGATAAGTCAAGCAAATTCAAAGACCATAGATAGCGGAACCAATTTCAACGTCATCTGAGTTTCAATGCAAAGGAAGTTCGTGTTAAGGTAATCAAGTTCAAGATAAAGCAACCGATTTCAATAACACCTAAGACATCAAATTTCTATGTAATGATGGTCCTCAATATGAATTGCTGAAATGATGGATTCCTCACTGCTGATGGTCACGGCCACACGAGAGGCAAGAAGATCAATTTTCCATTGAACGTAATGCGAATTCAAGTCTGAATTCTGACGAACACGAAGATTGACACCACTTAGAAATAGACCGCCGGTATTTCTGTCAAGACTTTTTCGATGTCAATTCATTTTTTAGACCTCAAATTCCCGAATTGACGATCGTCTGAACAGTATTCGCTTTCTCAAGAGGTAAATCATCGAAAAATATATCATCTAAGTGATATATTAGATCAGAAAACCGCATCAGACACTAAAGACTACATAATGTCACGGAATGTTTGCAGACTGAGTTGTATTCCGGGAAATCACTTCACATTCTGAGTGTTTGCAGACTTCAAAGATTTAAAGCAGCCTTTTCTTCCAATTAATTTAAGTAAAGAAAATAAAAATTAACTCACAATATAATGTATTATCTCAAGAGTTTTCGATGACTCCAATCATAAGATAACGTCATAATATAAAAGGATTCAAAATAATCTTGCACTGAAAGTTACAGACATTCAAATTACATACACTGTAGCTATGAAAAGAAATTAAGTAAGTAAAAATATGCAGACCTACTAAAATCGAGATATTGAACTACAGAAAACTGACACAGATAAGATGAAAGCGAAAATGGGGCTAAGTCCACGGCAGGAACAAGTCACTAACACAATCTTTCATGAGACATAATGAGGGCTTGAATCGTTTTTGCTGTGTTGAGGGTTTTGTTGTTTGCAGACTGGTTTGATGGCGTCAGATTGGCGAGCTAAGCTAACACTTAGCTTGAGTACATAAGTTACATGAGTACACCCACAAATAGTAGAATCATGCTGTAATGTCAAGTTCGTGTTTATTTATCTGGTAAGAGAGGAGAAGTATTTTATTAATGTCCTGCAGGATTCAAAACGTTGCTGTTTAATGCAGTAATATCAGCATCTAACAAAAATGAATGACTTTAAAACGGGGATTCTGCTCAAAAGAAATTAATTGACATCTGTAGTGATTTTCCGATATTCAAATTCAACTATGAATACGGCTGCATGGACTTACTGCACATTTCCATCCAATATCTAGCCCTAAATGCACACTGAAATCAGCGATTAAGAATATTTTTCTTTTTAACATGCAAAAATTTGCGGATATCGAAGAATGAATGTTTCTCGTGAACAATTCAATTCAAAAATAAAAATAAATGAACCTTTTTTATACTCGGAAGCGCATTAGGCACGAAGCCTTTCTTCCATGTGGCCGAGTTCTTATTTATCCCACTCTCATTTCATTTGTACTGAGTGTTTGGCAGGAAGACAGTGTACCTATTTTAAAAGTCTTTGGTTTGACCTTACCAAGGTTTGAACCAAGGTCTCCCGGACGCAGAGCGAACACTCTACCACAAGGCCACTGCGCCGGTTCAAATAAACAATTAATATATTGCTGGCAAGTAATAATTGCAATTCATTAGTCTGCAGTCCAATTTAATTGCATTTCGTTTCAACATCAAAATATATTTTTCTTTGTCTTTCAGTACCTGTCGCAATGCTCTGAATGATCTGCTTTCAAGACTTACCGACACAAGTTGTGAACATTTTGGAAGAATCTCCGAGATCCATAAGATTGCCTGGTCAGTTATGTAGTTACTGCCACTGAGATCAATTTCTCGAACTGTTGAGGTGTCAACCTGGAAACAAATGACGGCATCATAACCAAGAAAATGACATTATGTTAACGTTAAAAAAATGAATCCCCTTTTGATAGTTTATAAATAAAAATAGCCACGAAATTCATAATGATCTATTAGCACGAGGCCTTTCGTCCAATCTCAACGGGTGCTAACTTTGGACAGAAACAAATCTTAGAAGACATTCAAACATCAAACATTCCTGAGAAACTGAAATTTTTTGGACCTGAGAAAAAGCAGATATTCATGAGGATTCCATTTAGTGGTGATAAAAGTGCCAGTTCATTTAAGAGGAGTTTTCGGCAGGCTTTCAAGTTGTTTCCAAGTGCAGAACTTAGAATAGTACTCAAATCTCGCCGGATTCCGATTCGCTCTCTTAAAGATAAATTGCCATTCCTCTCAAACTCAAACGTAATTTATCAATTTCACTGTACTTGTAGATGCAGTTATATTGGGAGGACGACAAGATGTCTTGGAGAGAGAGTGTCAGAACACGTCCCAAAATGGCTTGATAAACCTCATAAGTGTCCCCCAAGATAGACAAATATTCCATCCAGCAGTGTTACTCGACATCTCCAAATTTGTGATGCCTCCTCGACTGATGCCAGAAGAAGGTTTTCTGTGATATACAAGTGCGCTCGGTATGACATCCTTTCAATTATAGAGGCCCTCATTATCAAACGAAGGAGTCCAGATCTTTGTGCTCAAAAGTATTTTATAGCTAGTGTCTTCCTTCCGTGGTATTTCTTCCTTTTTTAATTTTTTATGCTTTCTATGAGTACTAGGTTGCATAGTTTATGTCTTTCAGTATTGCTATGCTTTGATTTCTATTATGTTCATGTATAAGGATATCTCTATTTTTTCCAAAGTATCTGTTATGAATGATTCAAATTTTATATCTAAGTTTGCATCTAAGATTTGTTTCTGTCAAAAGTTAGCACCGGTTGAGATTGGACGAAAGGCCTCGTGCTAATAGATCACTATGAATTTCGTGGCTCTTTTTATTTATAAAGTATGATAACGGACAGAAAATGACAGTATCGCAACCAAGAGAATATGACGGCATCACAGTCAAGAGAAAATGATAATTAAAAAAGACTACCGTAAAAGTCTACCTCTTATTGGCCGTAAATCCTGCTGCGTAGTCTTGCTGTTTCTTCGGGCAATGCTAACAGGTCAGTTGGCAAACATCGATAGCAGGTACATGTAGCAAAGTTAAGTATTGTACTGAACTAAAGCAGAATGTGATAATTGTTCAACCGTGCATAGTTCATGTGCATGTGATAAGTTCATCAGTGCATAGGTTTGGAGAAATGTGCAAGTTGGAAAGATGTCGATGTTATGTACAAGATTAAAAACAGAAGGGGGTTAAATAAGAAATGGAGTATAGTCATTAAATTCTTCACGGCCATTTAGAGAAGCGCACAACAGAGAATAGTCATAGCTTCTGATATTGGACATCCAATTACACTATCATGTCTACTTATAATAGAAAAAGTAAAATCATCATAAAGAGAGCTGTCATGACATAGAGATGCATGCACAAATACATTTGTGTGACGACTTGGTTGACATTGTTCTGATACACGATCATGAAATGGTCGAGCAGTACTCCTGATGTAAAATTCAGCACATAACTTACATTGGCCTTTATAAACGACATTTCTTCTACAGCAAACAGACGGATTATTTATCAAGCATGTGCTTTTGGAACATGTTTTATGTCGCTTTCTTATATTTAATTTACTAATTAGATTGACGGCAGTTTTGTTAATAACACCATATTAAATCCGGCATTACCGACTATTCGAGCTAATTTATAATTAAACTTGTCACTCATGAATGGCACTTTCATGATGAGAGAATCTTTTTTAAGAAACGACGTCGAATGTCGATTATTCTGAGCCCTAGGAGCAAAACGTCTGATGTCATTCTGCGAAAAGCTATTTCTTGAAAGTTTATATTTGAAAAAGGAAGTGTCTATCAACTTATTGCTGCTGTGAGAACATAGTCCATTGACTCTGCGAAACTCTTCCATCACAGCATTTTTTTTGGGAATGATGAGCGTGAATTCATGAAAAATCCACGATTAGCCTCTTTCTTGTAATATTTGCGATGAATGCGGCCGGTAGTGTTAATAAAACGCAGTATCTAACACGGTAAGATAGCCATCATGATCTGTTTTACCAATCTCAAACTTTATGGCACGATGAAGTTGAATGATTTGCCTCAGGACGTCATTGGTATCGTCATCTAGGCATCAGTATCACGATCTACCACTAACACACAATCATCAATGTATCTCAAAAATATGATACGATTCCTCACAGTTCGAACAAAGCAGACCGCTCATAATTATCCATAACCAGAATTGCAATTGTGGGAGAAATTTTGGAACCCATGGACAGTCCACAGATTTGTCGATACAAAATTCCCTCGTAATGGAAAGAATTATTGCGGAGAATATAGTACAATATTTCCAAAATGTAGTGTATCGGCATTCCCCAAACTGAATGTTAAAATTTTGCTCAAAGTTTCGGTGTAATTATAGCAACAGCTTCTTGAGCATCAAGAGAAAATGACGACATCGCAACCAAGAGAAAATGACGCGATGATATCCAAGAGAAAATGACGCGATGATATCCAAGAGAAAATGACGACATCATAACCAAGAGAAAATGACGCAATGATATCCAAGAGAAAATGACGATATCATAACCAAGAGAAAATGACGCAATGATATCCAAGAGAAAATGACGATATCATAACCAAGAGAAAATGACGCGATGATATCCAGGAGAAAATGACGGCGTCATAACCAAGAGAAAATGACGGCATCATAACTGAGAGAAAATGACGGCACCATAACCGACAGAAAATGAAAGCATGATAACCATGATGCAAATGAGTGTTGGGTTGCATGCGTCTCCATATGGTCTGATATCACATAGGCTATAACACGTGCCACACGCATTGGATCCCGGGATTCGATAAGTTATGCATATAAATGATGTTATAAAAGCCATTTTGCTGCATTATACAAACGATGATTATTGAAAATGCTAATTTTCTACCTAAATTCAGGACAGAATATAATGGACAGAATATATCACACTCGTAGATTATTGAATTAGACTTGCAAGACCTATTGTACATATGCGCAATATATATGCAGGATACACAGACATCGATTTGAATTGTAGAATATAAATCGTTAGAATCAAAAATAAAACTTGTAATTGCATGAATAATATCTGCCCTCCTAGAATTCCCTTGAGCTTTTAACGATTGAAGGCGAAACTAGTAGCGTCACTATATGCGTTTTTTTGCAGTTTTTACCATGAAGAGCGAGCATGTTCTTGATTCATGTGTATCAATCAGATAACTATGTACATGTATGTATATCAAACTGAAAACAAGAATGAAAAATTCAAATATAACAAACTGTATATCTGTAATAAATTGATCACATAGTATCTAACAGTATAACAAAAATCAGTATATCTGCATTAAGCTGATCACACAGTTTTATAAAAAATCTGTATTGGTACCTATAATAAATTGATCACATAGCATTTATAAGAAAATATGTTTTTCTACAGGTATACTTGTCGCACAAAACTTGTAATTACATCCAACTGATAGCAAGGAATCCGACGCTGTGTATGTCGTATACATGTATGTGTCATAGCACACTCACGAGTAGACAAAAAATTATCGAAATAGTTGTGACAAAAAAGTTCTCGCAATAAAGAAATGGATAGAATGCGCAATCTCAATAAGATTTACTATCGCTTACCCTTCATTGTTGGCTATTAAAATGATGTTGCAACATACACAGAGAGGACAACGTTTTGTCACCTAATCGTGACCTTTGGTCGCAAACATTCCGCAGATAGAAAACCCCGTTCAGCCGTAACCAAGCTCGGAGGAATAGCTTCCAAGGCACGGTGGAGCTTTGACCAAGTTAAGTAGTATTTAGCACAATTGTGCGAAAAAGTGATTAAGGCTTATTTGAAATAATTTGCCTTGTCATCTAATTTGGATCTTATTAGATTTTATGCTTCAAATCGTCGAAAACCAAATGAACTGTCATGGCAGATAATATCCATAAATACGGTGATGTAAATGTGATAATAATGGCTTTCACTACGGAACAGTCACAAAAATATTAAAAACTAAAGTCAAGCTGAAACTAAAACTGAAACGGCTTGTGGCTTGTGGCTTTTCACTCATCGTGTTTGCCTCCGGCCTGATGCAGCAACTTTATTGGAAATATGACTCCTCAGATTTGCCAGACATCGTTATTGTACATATGAACGAATTGCTGACTGCACGTATGTTTTGGATCGCATATTTGACGAATTCAATGCAAGCTGGCATTCAACCAACCTTAATAGGCGGCATTAGTCCACTTTATCTGGCGGATCGTTTTGTTAAAAGCGGAAACTGCTGTACAAGTACAGACTGTCATTGAAAATCAATAGTTAGCTGCTCACGCCAGTTAATTTTCATTTCAAGGATCATTTTCATTAACCTGGAGATGAGCGCCATCAAGTTTAACCGCAATTTCCTCAAGCATTTGGCTGCTTGTTTTCTTAGACGAATGTTTACCTATGTTTGCTACTTTCTGTTTACGAGACGGACGGTTTTCTGTCATTTGAGTTACCTGCAAAATCCATTCTTTGATGAGATAATCGGTCGCATAGTCGATCCATTCTCGAGCATCACCAGATTGAGGTAATTTTAGAACAGAGCCTCCATCTTTCCATCTCTGAAATGCAAATATCAGTCAATGTGAGACAGTAATGACATATGGAACTAATTGTGGCGCACTAGGGGTCTTTAATGCTAAGTATTTTATGTAAACAAAATGTATCAAAATGGAACTCCCTTTTCAGTTAGCAGAATCTATATTTCAAAATACACACGGGTTAACCGGTTTCAGCACTCAGTGCCTTACATCAAGACCCAGAAAATTGTTTACCTTTTGGTTTTGATAAAATCCGTAAATAAAAAATAAGGCCTCAGTTTTGAACTTTTATTGTACGACATCTTTTGGCCAGCTCTCTTTCATGTACAATGCTGGACTGCCAGGCATTTTACAAAACCTACACTTTACGGAATGGAAATCACAATTGACAAATTCATAATTTGAAAATAAGACTGATACCTCCTGACAAAATTAATAACGCCAATTTTCCAGAATTATAAATTTATAATTGCTGACGTTTCGGAAGTTCGTCCTTTGTCAAGGCACAGATAAATTTACAAATGCGAACACTAACAAAATAAGCTTTTATACAATTTTATGATACAGTTGATACAAATCGATTAGAAATCAGTCATTTCGATCTATCTGTTAAGTTTAGGTTCCAAAGATCTGCTTTGTCGAGATTCAGACAATGTAGCATCAACAACAGGATCTCTACATTTGTCAATAATTTAGATATCAAAATAATCAATAGAACCATTGTGACCTTGATGTTTCTGCAACAAGTGGTCAGAAAGGACTTTTCTGCCAGCGTTAATGCTGTTACGATGCTCAGCATAACGCAAATTATAAAGGCCGGCTACTTTTGCGATGTAAAATTCTTTGCATAATTTGCAGGTAAACTTATGGACGATAAAACGGTCATTATAGTCCGGTAGCCAGAACGAGTTTCTGCAGGGAACGTGGCCGAAAGTGAGACTTTCACAGAATTATGTACACCCTATGCCTACTACGAATCTGTACGTCTGCCGAGTTATAGTCAGTTCCTCTTCTTGTCAAACAGGATCAAAGAAAAACACATGCAAATCCAATAGGACGCAGATTGCAGTTTTTGGCTAAAATGAAATTTTCTTTGTTTTCTTTGATTAAACAAAAAGTACTAAGCCCAGAGTCATAATTTTTGACATGGAATGTCTTCAGGTCATTTCCTTTCATTTTCATGCACCCCTGTCTATTTGGCGAGCCTCCTAATGTCGGCAAACGCAAACATTTTGAGCAACTTTATCCACATTCAACCACATTCTCACATACATTGCCAATTAGATGCATGATAAAAGCACATGCACATCATAGGAAATGACCTGAAGACATTCCATGCCAAAAATTATAACTCTGGGCTTAGTACTTTTCGTTTAATCAGAGAAAACCAAGAAAATTTCATTTTAGCCAAAAACTGCAATCTGCGTCCTATTGGATTTGCATGTGTTTTTCTTTGATTCTGTCGAACATGAAGAGGAACTCACTAGAACTCGGCAGACGTGCAGATTCGTAGTAGGCATAGGGTGTACATCACTCTATGAAAGTCTCACTTTCGGCCACGTTCCCTGCAGAAACTCGTTCTGGCTGCCGGACTATTACACCATTACACATACTATTACACTATTACACATACGGTTATCATTCAGGAAACTACAAAGATGGCAGTTTTCATGCTTCTCAATTTTAAATTAATAAGTTAGGGCACTGGAGAGAGACTCATTTGATTTGCTAATTAGGTTAGTTTTAATGTTACCTAATTAGCAGACCAAATAAGTCTCTCCAGTGCCATAACTGACATTACTAAATTTTCATTCTGTGAAAATCTCATTCATGGTCTCGTCTCCTGCAAAACGTCTTTCTGGCTGCAGGAATATATATAATTTCATCGCTAAATTATCCGCTAACAAGCATAAGGGCGAAAATTATTGTTCAAAGAAAAACAAATCATTTTTCCCTTCTAAAAGTTAGAATTCTTGCGGAAAAGGGTCTTCAAATATTCAAATGATATCAAATTACGGATAAATTTTGATAAATTCAAAATCATTTGTGGATATGACATTTTGTCTCTATTTGAGTAACAAATTGAATATCTGTGATTGAATTGAATAACCAAATAAACCACGTGAAATAATGACTTTCGGTAATACATAAAGCAATGAATTTCCCAAAAATGAAATGTCACTCAGCTAACTCTTACTTTCTTGAATATATTACTGGCTATCTTTTCAGTCTCTGCGATCGCGGCAACTTGCTTTGGATCTTCATTGACTGCCTGAAAATGAAGATCACAGCATCAACGGTAGGTTTTTGGGTCGGGTAAAATATTCGAACAAATAAGTTTAAAATCCTTATTATTATTTTATTCGACGAATATTTTTTCCCTCGAATAAATTTCCTCCTTCAATTAGTCGGCAAAACAGATCGATTATGAACGAAAAATACGCTTGTAAGTTATGTATCATTTTAAAGTATATGCATATATATGCATAAAAATGTCACAATAAGATAGAGCTCAACTTCGACAGTAAAAACATTTTCAAATGTCACTTCCTTTCATCCCAAATCATTTAAGTGAGGTTGAATCAATCTTAAGTCTCTCAAACAACTGCTCTTCTTCGTTTTCTAGTCACAGCATGCTGAGTTTGGTCACACCACCGAGATAAATTGCTTTGTCTGCGTGTTTGGGTATAGAGTTGACTTTCCTCAATGATAATTGTCATGTCCAGAACTAGTCTTGAGGGGCAAGAAGATCAATGCTCCATTGAACGCAATGCAAAGTCAAGTCAAAATTCTGACGAACTAGAACATTGACACCACTCAGTTAGTAAATTTAGGTCGTGAAAAGTCGAGCGGTGTGAATCATATTGATGCTTAATATAATAATAATATTATTAACCATTTAACGAATTTATCACTAAGAAAAATTGAGTCAAAGATGCGTACTTTTTACTTGACAGGCGTGCCTGCAATCTGATCGCTGAAGATCGCGGGTTTCTGATAAGAGCAACTTCTCTAATGCGCGCGCCTGGCCAATCATACAAACCAGAGACGTATGTCCATGTCAATCTATACCGCTTGCTACGATTGCAGACAATGGCTGGGATAGGACGATGTTCGCTCTAGACAAGCCCACACGCAAATGAATCTGTCTCTGTGGGTCACACTCAGTAGACTATTTGATCTTCCGGCAGGGTTCCCACGCATTTTGAAAAATAAAATTCCCGGTTTTCTCCCTGATATCATTACGTAAGTAGAAGTTCTGTAATATCTATCACCCGTCCAGAAACTTCGATAATATTTATTTCTTATGCTAATCGATTGCATCACATAGATTGGGTTAATTCAAATTATCGCCAGTCAATTTAGTTAATTATTGCAATTAAATTTTTGTTATTCACTAACTTTTGATTCTTAATATCAAGAATTGTAGTTGATCAATCATGCGAAGGTTTGATGTATTAAGATTTTGATAGACAATTTTATCTGTTTTATTCAGAAGGATATGGAAGACAATGATGTAGTAAAAATCGTCTATTAGCAACAATCAACATGACAAATGAGCATTCGAATCTTGATTTTCTGAAAACTTCATGTTTATCATTTTTATCACTCCATGTTACTCTTAGTAGTCTCTTTCTATCCTTACGAAGTCGCCAATTATAGCACATCAACAATGGTATCGGTGTTGATGTTTAGATTCTCAAATATGTCTTCACACATTTCTTGGTCCTGCTCCTTCCCAACCTTCTACCCAGATGCATCCGATTCTTCCACTCCATACGCAACTCACTTTTCTCATTTCTCACTTTTCTTCATCTTAATTCAAGGGCTTCAATGATTTGTGGCACATTATTACACTCTGTCTTTTTGATTTGCATCTCCCTCCGTGACTTTTTCAAATCATTTACAGAATTTTTCAGATCAATTTCTTGTCCTTGCTTTCGAACAACTAGGATGTGTGCTTTTTACATGTGATGTGATACTTATGAAATTCAGCGGCACAATAAGTTCTTCATTGAGAGTCGCAGCTAGAATACCTCAAGGTAGCACACTGGATTCTGTTTGGTGCATTCGTCGGCTATGCGACGCAAAGTGTGCAGATGGCTTGTCTTTGTTAATACTTGAAGAAAGACATAGGCTATGCAGAGTCAATACGTCCCTGTAAGAGAAGAAATTAAAAACGCCAAAGGATGGACGAAAGAACATTGAACTCTAAAAATCTGAATTCATATTTACTAATCGAGCATTATTGGGCATTCAACAGTACCATTGCGTTTATAGTATCATTGTCAAGCATCGATGCTTCATGAATGCTCGTGCTCTTCCTTGCGATCGCCATCCCAAAAAATCCGAATGTCAGTGACAGTTGTGAGAAGACAAGTCAACGTACTTATTTGCTCCCAAGCTAACGATTAACTTCTGCTAAAATAACCAACAACAATGTCATCAGATCTATGCATATTAGAATATTCTGCATACATTCCTCACATGCGAAGAACCAACAACGTCCTAAAATTTTTCACACAATTCCAAACAGTAAGAATTTATTGCATGAAGTAATGAACTTTTCCAAGGTTGCCCTCAAAACCATTTCACAGTTGATTATGCCAATCATAACCAGAGAGCGACTGCTAAGTCATTCTTGACTTTCTGCACCAAAAAATATAACTTCATTCCATGCATTCAAAGACGATAAAAGGAGGAATTTTGAGTCGATTATGATCAATTAATCCTCCACCTGCATCTTCCTTCTTAAAGGCCTACTAATAATTTTTATTCAGAAAACACATAGACATGTTATAATCATGAATTGTGGTAGGCCAAACCGTTCCATAAATAGATAGAGAATAGCAGTACCTCCCGAAACATTGGTCTTTTCCCATTTGGGTATTGCATTCACTGTCCGGGTCATGTGATCAAAGCGTTGATATTATCAGAAGAGGTAACCAAGCGTCTGGACCTACGTCTGTCAGATAGTTTTTGTCACAACTAGCTCGTATGCTTGGAGGCAAAAAATCTGGGGTAGATCTGCGGTGATCGAATCTCTGATCACTATAAGCCTACAGCCGAAAGAGCAACATCCTTTCTTTAATACAACCCAAATTATGCAAAAGAGTCGTGAGCAGGTGCTTAGGATTCAATGCATTTTGAAATCATGAAACCCAAGTTAGCGTCATAATTGACATGGACGCTAATAATGTTGTGGAGATGCTTCTTAATAAATGTTGTAAGTCACTTTTAATGAGCAGATTTCTCTCAGAGAGGCCAAGATATCATCTGATTCATTTTTTGTAAATTCAATGCATACATGATTAAAATATTTAATGATGTTGCGATAATTTAAAATAAAAGAGGTTGCTAATAAATATACGATATTGAAAAATTTAAACAAAGTATGCATCAGTCATCACTTCACCAACCACATAACTATGAAAACCATCTTCTTTCATTCGTTTTGGTCTTTTTGTGATAATTAATTCTAGTTATTAACTTTTTGTGCAGAGATTTTCCTCGAATTGCAACAATTTGATTGTATATGCTAAAGTCCATAGACATCGGATAACATTATTAAGAATAATGTTATCCGATGTCTATGCTAAAGTCCTTGTCTATGTTCAGAGCATAAAAATAAAGTAAAAACATGCATGAGAAACACTGTATAATTGATTGGATCTGGCTTTTGCTTGTTCTGTAAGCCCGTGGCCTTCCTAAAAGAGGAAAGTCAGTTCGGTCGATCACGTAAGGCAAGGTGTACAATTGAGTGATGTAGCCAATGTAACAGATTCAAAAAGGATTAATTGCAATCACATTTAGCAGAAGTCATTTCAGATTTGTCCATGACTGAAGACATGCTCCCAAATCTTCGCAATTAAAAAATGCTTTCAGGCACAGTCAATCCTTTTTCGAAGACAGGCGGAATTCTCTTTTCTACACACGTATACACGCATTTGAGATGCAATAACCAAATATTTATTAAAATCTAGATCCCCTTTGTTCAACCCAATGGTTCCTCTGGTTCAACCAAAGACGGTGTTCGGTGTTTATTTCATGCTCCACAAGTCGAGCAAGATTGACCAATATTGCAAAATGAGGAATCCTTAATTTTCGATGTCAATGTGAGGAATATTCCTTTGATCAAATTTGAATTGATGCATCAACTTAGTGAAAACATGAATGGGAGTCATATGTAGTCTCGCTCTGGTCAGGTCCATACACATTGAGTTCATTGAAGCGCTTTTTTAGCCAACAAAAGGAGGACGCAAAGAAAAATCGAGGATCAGCACTTAGTTGTTGTTCATTGAAATGTCATCCATGTACCCTGCATGTACCCATCATTGGATCCATAGACATCGAACAACAACAACTAGGTGATTAACTTAATGATTAATGTTCGATGTCTATGATTGGATCTATATGAAATATCTTTGATTTGATTTCTATGAATAGAGATTGAAGGATTTCTTGCTATGCCTTAGGAAGGTCAAGACAAAATAGGCGGCCAATTACTCCATGGTGTCAAGGATAGTCAGATACCTACAATAACATGAATGGTCAAATTTTTCTGGAACTTATGGCCATTCATCGTCTTCATGATGTCTTTACATAAAGATTTCAGCACTACATTCTTTGACGTCGACATATGTATGAATCTCAACCCAAATTCGTAACTGCATCCACGATGTTGTCGAGGAGAATAGCAATAATCACTTCAATAGAAAAAAATATTTGCTTGTGGAGAAATTTTTCAATATTTGTTTAATTAAAGTGTTTCTTAATTGAAGTTTCATGTATTTTTGTCATATCGTGCAAATATCTAATACAATAACGTAAATCGTGCCTGGGCACATGTTCGTGAATATATGGGACGCATAAATTAATTAGAATATATTTTCCAATATTATAGCGCACATTTGGTGAGCTAAGTGAGCGCATGGCCCTGCTTTCTATTTACTCTGGACATCAACGGATCAGCTGAGTAGATGTCATAAAGATGAAAAGTTACTCTGAAATTAGTTTTGAGGCGACCAAAGTTTCAAATAGGAGAGTCGATCTGTTTGATCTTTCTATGTGATGCTAGATGTTTTTGAAACGTTGCATCTAAGTCAACCACATTAACGTAGCAGATGAAAATCTTGCATAATGCACATCCTAGCAGTCTGAACAGACGTAAGTTATATAATGAACGCTTGACAGAGGCATAGACTGAGTTGATGTGTCAATTTGATTATGGTATTCCTGTCTTCGAATGAAGGGTATAGATGTCAGTCGAAAGCAGGGGTCGCAGCCGTCAATCATATTTTTTTGGAAACACCATAGCCAGGGCGACTTGCTGAAATTTTGGTACCTTGTGAAAATTTGAACAGATTATATTGTGGTATTCAATAGTTTCGTTTTTGTTTGCTGAGATTTAATTGTCAATTCCAAAAAATGATGCAGTAGGCCTGTGCCAAAATGTGAAGGAGACCAATAACTGCAAGCACACCCCTGTCCATTGATGGGAAGATGTGAAAAACTGAAAGCGACTGTTACAGCCATCAATTACGCAGCAGTTTTGTGGCTGAAATATAGGTTCTGTCTGATGTATAGTAAGAAAACTTGTGTCGCTGCACATTAGATCGTGAACATCTTTCGAGATTTTGCTCCCGGTTTTCCTTCCTCTGCGATTTTCAAATGTTAATAACAATAATATTTTTCTCAACCACGATAATGAAGATCGTGAGGTTATGAAAATACGAAGAAGGAAAATTTGCAGAAAGTTTATAATTTTTTGCACCTGTTATAATTTTGCATTTTGTGATGTGATGGAATTTTTCAAGCTGTTTCCTGAAGAACTAGCAAATTTACTGTGAGCTTATTAAAGGTGTCATATCTGATCAGCGAGGCAACAGACCGTACTCATGGGCCACGCAATCAGTGATGATCTTACAGAGAAGATAATAGGTGCAATCGAAGGGTCAAAGCTGAAGCTATCTGCTCTTTAGAATACTGGGTATTGACGGTCCAAACGTGAACGAAGTTGTATGGAGAAAGAATAAACAGATGACGAATACGCGTCT
The DNA here is from genome assembly GCA_907163375.1 of Prostheceraeus crozeri. Classification (NCBI taxonomy): domain Eukaryota; kingdom Metazoa; phylum Platyhelminthes; order Polycladida; family Euryleptidae; genus Prostheceraeus; species Prostheceraeus crozeri. Next base: position 117,526 of record CAJQUW010003507.1, read on the forward strand.
TCGGTCTCATCGCTACCTATACATGTCTTACACAAATTTCACAATTCATTCTCAAAAGGAATGGAAGAGTTCGGAGAAAAAGCGCTGCCGATTTGAACATCAAAATCTATTGCTGTTTTAAGGGACCAGCTTCAAGGCGTGTGGATCTGCATGATTTGCAAGTGAAACTGGGAAGTACAAAAAAGAGAGCCGATGAAATTTGTTGAATACCGGTGGCTATCTATAGTTCCAACTGTCAAACGTCTTCTCGAAGTTTGGGAGTCAATCAAAGAGCACTTCGTCTTAATTCAAAAGAATCTTCCGGAGGACATGAAGGAAATACAATATACGCCTTACAAAGATAAAGACAGGTTTGCAACAACCGACGATGACAAAACTAAAATTCCCCTCCTTTGTTGCGAGCAAATTTGATGGCGTCGTGATACCACTTCTGTCACGGAAAGCAACGATCCATGTCCTACACACGACTGAAATACTGTACATCACTACATCAATCGATCAATGGAACTGTGAAAAGTCAAGCAATGAGCTCAAACCAATGTGTGAAGGGAATAGGAATCGGCGACGACTTACGGAAATGTTTGATGAAATTTAACCAAGACATGCAACGCCAAATACTCCTGGGGCTTCAGAAATTGACAACCACATTCATATTTGATGAGTGATATCACCATCAGTGGCATCGGGGCAACGACGTCTGAAATACACTCGGATGGAGAAAAGTTGGAGGCAATTGCCATCACAAAAGAGTTTATCCTCATGGGGAGACAGGCCCAACCGGCGTTACAAGATAAGTTTTGAGGGGAGCAGAAGCGAATGTAAGGAGAAGTGGGAGAGAAGCGAGAATTTGCAGAAAGGGAAAGTGAAGAACAACAAAAAATGCTTTTTTAGAAAGGATTCTATTCCAGAAAAATCACAGAAAACCCAGAAGTTTGGCCAGGGAGGCCAGATTGGAAAAAGAAGAGGCAAGCAGTACTCAAATGATGACTGGAAATGAACTTCTCTTGGAGGTTGCTGAAAAGTTGAAGAATGCAGTCAAATCAAATGATACCACACAAATAGCCGTATCACCGGCCATGATTGAGACTGCGGTAAGCAAGTTGAAAGCAGATGAGTTTTCGAAGACGAGGGCGACGCAACATGAAGTCGAAAAGAAGAAATTGACAATGCGGGAAACATTTACTCACAAAAAAGAAGCGCACATCATGATAAACAACTTAATCCAAATTTTCTTCTGTATTTTTTTTCTATCTTGGATTGCGGCGTTAATTTTGTATTGTTCTGTAGATATTTTCCATATCAACTTTCAGACATTGTTAATTTAATAGAAATTCCTATCGCATAGATTTGTGTTTCACAATTAAATACTTGTTTCAACTTTTGTTTTGATTTTACTCAAGACTACATGCATTTTTATGACATTCCCTTCAATGTCTTTTAGAAATACATTATAAACAATTATTATTTAGATCATAAATGACATTAAACCTTGGTTTTCCACCCTACTTTCTACCCAAATGTTATATGAAATTCCTATTTTTGACGAAAACTTCCTATTTTTTGATGAATTAGGAGCGCTGGGAGGCTTGAAATAAGAAACGATCTTGATCTCATAGCTGAATTGGAATGTGGCGCACGGAAGGTTTTGAGTACTTGTTAACATCAAGACTGATGTGATTCAACGGATGATGTCTCATTCACTGATGATATTAATACTTTGTGAGCCAACGTTAGGCTGCGAAAGTTCAAGGATACAAAATTTTCACAAGTGCATTTGGAAGTACCGTATATCAATCGATGCGCTCTGGATTGAGCTTTCTCTAGAATGTCAGAAAGTGTATGACCAATCCCGACGAAAAATGGAGCCGAATATTCTAGGATGCTGCGTATGTAGGCATTGTAAACAATCGTCGAGTCACCTTCAGAAAGTAAGGGTTTTAATCTTCTTGACGCAAAAATTTGCGAAAACGCTTTCTTGGAAATAGTACGGATATGGTTGGACCAATTTTGGGTTTCGTTAAAATTGCCAATTATGCCGATCTATTCCGAGCTGCAGAAAACTCATATGAATGCAATTTTTGTAATAAATGCCACATACAGGGATGCAAGACTTCCGGATTTATCCGGATTTCCGGATTTTTGACCAAGATTTCATTGGGTCTCGGGATTCGTTGAAAAATGCTATAAAAATTAAGGGGGTAACCCCTAGGCCTATACTTTCTCAGACGCAGGTATGAACATGATTTCAGTTAAAATGTGCAGCGTACATGTACGTATGCCGGTATAGTCACCTCTGAAGATATTATCTTGTCACTTCAAATGCTGAGGTGTGAAGGTATGAAAAGGTATCACGCACAAAAATGAGGAAAGAAACGCGTCTTGAGCGCTTGAGACTGCTCGCACATAAGCGCAAGGCGAGACCATGATTCGTCCGCTTTTTCTTAAATTTCTTTTGCTGTGATCAATCTAATCACGGTACTTGTTTTTTGTAATTTCGCCGTCGCATGACTTCAACAATTGTCAGATGTCAAAATACAACAATCGTCAGATAAGCAAAGTAATGTGGGCCTAACCAATACAGCCTACACCCATTCCCTATTAAATTCAAAACGTTTTCCTATGATTGTTGGAGCCAAATGCGACGTTTCAGTAATCAACTGAAGGCGTCACTGTTCTTCTGTTAAGATTAAATCAAGACCAAGAGGGTATTATTTTTTCTAAAGTGAATTGCAATTTATTGTTGCTTGTAATTTTCATTTGAGGTGACAACGAAAAGAAGGACAAAAGTTACTTCATTCAATAAAAGTTACTGAAATTATTGCGACCTTTTGTTTTACAAGTTTACGTGTCTTTGGAGCAGGGTGTTCGTTTGGTCAGAATGCATAGTTTTTTTATACATGTATGTGCGGAATGACAAGGACCATGGCTGGGCCACCTTTATCTAAATCATTGAAATTTTTAGGTCAGTAGTAAGTAAAAGGCGCATCCTAGCTCATTTTCCGGATTTTTCATCAATTTGCACTTGCATCCCTGCACATAAACTAAAATATTAAGGTGCTCAAATGGTGTTATGTGCATTCGATACCGGTATGTATTTTCAATTTTTTACTAAATGTTCATAAATTCGTAGTGGACTTGCAAATTTCTATAGTTGGCCTACGGTATTTCATGAATGATTAGATGATGCGTCCAGTTTTCTCAATTCATGTAATTTTGGTTTCTCTGCTAATTTTTCAAATAGATCTAATTTCACGAGGTTGATTTTTTAAATTCATCCTTCACATTCTAGTAGTTGGTTACAGCTCAGTGACAGTTGGTCACACTGCACTTCATACGATAGTGTGGAAAGTTCAGTATTCGAGTGTATCCGTCCTGGAGGTACCATTATTCTAATTAAATTCTAGTGATGTTGCAAACTAACTTTCAGAAATTTGGGTAGATGAACAGCTAGAACGATTATGATTGGGTTTCAAGCAGTTTACTGACTTAGTTTGGAATTAATCAATCTATCAGTGTTAATTTACAGCTCTCACGCTGACTATTCTCAATCATAGCTTTGATTATCATGCCATATAAGACTTAATTATTCTTCAAAATTTGAAGCTATGGCCTAACGGTTAACTAGACTAACGAACAAACCTGCTGAACTGTCAATCAAATCAAGTTCTTATATCAAATGAGCTCTTATGTGTAGGGAGCATCTTAAATTTGACTGCTGTGGAACATCATTAAATTGATTTCACATTTTTGCGAATATTGATGGGTGGTCCATAGCACCCCAACAAGTGCCCCATGCAACAAAGTGAAACGGATATTATGGGAAAATAACATGCGGAACCTTGCGTCTGTGTCCATAGCTAGTGATTAGCCAAAAAATTGATCCTACAGCTGGCCTATGGCATCCCGCTCTCCCCTTCTTTCCAGAACGTCTTGCAATGAAAAATTTGATTCCTATTTTGAGGCGTTTTTCGCAAAAAAAGAAATCATGAGTTTCTTTACCAACGTACAATCAGAAGAACCTCTTGAACCAAATTTGCTCGAAGAATTATTGTCCTTGATATACATTTATCAATATTCATCTAGAGGGACAAGATCGACAATGCAACGACTGGCTCATCAATTATTCTGATCATCAAAGTCGTCGACAGTCCTGGTTACTAGACTGTGCTCGAGAATATGTAGAAATCCGTGAAAAGATAATCGAAGAAACCATGGCGGCCTAGTTGAAGTCATTGCTCTCAGAATTTAGGAAGTGTCTTTTAGTGCCACAGAGCACTCCGTATACTTGCACACATCCTTCGTCGGGATGGTGTGGTGTATCAAGTAAATTTGCATGCATGTCATTTGGAAATTCCGATTTGAGACAATACTCTAGTATTATTCCAGCTGATCACGTAGTTCGTGGACTGCTTGCATTTCATATTATTCTATCTGTTTCCAGTCTCCATGAACGAGATTAAGCCTGCATCTTTTGCTTAAGCAGAAATTAATGCCTCCCATTTTGTTTGATCTCACTCTTGCAGATTTCGACAGATTTTATGAAAACCTAGAAATCCGTAAATGATATCGAGAGAAAAACTTCAAATTCTGGTCTCATATTTTTTATGCTTCTTGTTCACGAAGTCAGTCAGTGCATCAAATAAAAGTCATGTGAATTGACCTTCCACTGGAAGTGGGCGATGACGGAATAAATTGTTTTTTTAAGCCATTATATTTACTACAATGCGAAATTGTACATCTAAACAGCATGCAAAAAATAAAGAAATGAGAAAGAAGCTAATATGCAACATCATAAAAATGACACTGCAATCTGCCAACTGCTTTTAGTAAGTAAATAAATCTTCATTATCTCAAGCAGCATTTTTGTGTTACCGGTATGTATAGAAAGTAAAAGTAAGCCAAGGCCGCTGAGAAAAGAGAAATGAGTTATCAAGTGAATCTCAGCAGCTTTGGCTTAGTTTTCACTTTACATACATAAAATAAATTCTTTTAAGCAAGCTTTATATGATATGCTTGAAGTTCATCAAGGGATTTGAGTCTTAGTTTCCTATTTGAAAATTGCCATGGAATCGCTATTGTCATCATATTCGACGTTTTGAGAGTCATTAGTGTGATTGTCCAGATAACCGTGCTTAGAGGAAATTATGGGAGATATCCATGTTCAGAGCTTATAATAGAGGTGGGCTATACAGGGTTGATAAAAGGTCAAATGTTCAATTCATTTGAACACCATCTTATTTCAATGAGTAGTATCGCCTGATCATTTTGGTACTAATTTTATTGAAATCCGTGTGAAATTGCGCACAAAAACAAACATGGTAAGTCACTCTGTCAAAATTTTCGCGGTTGATGTATTCTGCGACAGTTCATACCAAGCAATGGCTTCAACAGGAAGGAGCCCCAACTTTTAGATGGTTGACTACAAATAGATTTGAGGATTCGTAGCGTATAAATTAGTATCAGTCGTGTTTACTTTGAATAGTTACATGAACGGATCCCAGAATTCCTAAAATTTCAACCCACAGGTTACCATTTTCATTTTCTTTAGGTGCCTCAGCTGACCGGGTACATGTCAGTGTATGTATTTTTTCAAGCTCCCTACAGTGTTTAATTACTGCATCATAGTTTTTGAAGTTAAGTTTCTGAAATAACAATTATGCTTACTTCTAATTACGTGAAGATTTACGCCTGCGTAGGCCTATTATAGGTTGGTGGTGAAAAAGGTTCCGAAACTGTGTCCAGGAAAAAGACTAAAAGTGACATTCGAATGGCAGGAACGTTCGCAGCAGCATTTATAACGCCTGTTTCTGTTACAAAAAATCAAACAGGAAATCAATTGCCTCTTGCAAATCATCGAAGTAGATCATTTAGAGGAATGGGATCTATGATTTTTTTACTCGGTATAGAATAATAAATCTACAAGTGACCATTTTATATACTTATCAAAATTTTAATGATGTTACATGAGCTCTCGTATGATCACCGGTCTGAAGTGCAGAAAAAACAGAGAAGAACAAATCCTTAGAAACGGTGAGCCAAGCACTTAATTTTTCTAGGCATTTTGAAGAAAATGTCCAATAATGATGAAAGGATTTCTTCTCCGTTAGTCAATTGGTAACCAGGAAAGACTGAGTAATGTCGACATATTTGAGGGAAGCAGCAAGGGAGAATTGCAAGCTACACTTCATAAACTTGTAATCTTATCAGAACAGACATAAGATGTTCGAGATAAGAAGTCGGGAATGAGCCCACTCTGTAAGACTACATCGGTAGCCTAGTATAAAAATCGAGCAACACATAGCACCGTGGAACATTGAGATTATCAGAAGCGGCAATTGAAATATTGTCTCTCAAGTAATCACCTCAAGAGGTCGTGTAGCACGCATGAAAGCTGAAGAACATATCTGATGCATATTGGTGCACAAATGCAAAGCGTGGGGGTTCCTAAATCACCATTGATCTGATGAAATAGAGAAGTGTGTACCCAATGGTGCAGATGCAAACTTCAATTGTGAACCGATGTAGTTAATGGAAGCATTCATCTGCGAATATTGCCAACCACTCCATCTTATACAGACTTAACCGAAATTCGACATCACAATTTTTGCCCAACATTCCATTGATTATGACAATTGACCCAAGCAATGCGCTTTCTCTTCCGGAGATGCCTAACGAAGACCAATGCAGGTACAATGGATTCAAATGAGCCTTTCATTGAGCATGAAGCAAAAAGGGTCTTCGTACAAAACGATGTCATGAAAAATATCGTGCACGTTCCTAGCAGCACCTTAACCTCTGCAGCTGCCCGAGTACAGAGTGTTTGGAGGATGCCCAACTACTCAATGTGCAATAATTGGTACGGGAAAGTCAATTTTGATGATTATTTCTTTTTTAGATGCTTAAAAGTTTTCGATTAGCATCCAGCAATCATCTTCAGTTGCAAAAGACTAAGGTTAGGAGAAGTTTCAAATAGGATAAAATATATGATATTTATGATACGGTATTTACTACTGGAAATAAAAGTGATATTTACAATGGGATGATATGACATGATAAAATGTGCCTACTTAAGCCTACCTCCACATACTTCGACTATACCGCAAGAGGCAATTGATTTTCCTGCAATTATTTTCTGGCGCATGGATTTTAGATGTTGCTAATATAGTTCTTACGACATCAAATAAATTTCGTCTCACGACTTTCCCTATGACAGTTTCATCAAAAACCGAGCTTCAGGACCATCTTGTGAGATGACTATTTTGGAAAGGAACCTTCTTTTGCCGAGTGGGATACTAATGAAAAGCGTCGGTGGAATGTAGACACAGAACAGGTAGCTGTATCAGTTATCACACGGATGGATCATTTACACCAGAGCACATTGAGTGGTGTGACCCATTCAGTGATATGATGAGATGGAGACAACTTAACCACACTACATTTCAGAATGTGAACATTGTTTAGATGATCCCATGCGCCATTATGGGAGCATTTGACCTTAGTAAACAAGTTTTAACGTTTATGCCGGATAATTTGTTTGCGACTGATGCTTTGTGCGTCTTTTTTATTGAACTTCAACTCTCCATAAGTCTGATGTAAATAACAAGCACTTCCATGTTGGCCATTATGTTGCTATTTTTAGCAACAGAACCGTAATTTTTTAGATGGGTGGCACCTACTCATTTTCGGGTCAATTTTGATCAAGTTAGTGCCATAGTGCTTGGAAAAGTCAGCTTTACAATATGAGCTGGTGTTGAAAGCGATTTGAAATACCTCGATTTTATAGTCCACCTCTACTTATAAACATTGAAATATCTTAATCGTTCATGCAGATGCCATTAATTATCAATTTCTTCACAGATACTTTTCTATTGTAGGACAGTGTTGCCAATTCTGAGATATTAATCTCATCTTAAGATATTTTGGTTTCTCAGATTATTATGGTGATCGCAATTTGTGAATATAGTACGTGCAATTTAGAACTGCAGGAAGTAATTTTGCTTTCGTATATTAATTTTTGGCATATTTCAGAATACATATAGTTAAGAACCTACTCATCTCAAGAGGCATGAAATTTTTGAGTTGGGTTGACTATTCTGTTTCGATGTCAAGAAAAACAACTGACTACACTTGTCACTTGCAGACTGCACGATCAATCTGACAAATAGTGAAATGCGAATGATTATTTGCAGCTCTTGTGTCTATTTTACTTTCACAAATTTGGATTCCTGGGCTAAGAAAATTGGGAATTGATTTTTTAGTCTATGACGACACTGTTATGATTTGATGTTATGCTTGTCGGAGATGCAACATGTAAAATGTAATTTGTATGCAGCGTTAAGAAGATTTATCGGTACTATCGCTATTTACTGGTCTTTGTAATATAAAATTATCTTTGTCGTCGGAATTGACTGCTTCAACTGTCAACTTTAATTCAAGCTAATTTAAGCATTCTCTATAGCTTGCCTCGATCAATCATGATTTGATTTCGAATGGACACATAGACATCGAAAAAATACGAAGAAATACTTAACAGGATATTTTAATTTTTCAGCCAAGGAATTAAATTTGATAAAATGTTTTCATTACAGCAAATATCTGAAATCACTTTGCATGCTTCATTTTCTGTAGATGCTCGAAGTGATTACCCTGTACTCGTATGTACTGATAGAGTCCTTTGATCCACGATTTTGTAGCGTCTTGTGAAGTTTCTTGTGAAATGGAAATCCACGTTGTCGTCAAAACGTCCTTGAGATTCTCTATTGATCTGATTATCCGATGATTTCTCTGCAAGCCATCTAAAAGAACACTCCATATGCAGTAGTCAAGAACATTTAGATCTGTACTTTTTCGCAGACCATTGTGTCGGAGTGATGAAATGAACGGTATTAGACTGCCAATTCTGTACTTATTTCTTTGCAACTGAATGAATGAATGGTTTCACGTCACTACTCCCCCTTTCTGGGGGCTTGGACGGTGCTGACATAGTCATACTTTACTGGAGCATTGTAGCACTTTTAACCCGGATACCCTTCCTGATGACTTCCAATAACACTCGGGGCTCGACCTCTGGACGAGAATGTCGCTAGGCCAAGCACATTGTGTACCACGGAGACCACAAGTATGGGTTCTGCTATTCGACGGATTGCCTAGCAGTATGGGCTCTTGTGTCATCTTGTTGCCAACACCAAGGGCGATCATTCATTATTATTTTTGAAGTAGAACGAAGCTCCGTTTTAGCGGCATAGTTGATTATAATAATAGAAGGAGAGCCAAAGCTGCAATATATGTTTCTAATTACTACATATTAATTTCTGTAATCACCCAATATTTCGGCTGTCACAGCCAGCTTTGCTCCCCTGAAACTGGCTGTGACAGCCGAAATATTGGGTGATTATAGAAAAAATATGTTATAATAAATAACATAATGCAGCTTTGGCTCTCCTTCTATCATCATTATTCTGTTGATATCACCAAACAAGGCTGGGAGCATTTCTTCGGTATAACTGTATTTGTTTACTGCCTTTTTTCTTTGTCGAGAGATCTGAATTTCTTCATGTCCTGGTGCGTGACCTTCAATAAATCGCAACTTGGTTTTTCCATGAAAAGACACTGCCCCGTATACCATAATCGAAGGTTGCTGCCGATCACATTCAATCAACAAGTCTTCTTCAGATATCTCGGTCTTCACTTCGACTGCTCTGAAAATTCTCTCATTCTGAGAATTAAGAGCCAAATGGAGACGAAAAGTTGCTTCATCTGAAAACCACAGATTTTCCATCTATCGTTTTGATGAAAGCGGTCTCGAAGGGCCTGTCATTTTTCTTCACGTGCTTCTCGGTGTACCTGTGTTAATTATGCTGATTTCGTCGGCAGTTCTTCAGATTGGACGCCTTAAGATGCTGTTCACTGTTTTTAAATAAATTCGAAGTTCGTTGCTGATCTCTCTTTGGCTTGGATTTTTTCTCCGTGATACCGGACTTCCCGGTGGTGTTACAGCCATGTCAATAACCATTCGACGAGTGGGAGATGTGACTTTCCTGTACCACTTTTACGAGTTGCAGTCTCCTCGCCGTTTGCTGTAACTTTCACGTCACGGCATAATATTGTCTCTCAGTGATCTTGCTGAAGAATTCGGGTAGAATTCGTGTGCACTTAACAGGTCCCCACGTTGAATTCTCTCTGGAAAAGGACGATTACTTGACTTTGAAAAATTCGGAAAGTTGAGACATGTCAGATCGTTGACATTATGGAGCACTCCCTAAAGCAACCTGACTCACGATTTATTAGTTAAAAGTGAACGACAAACGTCAAGTTCCATCGACAATCTTGGATTAGATATCTATATTTCAATCGGAAGGCAAATCAATAGAGAATCTGTTAGTTGAAACGTGTAAGAGAAGTGGTAGGTTTCCATAGTATAATTGTCGATATCGGTTTAGAAATCTGTTCCAATACGAAGACAAAACAAACTTGAATAACAAACTTGAATATACATACAAAATTTACTCCAGATATTTTTTTTGAGCTGAGATATTTTGATTTTTGAGAGTGGTAACACTACGAGGAGTCTATGACGTGGGAAAATTATTGGTGGCAGCAAGCAATTATGCAGACAAGAACGATGAATTTCTTGTTTGAAGTTCACGAACCGCATTTGTTGACCGACAGCTGTACGCTGAGGCCAATAAGCAAAAATGTCGACCGTTCAAACATATCATTATCTCTATCAATGCATGGTTAGTTTTCGATCGTTATGTAAAATAATGAAGTGTTCGGAAATTTTAAAAGTTATTACCGCACGGGTGCATTAGTATTGGCAATCATCATGCCATATGAATTTGCGAAAATTTCGATTCATTTCACTGAGATAAATGAATCTTAGATATCTTCTCGATTGCAAGTTAGCTTGTTAGGACTACTTTTTACAAATACTTTTCGAAATATGCATATCTAGAAATTTTCGGATGATGGTGATGAACTTTCATTAGAGAATGTGGACCGGAGAATTATCAAGACCAATCGTTTTAGTAACGAATACTGCCTATTTGATATACAACATAGGGTGTGGCAGTGTACAGCAATCTGTCGGAATCTCAAACTTTGTCCAGGAAAATATATCGCTACCTCGATTTCCACTGTACTGATTTTTGACTCAAAAGCTACGTTTTTGTCCTGTTTTGCAGTATCGGTTGTTTCTGTTATGTTTCCCGTGTTTAAGTATTTACTGTACATCAATTTTTATAACTTTCAGTATAGATACAGCACGCAAATCTGGAACCAAGCTATTATCACCAGTCTTTACCACGAGGTCCGACTCCACCAGTCAGTTTGCTTCAAACACCTCCGTCGACGCCTGGCTTAACTAGAATGCCTACGCCAATGCCGCATATGCCTCCACAACCACCTGTTCATCATATGGGACCTGGTGGTCCGATGCCTGGGGGGCCTGGTATGGGCCCAATGCCTCCTGATGGCAGAGAACATATGCCGCCGGGTCATATGCCTCCAGGTCCACACATGGTTGTCCCTCAGCATGGTCCGCCTCACCATCATCTGCAGCCGTAAGTATATGTCTGATAATTGCAATATAATTCGTGTGAAGTGCATGCTCTGCATGTATTTTGTAGCTATGACTGATTGCAGTGTTTCACTGTGAGCATGTTTGAATTCGGACAGCTATGACGAATAGCCTCGGCTGCAAACGCAGTCTCGTCTTTACATTCATCGATGTCCTCTCAAACACGCTCACAGTTATGCATTGTGAGGAAGTAGGTTTCGCTTCTAGTATTTCTGTTAATCGCAATGGGAAAGTAATCCATCAGTAATCATGATAATTTAATTTTATTTGTGAAGAGGTTGGACTTCAAGAATGCGCTTACTTACTTTCGCTTCGCTTCCTCCCTTTACATTCATTATCCACTCTTCGTAAGGGAGGAGGGATTAGAATCCATATATTTTGGAATCTCAACTATACAGAATCCATATGAATGCTATCCTTATGAAATAGACTGAGTGAGCTTCATTTGATAATAGAACATGTAATATTGGTATTAACTTTTTTGTGAAAGAGGTAGATAGTTGTGAAGTATTAAGAGTAAGTTGATTGCTATATTATTAGTCACTAAATGCTGGGCTTTAGGTTGATCCCCGAGTCGGCAAAGGGCATCCTCAATAAAAGGATCACAACACTCAACCTAGAATCGGACTATGTCAGCACCGTCAAAGTCTCCAGCAGGGGAGCACTGACTTAAAATAATATATTTTGTATTTGGAATACCCTGACTAGTCATGATGTAATGCTTTTTGAAATGGAGAGAATCAGATATTTCTAAGATGTCAATTATTTTTCTTGTCAAGAAGTACAAAATTTTTCGATTGCCATCCAGCAATCATCTTCAAGGAACAAACGACAACCTGAGGTTAGCTGAAGTTTTAAAATATGAGTAATTTGAAAATGATACTTGCAATGAGATGATGTGATATGATAATTTGCAATAATATGACATTAAAGAATGTTGATCTTCCAACAAGATGTAGATTGAAAATAATACTTCCATTTAACGACATTTTCTTGAAGTATACTGCAGTTGCAACCCAAATTAGTTAATCAGTTGATTAGGAAGGGCCAAGTGCGAGTATTTTAAAATATTTATGCATCTTTTAACTGATGTATTTCGAGACGAATCCACATCCCATCATGAGTGCTGATGCCATTGATAGCATCGGTAAAAATACACAGATGTCTTCAAATACCTGGCCCTTCCCAGTTAACAAGTCAAACACAAATATTCTGATACGAATTACCTGCAGATATCAGTCAAAGAAAATTCACCGTTAATTAATCAACACAACAAATATCTAGTATTGAAATTCTTTAGCATCTCATGGAATTTGAAGCTATGCAACACCTCACAGTCGTAGTGAACGACGGGTCGACAGCGCGAACCTTTTCCATGGCTTAGTACAAAAATATTTTTACAACGCTCTTAAAATATCTAGTTGCATGCATTAGTGAGTGGACAGTGTACATTGTTCATTCTGATGTATTAAATTTTCATTCTGTCGTTTGCTCTTGCAAAGCTCAGAATAGCCAATAAAGAATATGTATGAACCATCATTTTTTCATGCATTTCTCGACTGTGGCGTTCATGGAGCTGTTTCGAGTGGTGTCGAATAGACAGAACTTGTCGACTTTTCTGTGGTGTGTGTGATTCCCGATCTTTTTTCAGAGCGTGTTTAGTTTGTATCATATTTGATAAAAAAATGGTTTTCAGATATCTCATTTCATCATCGGAGTAGATGCATGTAAGAAAAGGCCCCCAGTGAGATCCATTGAAAAGTGCAAGAAGTTAGAAAAATACAGCCTCTTTATTAACATTTTTAGTTCAGATGCATTCATAATTTGTATTTCTCCTGTAGACATTTCGTATCACTGCGTCCGAATTGTAGTAAATGTGCTGCACATTTCATTGCAGGTATTATTTACTAAGGTAGGTTTTGATAAGCAATCTTATTCCTAATGGCAGGAGTATTTTATTGAATTTTGCGATAAGTGTAGGCTACTGACAGATATTCCACTAGTTTTCCATTTTAAGTAGAGAGGCAATATTGACATTATTCTAATTACACGCCACAGATAACGTCGTTTTGGTGAGAAGGGAAGAGCTCAGAAATATAGATCAGCAACCACACTCAATATATCTTTTCTTCCTTCTCGCATTAGGAGAATGATTTTTCATAATGGTTAAGAGAATAATTATCGGTTTGTCGCCTTCTAATTCAATACAATTGAAGTATTGCTATCATATTCTTAGGAAAACACATAATCCAACTTTCAAGCTGATATTGGTGTGAACCTCTAGAGTCATTGGAACATAGGAAGTTCTCTGCCACACTTGGTACATTTCACGGAAGAAAGGAACTCACCACGAACATTTCAAGTTATAATCTTATCAAAAAGTTTCTTAGTATTGTGAAGTATTGAATTGTGTTAATGAAAGCTTCGAATCTGTTCCATTTAACGTCCAGTTGACACTTAATTTCTTTCTAGGTTTGAGAGCTTTCAAACCTTCAACACGTCCGCAGCGAGGAAAGTACATTAATTCGATGTTCATTGAAATTTAAAGCTTTCAACAAATTCACAGTCACATCGTTGCACTTGACTGCGATCCAACTCTCAAACCCTCCAATTTCTTCATGAATGCAATTAAATTTCTTCAATAATTCAATATATGCACATGGTAGATTTATAGAGATTACAAAAATAGGCCTATACAAATGCCGGTTTACATAATACTTTATAATGCAATCACAGTTTCACATCACATCAGCTCTTCCAAAATCGCTGCCTACTTTTAGGCAGTAAGACAGTTATAAATATTAGTTTTCACTTAGCTTTTTCAGTGTCATTCAGATTTCTTGATTATTATTTCTTTGAATAAACTTAATTTAAATTCAGGTAGGAATGAGGAGAATTCCCATAAATCAATAAAAATATCTATTTAAGAAAATTCCTATGTGAGATGCACCAGTATATTTGATAGACTAGAACATTAACCAAGAATTCTAAAATTAGAAAATATTGCTTATGCATGATTTTTATCAAATTGATTTTAATTTTTCTTTATGATTATTCAATTCTTTGTTTCTTGAATTATGCTCTACTATTTATTTTATTGTAGACCGCGATTTCATTCCCATTTCATGGGTCAACTAGATTTTCGACTGTTCGAATTCAACAAACGCCTGCAACAACGCCGTGAGGTAAGTGAGCAATTGTGAGATTTTAAAAATCAATATTAGTCGGACTCTCGAATCAAGATACTTGTTCGTTCTTCATGTTATTTGGACAATTATACACATTTCACAGCAACATATTATCAGACGGTAAAAACAGGCAAGTGTCAACCCCGCTGACCAGTATGTGACTTGTTCCTTACAAAACTTGTGTGAAGGTCACAAAATTAGTGAATGTTGGCTATCATTTGGTTTAAACCGAAGATATCCATCATTTGCCAACTTTACGCAGAATAATGATAGGCGACGCAAATAATTAATTCTCTATTTCAATGCATAGGCATGGCGTTCATCCGTCTATATTTGTGATCTTTGTTCGTATTGATATTTTGTGTTGCTGAAATTATCTGATAGAAGTTTTGAAAAGATACTTTGATAGAGAAGCAAGATCATTATATTTTCGCGCTCTCTTTCCAGAGAATCAGAACGTGTTTTATGATCATTCACTACATGTTATCTTTTTCAATGCAATCACTCATTTTAATTCATGAAGATGTCACCTTACATCACTTTTTTACTTTTGCGTATTTTCATGTTAAGAAAAATACTCGTTTCTGATTTCTTATAATCTAATTCCGAATTTTTGTTCCAACAAATCTACTAGAATAAATAGTAACAAGATGCCAAATTAGCTGTACATTATGTGATAAAGTAGAAATATGCGTAAGCCATTGGTGAAGTGACTGCTAATGACAGAGAAATCAATGAAAATAATGTATCAGAAGTGAAGAGGCATAATGTAAGATGCATGAGATAAGAATTAAATACGTTAGTAGAAGGTGCATCAGGGTGACCACGTGGTACGAAATTCGGGTCCTGGTTCGAGGAAGCACGAAATTGGACCTATGCAGTTAAATATTTTGCCATTATTACTTAAATCAGGGAAGATAATCTTCCGGATTTCTGTATGGCCATCCGGGTCATTTCTGACATTCGCCAGGGAATGCAATAAAAATAGGAAAAGTAAAGGGGTAGGGGTTAAGCACGCATGATGTGATTCTTCCAGTTTTCGGCGATGAATTTGATACCTTTCTTTAATTGATGAATTTCGATGAGAAAAATATATAGGTAGGGGTATGTGTATAGCTATGACGAGCTTTTCAGGAGGAAATGGAAAATCCAGGGTCTTGTTTGTCTTGTCCTTCAATGATATAGAGAAATAAAATGTTTCATTAAATGCTTCTTTCATCATTTCATTGAATAAACCACTTATCGAGTGGAAAACTAAGAAACTTGCCAGGCTATGTATATAAAGAACACATGTCAGGGACCCCTCAGATAGAAAGAGGATGAGAACGGAGCCCCCTCAGATGGAAAGATGATAACGGATAGAAAGTCGTAGAGAAGGGGCTTTTAAAAAAACATCAAAATTCAACTAGGTATACACCCAAGGGACTAGAGGTTTCGCCTGCGGCTCTTTGTAAAACAAAGAAATTCTGCTAGTTACACTTCCAAAAAGACTGGAGGCTTCGCCTGCGGCGCCCTTTATAGCATGAAAATTCTACCATCTGTAGTCCTAAAAGGGCTGGAGGTTTCGCCTACGGCGCTATGAAAGCATCAAAATTCTAATAATTATAGTCCCAAAAGGCAGGAGGTTTTCTCAGCGGTACTTTGCCTCAATGTGTTTGAGCTCTAGTTAATTATTATCAGTGGCCTCAGTGCATTAATAACCAACGCATTTTTTGTCGCAGCTATGGAGCCTATAGTGTGTAGGCGCATGAAGATTCAAAACTATTTAAAATTTACTCTTGGATTACCTGTAATCATAGCAAAACTAAAAATAAGCCCTAGAAAAAGTAACGTGTAGACCCACACCCCCTAGAAGAGATCTTTCGGATTTTTTGTGACACCACGCTCTCATTCCTGTTAAATGCATAGCCCCTGCTTTTCTATCAATAATTTCTAAATGGTTCGAAATTTGCGCTCGGTGAAGTGGTCACCCTGGTGCATGAACATTACTAAGGAATATTCTGAAGGATGCATTTGAGCAATTGCTCGTTAGCAAATTGCATTTAAACGGTCACAAACCGAAAGACCTAAAAAACAGATGAAAGCAGACAATATTGTATCTTACCTTAATTCATCTATTTAATGAAAGAGGAGTTATTTTTATGTATTAGCTTGTTGGGTGATGTGGATTGCTCCTGCACCTGACGATTTATTACGCTTTGAATGTATTACAAGGCAATTCATATTTCCCGTCAAGAGCAGTCATTGGAAGCAACCCCTCCTTCACACTGAAATTAAGAAGATATGCTGTATGTTGTTAACTTCAGTTTTTAGGCCTTTCGGTTTGCTGCTGCAGTGCAATTTACTTGTGAATAATTGTTGAGATGGATCTTTCTTAATCCTCTTAGGTCCTAAGTAAGAAAACTGGAGTCCAGGTCGACATGGATCTGGAGGAAGCCAATAAAAATCATAATACAAAAATGTCGTTCTCAGAATGTCTGTAATTTCATTTGGATCTGTGTTTTGAAATACTTTGCTTTGCCTTCAAACGTTGTATTTTTTTAAAGACTAATCGGTGTTGCAATGCTCCACCTGGCAAGCAGTTGGTCATTGCCTAATAGTCACCATCGAATGCTTCAATAGCAACTTCAAAGTGGCAATCTATAGTTGCATAAAGCAGAATCTGAAGTCGTAAATAATGCAACTAAAGCATTCTGCTGGCCTTACTGCAGTGAAATGTGATAGAACTCCCAAAGATCTCTGATTTCTGAAAAGCACGCTCTTTAAAGCATTCTACCATTGCTGTCAAAATGCAGTTCTTCATTTTCAGCGATTTGTGCTGAGACTTAAAGTCTAGAAGGATTGGGAAAGACAGTTGAAAGTCTCTCCTGCAGGATGTTGAATTATGAATTAAAAAACCAATGTTCGAGGTCAACCTCTTTGTTGCATTAACATCTTGCAGCAGAGGCTTTTCTCTTGCTTTGAAAATGCCGCTCAAGGGAAACTTAGAATTTTGTCTTGAATATGAGCATATTGTGGTTTTGGTAATGCTTCAAGTGAAAAACATAGCATCTTGCATTAAACAGAACAAAGAAAGCTCATTGCTTCAAATAAACAGATTGATGCTAGCCTCAACGGCTTCTATAAGCTTGGATAGAGTAGGACAGAAATACCTTCGATTCCCCTTAATATTTGCCAAGAATGCTGGTCTATAATGTCATTGACCGACCGAATTTCGTTTGTCAGCCACTAAAATTTTGCTTCCCTCATAATGTAGTCAAACAAGCTGAGTTGTAAACTATCGAAGATTTTTAGCCATTTAATCACTTGAAGAGTATTTCTTAATCAATAAGATTATGCTGAATGTTGTCTGTTCACTGTAAGTTAATTCAGGCATTGTTTCGAGTTGAATGACGTAAGTCATTGCATAACCGATTACTTTCATTTCTGTTTGTCTTGTAAAGGCGTTCCGCAGTGTGTGTTAATGTTGCTGTGTCACCTAAACCTCTCTTGAATCTACATGCAGTACCATTCATATTGTTTCGTCTTCAATGTCGTTTCGTATTGCAGCCGTATTATCGATTGACACGCCAGTGTTGTTGATCTACTCGGCTATTTAATGTCACTGATTAAATTTCGATGATCAGAGCTGTGCAGAATAAAATAACATTCTTCAATTCACAACATGTGACAAATCAATCTCTATATTTGTAAGTGAATATTCCCTAGGCGCCGAAAAATGTGCATTTTACATGAAGATCAAATAGATGAGTCTTCAGACGTTTGCTGAGAGGAGCTTTGAGTAACGAAGATATGAAGGAAGACTGTTCCATCTCACACTGGTTCAGAAGGACCGCTGAACGATGCGCAAAACAGCTTCTAAATAAATCAAAAAGTTATCATCTGACCTACCTCCTCATGCAGCAGCCACCTCCCCATAGACGACAAATATCTACCACTATTCCACTGCTCAAACAACAGGACAACCTGCTCAACCTGCGCAACCTGCTGTTGCTTGAACAGGACAACTGCTCAAGCAAGCACAAACAAACCTCGTCGGCACATACCCTGCACACAGACAAGACAACAAAGTCATTAACACAATCTCCCAACAGTTCACAAGCCAGAGCAAGTACTCAACAACTGCTCAAGCATTGAAAGAATGTATCTACACTACACAGACCCCCTCCACCCAATCTCCTCCTAGTCCCGTCTACAAGTCGCAACCGCACAATACAAAGCACTTCACTTGTTGCACACAACTCTCACACTGTGTGACCTATTGTTTTCCGCCGTCAAGTGCGGGGAGCTCATCCGCCGCTGGGAACGATCTATTGACCCGCCCAACACCCGACAGCCTCTATAGTCGCCGTATGAATTTTAATCCAGAAAATTCATAATTGTTTTGAAGATTTCCTTGGATGTGTAGGCCTGCTTCGTGATAATTCGATTTTAGTTCGATGAATTCCAATTCAGTGGACAGATTGTCTTGTTTCAGGAGTGTGACAATCTCTGGTGGGATGGCTTCGCAAGTGAATTTTTCGAAGACGATGCGACTTTGACCCTAACCTTTTCTCTGGATGACGGAGCGAAACGTTATAGTAAGTAGTCATTCTGATTCTGATACTTGCCATTAGATTCGGGCAAGAATATCTGTGTGCAACAATAAAGATGTGAACTATTTTTCGAAAAAATTTCGGAGTGGAACTATGACAATGAAACGCAAGATTACCTGATTTTAAAAGTATTGACTTGAGAATAATGTCGCTTTACAAAGTAGATAAAAGTTCAGCTTGAACAGCTTATTGAGTTTTGCTGTAGTCGATATATAGAGATATCTAGTTGTAGTAGATTCTAGGTCAAGGGTTTGCAAGGTTTATACCTTTTTATAAGTACCTATACAGTGCGCCTTCTGATTCGTAAAGAAATTGTTGCAAGATTTGATCCCACAAATTCGGTATTTCGTGATGGAGAAACACAGTTCACTTCGGATTAGCGAGATCCCTCCGAATAAACTCCTTCTAGGCTATAACTCCGATCTAACGATCAGATTTATTCCCTAATTTTTTTCTAATGTTCATGAACATCCTCATATGACAATATCATTATTTAAATGAAATAGCAGCATATGAAGTACTAGTTGCACCAGGTGATCAGATACAAGAATATGAGGAAGACTTGATTTCCTAATATTATCTTCTTGATGCTTCCAGCTATCGGGCGCACCATGATTCCGCGATATTTTCGGTCAATCTTTGAGAGTGGAGTGACTGAGCTGTATTACGTATTACGAGGCAGTCGAGAATCGTTCCATAACACTTCAGTGACTGTGGATTGTGAGCACGCTCAAATGATTACTCAGCACAACAAGCCGATGCTGACGAAAGTCGTGACGGAAGGCCGTCTTCTCCTTGATTTCACATTCGATGATATGATGAGGATTCGAACGTGGCACTTTCAAATTCGTCAACATAGGTAAGTAATTCTCTGCAGAAGTTGGTGAGTTGCAATCATCAATGGTTGCAATAAAGACATGTAAAGTTGTCATAGCCACATGGGGAAGAGTATCTGTTATTTGTTTGTGAGAGTTTCCCTATGACGCCTCCACGAGGTAACGTTCAGAGAGGGAGGCGAATGTCAAAGTTACGATACAATCAATGGAAATTCTCTATAGCATCAACTTGATGATGCAGCAGTTATCAGAGTGGGGGAGATTGATGTACATGGATGCATTCGCTGCTGCATGGCGGCGATACTTCCTTGTCCCTTCTATGTCAAGAAAATTATTGCGTTGTTGATTTATCGAATTCACAACTCATTGAAGTCTCTTCACAGCAATTCAATGGTTTCAAATCTCCTTTTACCATGGTCTATCCACATTTTGATCATCAATTCAGTATTTCATTTATGGAAAATTTCAGTGACTCTACTGTGTATCAGTTTTGTATAAAGTAATCTGTAACGTAATTAGAATAGTCAGAAAACTGCAGATTTGTTTCTTCATCCGTGGATTGTATGAAAAGCTGAAACTGACGTAATCCCTACGTTCTATCTCACACGCTTATGTTAGCTTTAGCCAATGTATTATTTGTCCCGGTTGAAGAAAGTCGGAAGATCTTAGCCTGAAGATTCGGCAGCATTCCTGAGACGGTCAGTGGCGTTCGCATCTTCGCAGTCTTGAGCATAAATCAATGCACAACCAGGTTTATATTCATTTCGCATATTCAACAAAGGGATTTTCAGCACATAAATTGTTCATGAAAAAAAGTTTAAGGGAAAATACTGCAAACTTCCAACCGACACCGGATCAGTTTTAGGGGAACACTGTAACTATAAAAGGATTGTTTCCCCTGCTGAGGCAGCAGCTTAGGCGCTAAGAGAGATGGTGGATGACGACAGCTGGATCACTCCCAGTTGGACGGGTAGACGAGTCACCTCTCGGAGATCTCTATGGCCTCATCCTCGGAGGGCTTCCCATTTTGTTGTGATCTTTCCCGTGACGATGAAGTTCTTGTCTTAACGGTGGTCAGATCGTGGACAGGAGTACAGGAGAGGGGAAATCATTCAATCCTTCGACACTTGTGAGGAGGTCTCTTGGAGGTATTAGGTCAGCCTGAAAGAGTGCAAAGGGATGAGGACGGGAACTTCAGGGCAAGGAACGACAGTAGAATTTTTCTCATCACCTGATGTATTTCCGTAACATTGCACTGCTCTCCATGCTAATCGTTTCCATCTCTGTCTTATTGGAGTAGTCATAAAATTGCTTAAGCGACTATAAATTCATTGGCCCTCGCCGGCCTGTTTGTATTCATTGACAACGCATATTAGACTTCGATCTTCCCATTTTCGCCTTTCCAACCTTCCAGACCATCCGCTCGAAGAAATTTCAGTAATGCCTGATATTTTATCTTCATAATCGATCGTCTTCAGGTGACTTTTAAGAATCGGAAGGGGGCACATTTTCAACTACCTTTAATTATATCTCAAGTGTTAAGCAGGGTAAACTCATTCAACAGGACAAACGCTTGCAAAAGTCAGCATCCCCTGTCTTCACCTCACAAATAAGGTGATCAAAAATGAGACAAAGACTGAGGAGGTACAGGACAAAAATGCGCGCACGCGCAGTTTATGATAATGGACGCTGAATCAGATTGACTTACAATGAGTCGGACGATAAACGGATCCTTTAGGGTAAATGCCGTCATATATTATGTTACTTCAAAACCGTTACATCATCAGACAGATTTATATTGTGCTATTAATACTTTTTGAAGTTTCCCCAACTTAATAACATGCACACTGCACAGCATCAGAGAAGTCTGTATTTTCTCCAATGTTTGATAATTCGAATTGATTTTCAATTTTTTCAAAGACATTTAGCAATTATTTAGCTTTGGAATTGCGAGTGTTATTATCAGGGATGCGGAGTCGGAGTCCCGTAGTCCTATAATTTTTGCTGGAGTCGGAGTCCTATCAAATCATAGAAATCCGGACTCTGGCTTATAACTGCACCCGAAATATGCAAGCAAATTATTTATCTCCGTGCATAGCAATCACTGTCTTGATGTCATATTTCTCCGTTGCCATTGCGCGAAAGATATGATAGATGATTGAAAGATGAAGTTATAGCGCTATCTTGTAGGTTGTGTTGTGTTCGATGAATTTTCAATTAAAAAAATATGAAAGCAGGATTTTCATTGTGAATAGGAAGCAGTTTCGTTGTGAACTGTTAGAAAATTTGACTTGGCCTGGCTGCAGTGAACTTATTTACAATTGACTCGAAAACCTGGAACCCTACATATTGAAGAAATTTGAATTTCAAAACACACTATGATTCAAGAAATTTGACATTGTAAAGCATGTTTTGTAAAACATGTAAGCATGTTTATAATTTCACAGTCACTTTGATATGGACATTCGTGATAAAATTCCATAGCGGCCTACTTTTTATCTTGATTTGATGTATGTATAATGCTGAAAGATATGCTAGACAGTGCATTATAAATTGTTCAATATTCTTAGGTATATTGAAGATGCATACGAATGTCTGCTTTCTTCCAGAGAACTGATATCCAGAACAGTATTGTCGGCAACTCCCGAACACGGCTTATTGGAACAAATGTCGAAGAACATCACCCGCTCCGGCCTTACTTTGAACACTCTCAACTTCCTGCGTCTCTGTGTAATTCTTGAACCCATGCAGGAGCTCATGTCCCGTCAGAAAGCCTTCAATCTCGGCCCCAGGGAATGCCTCAAGACGACCTTGTTTCAGAAGTGGCAGAGGATGGTGGCGCCACCAGGTCAGCAAGGAAAAACAGGTGTTGTGCACGATCTGATTCTTTCGTTGTCTTTTCAGTAGTTGTATGAATTCCCGATGCATGTATCCTCATCCTCCTGGAGCCAATGCGGCGGTATGTCCTCATCGTTATGCATGAGAAAGTCACTATCACGGAGTTCACGCGGACACGTGCAACAGGGATAGTCGGTAGAGTAACTCTTAATTTGTGGGAGATCACAAACAAGCAAAGACGCACATTTTCATCTTAAATCAATCTTCATCTGCCTTAAGCAAATGGTCACAAGCGTATGTATGTCTAACTACCGCTCAGTTCTGATGACGTCACACGGCCTATGCGAATGGCACTGCCTCAATGTTTCATTACATTTCTTTCACTACAATCACAAAATTTTGGTCTTACAGTGATCACCACGATCTTAATTGCTTGCATTTAAAAGATGGAGTCGCTTGCTTTCCTGGTTGGACAGAGCAACGAATGCGTGAATGCGATTCCATGAGATGCAGATGCATCGGCGAACTGGCAAATTGCAATTTTTTATGATTTTGAATTTTTCTCACTCCAGCGTAATCTAAGCTGAAAATGCAGAAAATTAGGTTCCAATATTGTTCTTAAAGAGATTCTGATGAATATTTAATCGAATGTACCCTCACAAATGCACTCATTCATATTTAAACTAACTATTTCCCTTGTTTCAAGGTAAAATTGTCAACGATGATTTATGAGACCTGCGCGTTACTTCTTCGTTAATTCTATGAAGGTAGATACTTTCGCTCAGAATTAGCCCAACATTCATGAACATATTGTGATTCGATCTATTTCAGTATAATTATTTCTTGTTCTTCTAAATTTACATTCGTGATCAACATCAGAAATCGATACAAAATCTGAAAATCCTCAAAAAATAGAAACGCCTTTTTTCGGCACATTCATTGCCTGTGACCAATATGCATTCACTCTATATTATGCAAATGAAGACTGATTAAAGTTCACAAAGCAGACACTTCTTAAATGATGGTTGTCGTACTGTATAAGCTATTTCAGAGAGCAATACGTCGATGAAGGTTGCTTTGTGAATATTCTTTCCACTATTAATTGAGATGGTTTCATGCATGTATGTACGTGGTAGATCGGAGCATGAAAGATGAATTGGTTCATTGAGATCCTTGTCATGGATTTCCGACGATGATACTTTGCTTAGACGATCTCCAGACGATCATGAATTTCAGCTGTGCATTCATGGGAGGCATCATTGCTTGAAATGCTGTGACTTCAACTGAAAACAGATCTATTTGATTTGTGACGGCAGGTGGAAGGCACTGAATCAAAATTGTATAGATTTCACTCAGTCAATTTGTTGTTTATTCGTCAACCCTTTTTTCGAGGAAAGGTTGGAATGAAGCCATGAATGTATACAGCCTTTGATCTACCTGCTGCAATTTTCCGGTGTAATATCTTACCTTAACTTCGACTCAAATGTTGCTGATTATCATTGAATATTGCGCTTCTCTTTTCTTAAGGAAGTTTGGTTGGTATATTTAAAATTACTTGAGTGTCATAAAGAGATGGACTATTTGGAATCGAACAATGAAATCATTCATGGCCACATCACATACGGAAGCATGTGGGTATAAATATTGATTTTTTGTTGCCATGTATACTCACGAACATTCACGAAAACTGTCATGCACTATGCTCAGAAAAGGGCGGCAGCGCTAGTGCATTCCATTATTGTAAAATTCTGTATCTTCAAAGTATATTTCTTAGTAGGCTCATGTTTACTAGACCAGTAGTTTCATTAAATGTTGCATCTCTAGTCTTAAATGGCTCTTGAGGATTTGCTGGAAATTCAGCGTCGCTTCCATACACAATTGTTCATGGTATCAATTAAAATGCTTGCGTTGTGAAACTTAAAGATTCCTCGGATTGAGGACTTAATTTAACTTGACTTCAAACATTCAATTTTGAACCTCTTTTTGTCTTTGCATTGAAAATCCATGGAAGTTCAACTTCGAGGTTTGTTGTACAGCGTAGGTGGAGAATTACGAACATTTCACAGCCCCGTTTCCTTTTCCACCGGTTCCTTCTGTCTTAGGGGCATCATCCGGTCCTTATAAATCCTCTTTCTTAGAACTCCTGAGTTACCGTAACATCTGTAGTCGGCTTCGACAGGTCGACCTGATTCTAATGAACTGACTTGGCAATTGATAACAATTCTGATGTCTGATAATTATTGATGATAATAGTTGACCTGTCAGCCGAAATTCCATCAATAATGACCAAATGATTTTTTTCCTGTTTCCTAGGAATTCATCTCCCTTTAACTTGTGGGAAAGTAACGTAATATAGGTAGAATCGATTGAATGCCTTATCAGTCTCTTACTGTTTTCTAAACGTTTTTAGAAACTGGAAGACAAACGAATAAGCGAAGGAAGCGGAAGCCATCGACTGCAAATGACACTGGAAGCAGTCGTGGCTCGAAACGTAAGAATCAATCACCGGGTCCACAGCTCAACTCACTCGGCCCTCCTGGCGATGTCATGATAGTTGGCGAGCCGACGCTGATGGGTGGTGACTTCGGTGAGGAGGATGAGCGGTTAATCACGCGTCTAGAGAACTCACAGTACGGCGGGACGGGACCGCCGGATGTAGCCAGTCAACAGATGCGACCTCCTCCTCCACCCAGAGCGAACAGTCGTGGAGGGAAACCGACCTCTGTACCTGCGGCTCCTCCCTCGTCATGTAGCGCTCCTGTCGGTGGTTCACAGCCAATGGGAGTGGAAAGAAGGCCGAACAGTGCCGGTCTCCCTTCTCATGAAGTTCCTCCTTCATCGACAAGTATTACCAGTAATGGAACAGCAAATCCATCACCTTGCAATGTGAAGCAAGAACAGAATTCACCTGGAGGAAAGAGTACTCCTGGTCGATCGACTACTCCTGCCAATCCAACACAAGGTCAGTTTCATGCTCGCTCTGCTATTAGTAACTGTACTTCTCATGTTCATGCTATTCTAACTTGTTGCCATAAATGTACTTGCAAAGATTCTACTTGTTGGCTTGTTTGGTTCTTGAGGAATGATTGCTGTCTAATTTACAAAAACGATAACTCTGCTGAGTCCATGATCTGGGTTCTGCTCTTTTCATTGAACGGCGTCAGGCAGTTATCAAGTAGAATAAAAAGTAAAGTACGGATAGATGGAAACCAGAACTGTCATTTTAGGGAGCGCGTTGGTTCTGTTATCAACTTGATAATCTGTTAGTTGGTTTGTCTGAGTAGTGAGAGTGAACTTTTACTTTCTATTCTCAGGCGTCACGAATTGATCAGAATATAGCCTTACGTAACTCAACTGAAAACTTTCACACTCATGCGCGAAAGTATAAAAAAGTTGAATTAACAGTTGAGGCTAGGGGAAAATGCGTTTCACAAATGTGGATCGCTGCAATAAGGGAAACACCGAATGAGATTTATAGACTTAAAGGAAAGTGATATCAGTCGTCTTTGATAATGTCATGATGAATATCTTAGAACATGTTAGTTTCTAGTTCGCCTGAGCATTGAACAAGCAGACTGGATGCGGTTGAACTTTGTTGTAGATGCACGATTACAATTAAGCATATCTGATTTGTTCCGAACGATAGAGAATTATTTTTGTCAGCTATATTAGATAAATCGAATTCAGAAAAACAACCATGATGTCGTCTTGTTTTGTGAGAAAGGTTAATGAGTGCACAATGATCCCGACAACACACGACATCTTTATTATTAAGATGGATTTTCAGAGGAAGGATTTGAGGTGAAGCATCGTCCTGTGACAATATTCACCAAGAAGGCAACCACTTGTAATATACCGGTACACCGTAGGAACAATCAAATAGTCAGTTGACCCTATTTTACAATGCTGCCCCGACGACGACGTGCAGAAATGAGGCATGGCCAAAGAAACTGAATTGATTCATTCGGATGAAATCTTAAATATATCTATCTTATCAAATGTATCGAATTCTAATTGTCTGAATCACTGTGACTTGTAAGTCATCAAAATATCCTTTTGAGATAACATTACATGCCATTTTTTATTTTGTTTTGAGAATCGCTCAAAATGTCGAAATGTGCACTAGGGACGAACTGTTTGTTAGTGCGAATTTCTCCACCGCTGTTCGTCACGTGTCTCGAATAATTGCAAAAATGCTATCATATGAATTTGAATAACACAGCTTCAAAGAAATTGCATCGGAGATAATCTCAAATTTCAAACGTGATACTCATACAACACATCCAGTGTTGCAAGTGATGCTCAAACTTTTCTCTACATGACATTATTTCATCTCTCAGAGTGAAAAAATCCCTTGGTTCATTGTAAATAATGCAAAAGTAAGGGAATGCCAAGTAAACTTATATTAGTGTAATAACAAATTATTTCCAATTGATTTCTGTCTTCTTCACGAAGCTATCTTTAGGGAACTTAAATATTGGTGTATATCAATTTTTAATAATTAAATTGTAATAAAGTAACACTAATATTTAAGTTCCCCGAAGATAGCATCGTGAAGAAGACACAAATCAATTGGAAATAATTTGTTATTACGCTAATATAAGTTTACTTAGTATTCCCTTACTTTTGAATCAGCTCTCGGAGAATTAATGTAAAATTCCTGAAATAAGGCCATATGTCAGTTTCGAAATTTAAAATGAACCTCCTAAATGTACACGTTGTAGATTTTTAGTGAATGGTTTTCGAATGTTAGAAAATTGGACGACACTTGGTTGTTGTTCGTACGTCTCACGACGTCATCTGCGATCTTACATATAGGTAGCACTTAGAACTGATGATATTTTCTTGCTGTTGCATGATAGATTGGAGAGCGTAGTTGAGTTGATTCATACTTGTATGCTTATTGGTATACGTTTCGTGTCATGCTTATTAAAGAAAATGCTTTCAAGTCTTTGTGTCATCTCTCACTGGCTGAGTTTCGTGATGGAACGCAAGCTTGTATAATTTCATGAAATGCTTGCATAATATCTTAACTTGATGTTGATCAGTCTTGCATTCACAAATTGTTGTAGTATTTGACTATAAAGCGCGATTGCTACTCTCTATCTATTTAACTGTATTAAGTTTCAAGTTGCTGTTTGTTTCTATAAACCCGTATCAGGTGTTTTGATTTAGTATGTGTATATATTTTGTTTCAGGACAAACTCCCCAACTGTAGTTCCGTGTTTCAAAGCATTGTAGTATGTCTTCATCGTAACTGCAGGTAGAGTTAATGTGTCGCTTGTGTGGGGAGACAGTCTGTATGCTTCTTTGCTTCAATGTGAGAACCTTTTAAATTGACCGCAATAGCATGTCACCTTTGCCTCTTAAATATCTGAGAAATTAAAGTCTTTACGAATTATCTTGGGTTTCAATTAACTCGGCGTGACCTGAATTTCACGCCAATTCAGTTATCATGAAATGCCTATAGATTGCGCTGTTCATATTCAAATGTCCGACTTGGGAATGTTTAAGTCGTTGTGATAAAGTTGTCTATACGTTTGTCATATGAAATCTTCAGTGGATGACTCATTATTCCTCGCATTTGAAGGGATATGCGTATTCACGGAAATGCTGAAGATCTACCCGACAGCGAAGGATCTAAAGAATGTCGTAATTTATTTTGCGAATTTAAGAAAATGAACTATTTTGAAATGCCAATGTCGTTGAGATACATTTTTTGTTTCTAAATAAGCAGCGCCTATTTGTCAAGCATTTTGCTTTCGCTTTATATACTGCCGAAGTCAGTGTGACTCATCTTCTGCATGAAGCCTCTTTTTTTCATCAATAAATAGTCGATGGGTTCACAAAGTAGATTGATAAGGAAGGTTTGATTTCCTTGGAATCGCTATGATAATGGAAATTTGTTCATCAATGTGATTTGTTCCACGTCTAGGGTTACTAATGAAAAGACAGTGATATTGATTGATTTTAGATACGTATTTCTGAATCTTCTCTTCTTCAGACCGAAATATAACCTTAAGAAGTTTAAAATACCGACAGTAAATATGACATGCAAACATTCAAGGAGCTGTTAAAACATATGAATAGCATTAAGGTGGTATATTTATCACGAGCGCTTACGGAAGCACAACTTATGCAAGAATATTAACTTGCCAGGGCAAAATGAAGAACAACAGACTGATTTACATTTACCCTTATTGTGTCTTATCTTCATCATATTGACTGTCTTAATGTCTCAGAACCTGTCGTCGAGTACAACTGTCTTACTACTAAGTTGCCCGCAGCTATGAAACCGCCATCATGTAACATCTGTGAATCACATTTCATCAGTACACAGTCTTTATCAGCAGTCGTAGGTAAATATTTCTATTCACGCTGGATTGCACTGAAAATTCTATTCGCTGTCTAACACCTATTTCAAACAGAACGCTCTCGCTCATTGTCATGAAACGAGCTGTGCTGCTATCTTGAATCGAAGATATTGCCAATGAAATACAACCAGGCAAATAACTGCATTTTTCATATAACATGTCCTTGATTAGAATTCGTCTGTTCGGGAATATATCTATTTCATAGCTTGCAATCTTATATGGTTAAGTTCACATCTCGCAGAGTCAGAGGAAAATCAGCGCAGCACACAGAAAGGAAGAATTCCTTCAAATGAATTGTGAAATAAACTTTGTCGTAATAAAATGCTTGGAAAGAGCCGTTTCTGGAACATGTGATGCTCCTCAAGATGAGGAATTGTTATTTCAGTAGGATCAATGAAAATCATGAAATTTCTGAAGAATATCTTCGCAGACATTGCAACCGATCGCTAGCAGTGGAAGCAGTTTGTTGAGCATTCTATGGGAAATGCTGGTCCAGACACCATCTTAAGCCAGCAACTTAATCATCATTGTCGCGATAACGTTCAAGCTTCCATATAGAACGCCCGAAGTGAACATTTCTGAATCATGCCGATCACATCTTCATTCATTCATTTTGAGCGCTTGTCAACTAGATTCCTCTCATGGTTTGTACAAGCATCACAGCTCCGATTCAGGGAAGTCACCTATGATGATCTCGCGCTTGTTAAGGCATGTTCCTCAAGGTAGTTAAGGTTGTCCTCTCCCTGGACCTGAGAAGGCGATCTACTAGAGTCTAAAATCAATCATGCCACTGCTGTTAATTATTTATAAATTCTTGACTTTCTGTCTCCAGTAATGAATAGCATTATTAGAAACAATCGAGTGATATAGGTGGCGATGGTGGATAATCACTACAGTCGTCATTCCTTTATTCACTTCAGTGTAAATTCTCCCCCTCTCCCTGATTCTACTCGCTATCTCTCGTCTATCAGATCAATTGACAAAATGTAAGCCATCACAGCGGAAGATATCGGGGACTTTGAATCAAACATCTCGGAAAGGAATATAGGGTTGAGGAACTATTAGAAAAACAATATCAATTCAATTGTGCTTGATGAATTCCTCGGAACTTACGTCCGTTTTCATAATTCTGCTCCAAGTTCCGTCAGTGAGATGTATTCCAAATTGCATTCTGTCAACCATGAAGGCAAATTTATGACAGCAGTCACGAGTGGGGTGAATTAACTTTCCATAATTCACAAATGCATGAACGGTCGAAATTTGGAAAAGAAACATGACGTTTATCAAATATTAATAAACCTGCCGCGCTATGAAGATTCTCATTGGTAAATTTTATTTTTATTTCTCAACTCTCTCCGATAAAAGCCCCGAGCCATTCCAGAAAGCTGGGGATGGAACAGGATTCACACACTCGCAGCTCTTACCAGGATATAGGATTAATGACTTTTAATGAGAGCGTTGGTGCCTCCCGAGACGGATAGACTCGAACCCTGGACCTTCTGTACTTTCGCACCGAAGCGCCATTAACCAAATGAGCTATCTTATCACTTATCAATACAAATGATTACAACATTTATGAAAGTTGAACATTACATTGAAGTTTAGATCCTCTTCTTGCACAAAAGGATGGCGAAATGAAAGACCGGGATAATATTATTCTCTTTTCAGTTGTCTTGACACCTTGGCTGTAATGGGATTCCTGTATGGGATAGTAATATAATTCATTAATTGCACTGGTTGATAAGTATATTATGTAAAACAATTGGTTATAAAGTGTCATCAATGTTGTTGCTGTGTCCATCCAGTATGAAATGCACATTCGCATTATATTTTTACTGCTAAGATATTTAAAGGTGAAGAACCTATTTTTGTCAATTATGTAAACGATGTAGTGTTGTGAGTCAAAATGATGAATTTTTGACGTTGACTAAAGATTGTATAGCATGAGCTATCAATAGTGGTATAGAGCTTATAAGCATGTGAGTTATTGCTGGAATGAATTTGTTGATCAATGTATATTTTATCACCGAAAGGTTTTAATATTCCAAAACTTGAACGTTAATTCAATTTTTTGATCGATTTTTATGTGTCTGGTGCAAATGTGATGCAAATTTTATTGATCCCCAACAACGTGGAAACAGGATTTCTTATTCTGTGCAACTGATAATGATTGCATTTAATAGAAACGGTGTTGTTCATTTTATAACCGAATGCACTGTCCATCGTTGACTCGAATCAGGTGGAGGCTAATAACACGATTCAATCCATTTGGGAAAAATAACTGCCACCTTGTTTCGATCTTGGGTGACAGCAGTGTTTTGTAGACATGAAGGCATTCCAATGTTGTCCCTCCTGATGTCAATGTCAAGGCCTACTAAAGTTTTGTGGTGAAGCCAACATACCGTGCATGTCCTTGTCACGGTGAAGCGCAGATGAATGTAATTTCTGAGTCATAGCAACTTTTCCATGATTCATTCAATTGCCATGTCAGCTCCTACTGATGTGCATGATTGGAGCTTTTATCTGTACACGAAGTTTCCGAATTTCGATTTTCAACTTCGTGAAGTTTATTATAACTATCCACAAACAGCTGCCTTCGTAGCTGTTTGTCGTCATTGATGACCATGGAAAAGCGGTTGTGACTCAATATGATGGTACAGTGAGGCACTCATCCTTTTGTTACTCTACCTGAAGATAATCAGCGCATGCAGCTTCAGGATTTGAATGCAGCTGGACTATCCCTGCTACTTGTGGCAAGAGAAAACTCTCTGCACTTGAATTCGGTACCTGATCGTATTTCCTTTATGTTTATGATAATTTGATGTTCCAGAAGTTGGCAGGTGAACTATGCTGATGCCTGATGTAAGCACAAATGTGTCCTTGTTTGTATATCCAGCTGTACAGATAGCGGAGCGTCCTCATGGGTCCTCATACATTCTCAGAGTAAGAATGTAGGGTTCTTGTTGTGAAAAACCACCCGGGATTGCTGCCTTTCCTGATTTGTATTTTCATCGTGGGTGAACCAGGCGTGCGGAGCCGTATAGTTTTGAAAGTTTCTGACTCTGATTCAAACGCTTCCGTTGACTCTGAGATTTGTTGCGGTTCCGACGTGTGCAACTTGATTTCACTTCATGGTATATACGTGCACCATTCAGAGTCAAAACTATCTTTTAGCTGTGACTGAAATGCCGATTTATGACCCAGCTTCGCTGATAAACAGATAGTAAATTGGCACTGATCGTGTAGGACAGATCATAATCCCCAGCGAAATCGTACTCCGAGTAGTTGTAGGTTAATATTTACTTTATAATTGACGGTGTTGAAATCAGTTGAAATGATTTCTTATGAACAACTTAGTATATTTCATGCATGCAATCAATGATTTCGTATGTCATACATGCGACTGTGCGATATACGACCAATTATCACTCAAAGAATACACGGAAGATGCTCAACTTAGTTGCAATAAAAATATTTTCTCAAAGTTAATGAAACATGGTCCACTCAGGCAAAACAAAATAAAGCCTTACATTCCTCGACAGCATCTAGATGTGCCGATCTCCGTCGTCATACTCAGTCAGACCGACGGCTGCCGATGTTGAAGCAAGAATGCCTACTTACTCAGATCTATCGCCGCCCGCGCTGCGTTCACCATGTCTGTCGGTGATGTTGATATATTTCCCGTTCTCCCACATCAGTCTTGGTCGACCGCCTCGTCTTCTGCCCCAGATTTGTCTCATCAACATCTCCCCAGATTCCTCCGGCCCCGTAGTTCTAGTATGAGTCAGAAAAGTGTAAGGCCGAGCCGCGTGGTTGACGACTCGGCACGGCTACAGATGGAAGAATGTGTGCTCGGCTAAAAGTCCCAGAGCCGCTCCCCAAACGCGACGGGACATGAGAGAGCGTGCCCGAAAGGACAGCAGCCCTGTCGTGATGCCGCGACCTCAGACCGAAACGCGACCACCTGAGAGAGCGTGCCCAAACCGGCAACAGTCCTGTCGTGATGCCGCGACCTCAGACCGAAACGCGACCACCTGAGAGAGCGTGCCCAAACCGGCAACAGTCCTGTCGTGATGCCGCGACCACCTGAGAGAGCGTGCCCAAACCGGCAACAGTCCTGTCGTGATGCCGCGACCTCAGACCGAAACGCGACCACCTGAGAGAGCGTGCCCAAACCGGCAACAGTCCTGTCGTGATGCCGCGACCTCAGACCGAAACGCGACCACCTGAGAGACCGTGCCCGAGAGCACTGTAACCCTTGTAATAAAAATACTTTCTGATTGATGTATAAGATTGAGACATGTAGATCTAGATCGATTTTCCTCAAATGTTTGTTTAGCTTGCCGCTCAAGTAAGTTGGCTAAAACCTGCTAAGTCGCGGCTTGTTAGGCTTTCTTTATCACGGCTCAGCTTTCCTTCAGCTAAATTTAGGGCTGCCATTTAAATGACTGAATTTGAGAAATGGTTTAAGAATTGAAGAAAATTTCGAATTGTCACTGACAGCTAATTGCTAGTTTTGGTTGTACTAGCTTAATTGACAGGGAATGAATACCCGAAACGTCGCCAAAGATAAATTTGAGTTTTTAGTAAAGAGGAGTTTGTTCTTACTCTTATGTTCAAGGAGGTAGGCTGTGAGTAGTCGCTAACTACCACAATTCGAAATGAACAAATCCCTCCTGCTTGTGACAATTCTTAAAATTTAAGAAAAGTTTTATTCTTCGCTTGGACAATTCAAATACCAAGATATTATCTCATAAGTCATGAATCATGTGATTTAGCACTAGCAGCTCTTGTATAATGTCATGTACATCGTATAGTTCACCGTCTTCAAACTTACAGCAGAAATGCGCAATTCATAGAAATCAAAGGGTCGTCAAATAGGCAGGCTTGCCGTCGGGATGAATCTTCAGCCCAAACACAACCCAATCCCAATGAGAATTTCCATTGGGATCCCAACAGATCCCAATCTCAATAGAAATCCCAATAGCCTGCCTTAGAGCTAAAAACATACGCAATTTGACCCCAAGCTGCATCGGGACTTAACACTTGGCCTACCATATGTGATATTTTTTGAATTGACGAAGTCCACGGACGTAGGCTTAGGACTAGACTGGTCTTAATAGTAATAGAGGCTTTAATTGATTTTATATGATTATGCATAATAGGCCTACTGTATGGCTAAATTTTGCATCGGAACTGGCTTCATTTAAGAACTTACAGGGGCCTACTTGTATAGCTAATATGTATGTATGAGCTACGAAATTTTGTTTGTATTAACTGAGCCTATATCGGATAATGCGGTGTTAATAAACAGCTCGCCACACGAGCTATTTTTGAAGCCATTGTTCCTGTGCAGTGTGGCACTGCTACAGCGTCATGCTAAAACCCGTTTCAATCAATGCCTCATACGCACGCACAAGGCACGAGTCATGGCACAAGAAGGTCTCCGAATTAGGCCATTATTTTTGGCAACTAGGGAAGTTAAAGTCATAGAGTAGGTTTAAAGCCGACTGTGTCAATGTGTGTGAATCACGCTAAAAGCTATCAATGCTTGAATTGGAGAGAGGCAAAGTCAGACTGAAGACACGGCAAAATGAACTGCTCAGTACAAACCGAAAACATCTATAACGTACTGACTAATGTCAACGATTGCATGCATATTTTGTTGGGAGAGGGCTTATTGGGATCTATTGGGATTTGGGTAGATTTGTGGTAGCCCAAACCCAACGGCAACCCTGCAAATAGAGCATTAAAGGGGGTCAAAATTCTGCTCTTTCGAGCAGCGGAGTTTTCATTTCACATAATATATCAAATTATGAACCCGAAAGGAATTCCTACGACACCCATGCACCTACCTGCTGTAAGTTAGAATTACAGTATATTGAGAGGTGATAATTTATTATATTCACAGCTTTTATAGTGATTGCGTTCACTAGCAATGAAATGGAGACAAGTTGTCTGCGGAGAGATCGACATCACCTTGTGCAAATTGTAAAAAGTGCTAAGAGAATTGACAGGTTTTGATCCTACTTGATACTCTTACAAGTTTTACTTATCGTGTCCAATCGTTGCGTATGCAAATTTGCTAAATTCATTCTTCCAATAGTGGATCAACTGGTGATTGTAATTTATCTCACACTCAGTGTCATGTAATATTCAGATAACTCATGGTAATGCTAAGATAAGCATAATCATCATCAGTGGTCTCTGATGAATTGAAAGTAGTCGACTGAAGGAGTGTCTCCGTTTCTCTAAGTGGTAGACAGCACACAGCAATTGTTCAGTTAGCTGATCGCAATGCAACCTTCAAGGTCTGAAGCATGGAAGATAGAAGTTTAGACATCTCCTAAACCATTTCGCACATATTGACTGGACAACAGAATCCGAAATTATTTGAAATCAGACATCAACTAAAATCAGGATGAGAGTTCGGCGGAGCTCATTAAATCTGCCTAATGTGTTATTGATTTTTTTAATTTGAGGCCTTTTGAAATATGAATTTCCACCGGGCGCCCACTTCTTTCTCTTCCCTGTAAAATTCAGAGAATTAAATCAAGTTAAGCAATCACTTCATAGGCATTGAAATTGTTGCCCAATTCCTCTAACGGCAAGTACAATTCTACAGCGCGGCCAGAGCCTTCAATTCGGCCGAAGGTGAGACGGCAGCGCTTTGCGGAACGGGGTTGGGTAATCCCATCACCACCACCATAGCATATTATGGAGATGGAGAGAGGAAATAAGTTTGAATTACTGCGGAACCGGGACGAATAGTCGAAGCGGATTTGTTTAGTTGCAAAATCGCTGGTGGACAAAGTGCAAGTCACGATATCCACACGACAGCGAACAGTAGACAAATGTGATGCGGGCGTTAAAAAAAGAAGACGATCAACGTCATCTGCGTATTCCAAAAGGAATATATTAGTCTGATATTAGCGATGTTACTATAGACCCAATAGTCCTGAAATATCCGAATGTACTCATAAAGATTGCAGAGTGCCAGTTCGCCTGGGCATAGAATAGAAATATGTCATCAGACTTGAACAAATAAAGTGCGAAAATTCCTTGGCAGCCGCAGACAGTGCGGTTACAACACAACGGTTTCACCCCACAAGGGCTCGTCAATACGGCGCAAAAGGTCCTAAACTAGAGTCATAGAGTAGGTATATTAGGTAGAGTGTCGTCTCAAAAAAGTTCTGTATACAGCAAAAATTTTTACATGGAAAGATTCATTTTTTGCGGAGATTACATTTCTGCGATCCAAAAAAATTATTTGAACAATTTTTGAGAAGCGAAATTTTTGCAAATTATTCTTGTGTTTATATACTACCGAGATGAAGCCACTATATAAGTAGTACGAAACTCACAGATGTCGAAAGGAAATAGCATTTGCTAACAGGTATCTTAATCAAACTGTGATTGATCTGATTATCAAGGAAATTTCATGAAGCACATTATAATGCAAGTCTTCGTGGAAAAGTTGCGATCTTATTATTCTTCTATGGCTGAAAATTCAATTTTCATCGGCATAATTTTCTGATTCACTAAGTTTATGTTTCATTTCCTCAATCTGAATAGTGATGTGTGCCCATATCTTTCTAAATCAATTATGATCTGTCTTTGATTATGTTTTGCTCTTTCAGTGGCAGGCTTTAATGTGATATCACCGCGCTTAAGAAACTTATTAATAAAGCTGAGCATCGAAGTAATAGGAACCCATCGAATTGAATACTATTATTACTTCTGTAGTGTCATCATGATCAGTCAAATCCGTGTAAATTTCCCCAAAAGTGTAAAAATTCTCACATGTGCTATGTGGTTATCAACTCAAGTTCATTTCACACAGGGATACGGAGTCGGATATAACTAGACCCGAAATATAATGCAAACAACTTATTTCCTCGTGCATAGCTGTCACTGTCTTGATGTCAATTTTCTCCGTCAAACAAAAGTAGATAGACAGTGCTGCATGCAAAGCTTGCAATAGTTGAGAGAATGGACCGTGATAGTGAAAAAAGGATTGTCTTTTTCACTAGGTGATTTAGTATAGAAGACAAGCCTTTCTAGCCTCGATCACACATGCGCAACAAAGGTCACATCAGGGACAAAAATGAAATACTAGTTTGTTTGAGAACATTACCTCTTACCCTCACGTGAATCGTGTGCAATGTCTCCTCCAAAGCGCATATTACAATCGAAAGTGTACTCATGATTCTTGGAGAAGGATGGGGATTTCTTGCCTGGTAGAGACTGGAGAGAACCGTGTGAAGCAC
Source organism: Prostheceraeus crozeri (assembly GCA_907163375.1). Lineage (NCBI taxonomy): Eukaryota > Metazoa > Platyhelminthes > Polycladida > Euryleptidae > Prostheceraeus > Prostheceraeus crozeri. Next base: position 155,205 of record CAJQUW010003507.1, read on the forward strand.
ACATCAACAAAATGGGAGGAACCCAGTCGCATGCATCCATCTTAAAGCGCCATTTGGTAAACTTTTATCGAAAATGATTGATGCAACAATGGTCACTAAAGACAGGTTTAGGTAAGCCTATAATGATCTACGATGTACTCGTAGGTTACCAGTTTTTCAAAAAACTAGATACTTGCCACCCGGAGTGGGAGTCCTATCAAAATCGAAGCTATACACAATGGGGATTTAATAAATGCTGAGTTGCTTCTCTATCTAATATACTTCTATATGTAAAATATCAAGAATGGCTGAACAAACTGAAGGACTGACTGCACAACAGGCGGTTCTGCGTTTGTTTATCCTGTCTTAGCCGTGACAATCATAAAAGTACATATCCGAATGTGCAATCTGTTCCTCCACGCATCCGGGCAGAATTTTCATATGAAAACGGAGAATATCGCAGTGAATACTTATAATAGTGTTCAGTGTCACAAACACAATACCATGACTCTTTATTGACTTATTTTCATTGATTGAATTAATTATTAGGAATGTCTTCCGGTTGAGATGTAATTTCATCAAAATTTTCATAGGATTTTCAAGCATAGATAAAAAATGTCAGTGTTTGTAGCTCTCACATTTCATCTCTATTATTCAGAATATGTCTTGATTACTCTATATCACATTATTTTACTCTGATAGTGTTGAAGTCAAGCTATGACGGATTCTCCAAAGGGAGCACGTCATTTGATGAGGATGTTTGCAGATGCCTATGGATGCCTGACTCCTTGCGTAATAGATGTTCTTATATTCGCGCTTGTTGAATTACACTTTCAGGTTGCAAGATAAATAGAAAGGAAATATGTCATGTTTAAATACATTTAATTTGTTAATGTTCTAAATTTTATGTCAGTAATACTGTGCGTCATTCACATTTGCGATTATAAGAATATGTAATACGCAAGGAGTGAATCATCAACAGGCATCTAGAAGCATGCTTATCATATATCGTGTTTCCTCTGGAGATTTCCGTCATAGCTTCAGTCCTAGTCTAATTCTGTGATACAAAATTTTTCTTTTTTTGAAGATTCTCTTTCATCAAGCTGACCAATCCGGACTGGGATCGTTGCATCAGCCCACCATGGTAGTCAGAACCTGAACTTGCATGTGTTAGGCTGTCGGAAGAATTCTCATAACAATATCTCGTCTAATGCCAAATCGCATGTCATTCTTGTAAGGTATCAGATGTTTTGCCTAACACGCAGTATTGATCAATTATTGCTAGCTCAACACTTCCCCTCTCCGTCTTTTCACTGGCCAAGCTCTAAAAGGCATAATGCAGTTCTCCTACCCCGTCATCTGGCTACTTCTCATGTAATTTATGTAAATTCATTCCATGATTCGTCTTATTTTCTTCTGATGCGCTGACGGCTAATATTTCACTCAAATTTTTAATCCACAGGGGACGCGAACTTGTCTCTCCATGACTTCTTATAGAAATCAGTACCTCTTGCATTACTTGCATGTAACAAGTATTCACTTCATTGTTCCCTGACCGACTTATCATGCTTGATTTCTTCTCTACCTCATAAAATAGAAAATCTTCTATACGGCTGACTGGGATTTGGTGAGGATTGCACATCCAATGGTGGGAACTTTTTGTCAGTTAACGACTTGTGAAAACAAACAAGCAAGCGGAAAAGTAAGAGACAAGCAGGATCCGTAGATGGAAAGATTATTTTCCTTTATCAAGAGAGTGCGGAGGGAAAACTTCACCAACAGTCCTGTCCTTCGTCTTATCGAGGGTCCCGAGGCAAGATAGACCGAAAGAATCCAGGTGGACGAATTCTAATTTAGAAAGCGTTATCGTCTTAATGTGAGGAATTTATAGTTGAACTTGATAGTTCCAGTGGTCTGGTCATGATTCGTCAGGACAAAGGCATGAAGCCAGTACTCGAAAATATTTCAAAGTACATTGACGAGTTCACGTTTCTGTGATAACTCAATGAAATAATTGCTGTAATGCTCCACTATTAGCCATGTAGCGATTATTTCAATGTTGTGTGCAATCCGTCTTTTCAACAAGGTCAAGATTCATCGACAGTAATTAACCTGTTTTTTCTGCACATCTATACAAGTAACATACAGAGCTATGAAGCACCAAAAACAACAACTCATGTCTGTTCGTAGCATTAAGGCGAAGTTCCAGCGACCATTCCGATTATTTTAATTTTACACAGCATCGATGGACATTCGAGGGATAGATTTTTCTTGCATATAGAAAATAGGCACGGTACTATCCTCATGGCATATGATAACGTGTTTGTTCATTCTAGGGAGATAAGGCTTAGTTTATGTGGAAGTTTAAACGATCATGACCAGTTCTTCTTGTTACGATATTTGACATCAAATGAAGTCGATGAGAAGCTCAAAGTAACCGTGACGGTATGGATAGTCATCTCTAAATTTGATGACAACCATAATGAAGAGCTTCTAGGACTTTGCGAAATTCTGTGTTCATTATTCACACGGACACAAATGAAAAGGTCTACTTATCTCTGATTCAGTGTAAGCAACAAACGCTTCTGAATCATAATGAGAAATGGATTCAGTGAAGTTGGTCATTGGTCGGTAACAAATTTGTATGCGGCGGGTGAGCGCACTGTTTTGGGACGCGAGTTGATCTTGGAGAACAACGCAGTTGTGTATGTGATCATATTTTTCCGGAGTTTATCCAATTTTTGTTCTCAGAAGAGCAAAGAAAAACCAACTCTCTTTCTTGGTCACTTCTTCAATTTTCGTTATCTTTCCGGTAAAGCAGATGTACAAGAACTGCAGTGAATTTTCGGCCGTTGGTCTTCACGTGGTGCTATGTTGTAATGTTACAACATTCAGTGCAGTTCCTGTACATCTATTTTATCGGAAAGATCATGAAAGTTGAAGAAGTGACCAGGAAAGTTGGCTTTTCTTTGCTCGTCTGAGACAGCGCAATTCGTTAGACAGCCACTTCAGTGCAGAGCGATCACCAAGACGCCTTTCGGTTCGACTAACATGCTTGGAACGACAAGCACTCTCGAATTGATTAATCACCTTGTGCTGGGCCTTATCTAGAAATTTGTCTTTTGGAAGCGAAACGGCTTCATAAGTTTGGTTGAGTTAAAAAGAAGTAGAGACTGACAAACAGATTGTTTGAAGAAATGAAGCTGCCTCATGACCAGTAAATTACATGTGAGTAAAGTTAGTTTCGCATCAACAAAACGCACAGGTTCATAATTCGCGTATCCACTCTCGAAAAATCTGACAAATCAATTCTGAGGCTATGATCGGCAATGATATCATTTTATTTTTTATAATGAAATTATACAATTTACAATACAACGTAGGCCTACACCTTTAAATATATGTAGGCATCAGAATTTTTAGATGTACACTGCTACCATGCTACTTATTATGCTACTTACTATTTTATTGCTCTTAGCAATGAAATTCAAATTATATTGCACACAGCATCGAAGAAAGCAGTTAAGTCATACAAAGCTTCTTGTATATCAGAACTTAGGTAGGGCCTATGACTTCTACATTAGCCATCGCAAATTTTGATTTAATCTTTATACACTCGAATTACAAATATGCCGATAATATGCAGTTGGTTATGCCAACAGTATCTAAAGTACGAAATAAGGCTAAAAATATTTAGATTACAGTCAACACTTGAAAAACATCAAGAGTGTTATTAATAAGTTGTTTGACCATTTCTGTGATAGACAGACTGGCAGACAATAGCCTAAGTTGCTTTTCGCTACATGAATCAACCAGTGGGGAAGGACAAGGATAGAACAAACGAATGAGAATAAATTTGATTCAATACAAAGTGCGAAAAATCTATAAAATATAATGGAACAAAAATTTTGATGATATCATTTTATCATTGCAGATCTTTGGTGCAGACAAATGGCACAGACAATGCATGCGATGTTTCTCGATAGTTTAAATTAATAATCTTTTATTTCCACTAAATGAAATAAACTTGCTTCAATTGCATTTATTGTGTATTGATTATGATACAACAGTACAAACTAGGAAAGTAGCCATGAAGCATGATAATTGCTGCATATTCGTAGCAGAAAGGTAGTTGCCATCGGCCGTCACGGAAAGCCACTTAACATAGGCATCACTTAACTAGTAAAACTGCTAGCATCGAAGCATTTGTCATTTTTAAAAGTGCACAGGGATGAAAGGAAAAAGAGGTTCAACTTCGACGGATACAATTGTATTAGCAACACAAGGCGTTTCGCTCTGAGAGCTTGGTCACTTGTGATTTGACATTTGCACAGAAGCATTGCAAGACCAGCATTGAGGACTGTTAACTACATAGAAAACAATCTATTTCTATGGTTTACTAACTGTTAGATGAAAAGATGATAGGTAGATAGTACTAAGAACAAAGCTAGAGAGTAGAGAGATAAATGAAATTATTTACAAAAAAGTTAGTAAACAATGGAGTTAAGCATGGAAGTACAGAAAAGGTAAAATTCACTTGTACACAACATTTTTACCTATACAATGATTCATAAGTACAGATGGAGGAACTTTGGCTATGTACAACGACTCGAGATTACGTCTCTTATCACAGTTTTTAACATTCTCATGCAAGATGTCCCACAAAATGTTATCATATATCATATATATGCACTGCACGTCATCGCTTTATTCCGTTCCCAGTGTTCACTCAGCATCAGGGGAGTTGCAGTTATGAGCGAGTAACGTGCACTGCACGTCATGGGTAGCTGGAGCAGTGTGGCAGACTTGGCTTCGAGGCTAAAAAGGTTAAGAGTTGAACTATTCGCGCGTATCGTCTCTATGCACAAGATACTCTTAACAATCTAATGTCAGACGTATGCAAGCCTTTTATGGAGAATGGTGAACCTGTGAAGAAGTTTCAGACTTGGAAAATTCCAGTGTAATCTCTTCAAGCAACGTGATTAATCAATTCGAGTGTACGTGTGCTTCCAACTGAAAGACGCCATGGAGATCGGTCTATAACAAAGTGGCTGTCAAACGAAGTGCGTTGTCCGCCTAGATCAACTCGAGTCCCAAACAATCAAGTTATCTATAATTTACTAATGAGCAGTATTCTACGCTTCCACGGCAGCGTCGTCCTGCTTTAATGCAAACGTCAAGCTATGATTATAAAGACGTCAACGGATTTCTCTTTTTCCACCATGTGGTTGCAGAGATCTTTGAATAAGCGTCATGTTTTTTATGTCACAAATTTATTGCTCACCGCTGAGTTATCTTTTGAAAAATTGAATGTTTGGCTTAGTAGCCCTTCCACAAGATCGAAAACCAAATACCTTTTAGTCAATTTTTCGCAGTGTCAATGTGAACAATAGGATGAATTCAAGAATTCAATTGAAACTCGAGTTCTTGCATGCATACGTACTTGTCAATGTGAGAACAGTAATTTCTCTCCCGATGTTTCATAATGCAAGGAAAAAGTAATAGTAAATTTATGCGCACAAATAGAGATATCGCCAGATATTTGGGTCTCTTCGTCAAAAGCAGGTTTACTCGTGTTCTATTCTGCCTTTATTGCATTTGCGTGTTTGAACTTACTATTACTTTTTCTGTAGAGAATTGATATTTCTTGCATTCATTACCGGTACTTAATACTAGACAGTGTGAGATTTAGAATTTTGATTGATTACTTGAATCTATTTATGCCATCCATCGCATAATTCATCTTGATAAAGTGCGACGAAAGTTAGATAAACATATCTTTTACAAATGTTTTTGATATTCTTTTATACATTAAAGTATTTAGAAATTGATTCGAAATCTATACCAAAAGCTTCAGAAATCATTCATAAAACGAAGACAGCAGGTGTGGATCGATATGATTGACAATATTAATGACTTAACAGCTTAACAGCCTGTAGCACCGAGAGGGAGGCTGTTACTTGTGAGAATGAAAATTGTGTCGTCTAAGATGCTTTAAGTGATTTCTAATAAACTATCATTGAATTTTTCTATAGACGTAGTAGTATGTTTATTTGGTCGACCGCCATTATAACTTACCGCAAGGCAAAAAATTTTTGCACTTAGAATTACAGGAGCCATCATGCTCTTCAACTCCTCATCAGCCAATCTTTCAGAAACTGTTTTGATATTGGTAGGGGAATGTGGAAGCGGTTCACCCCTTAAGCAAGCTCATCCTACGCTAGCTCGATCGTTGAAAGATCAGGAGAGCGTGAAGGCCATGAGAGCTAGGCCTGCTCAATTGCTGAGCTGGTGCACTCTGTACGGCCGCTTATTGTCAACTTGGATGATAAGGTGCTCCATTACTGTCGGAAAGGCAAAAGTAGTTGCAACCTCATAGAGACAATATTTGCTGTCCAAGGTGCTTTGATGACAATAGCTACCGCTCGTTCACCGCACCAAATATCGGTCAGAATCTTCGATGCTGCCACCTCCAAATCGATCATGTTCTGAAATGCAACAGGCTGCAAAATCTGGCAGTTTGAAAGTAGACCTGCTTCTACGAACTGTCATAGACAATTAACTTTCTGGCTAAAAGTTTAGCAAAAACATCGGTTTTAGATGTTGCTGAAAAAGCGCTTCGATCATTAAATTCTATATTGTGGCTTTCCCTTGGACCGTTTAAGAAAGTTTTAGTTTGATCTGGAACCATTCCTAACAGCTATCCTACGTGGGATACATTCAATTCTTTACCAACATTACGCATACTATCTCCACAGCGAATCATTCCAATAGCCATGTATTTTGCGAATTCATCTTGGTGCTTCATCATGCTGTATTACGACTTATGTCAAAATGACGACAATTTGCAATTATGCGATGATGAAACTTATCCAAGCGTTGATCCTGTGTAAAAAGATGAACGATAACTTCATATGGCTATGCAAGAAATGGCGTATAGAAATTTGTTTGAGTAAGATCGACTTAGACATTGAACAGCTGCCATTAGTAATGATAAGTGTTAAGGTAGTCAGTTTATAGTGTTAGTCAGGAAGCAAATATGTCATCAATTATACAGTTTATGATCAGGAACAGGAGGGTATTTCTCAAAGACATAGTTGTAGAACGTTAGGTTTCACTACTTTTGTGCTTATTAGCAAAATAATAGTGATGAAAAACGCTCGAAAACAGCCGGCGCTTCGTGCCACTTACACTTCGAGGACCAATTACAGAACTGGCAGTGTGATACAGTGAGTTAAATATACGTGCATAGCAATGAAGTGGAGTTCTTGAATGCTATTAAAACTGGGAGTTCATATTTTCGGTTAATGGCAGGTCGAAGTGTCTTTATGAGACGAGCTTCAGTTAACCTGCAATCGATGGCACTTTTACTTCTGTCAATAATTTCTACGTAAAAAGAGACGTTTTAATGTCAGAGATATCGTGATTCTTCAATCCCTGTTCATATAGCGCGTTTCTTTTATTCTTGTTATCAAAATCACACTTGTGCTCATTATACCTTTTATATAACGGACGGTTAGTCTGATCAATATGAAAATTGTTACATTGTCCTCAAAGATAGGTACCTGTCGAAGGTTATTTAAACGCTATCCTTATCGAAATTGAAATTGTATTTACCGTTGTTGCACAGGGATGTAGTCTATCCTTTGACACTCATCCTTCAAGTATTTGAAGCTGTTGGTTATTTTGTCATGGTTCCGACTTTCCACGGGATAATCAAGTCGTAGGAGGTTCAATGACCTCAATAAGGCGCATCGCTATCCTCCATGTTGAATTACGTAACCAAAACTTGCCAGTTGTTGTTTTAGTTCCAAGAATAAATGTTGTTTGAAGACATTTTTACTGAATTTGCACTTTTACTGCTTCCACCTTACTGAATGATTGTCCTGACAGTTGTCTTATTTACTTTCCAGAGTCAATCTCACCGTCCTCCAATGCTGTTAAAAGTGAACCAGAAGTGAAAGAAGAGGCAAGAATGGATGAATCTAATGTTGTAAATAATCAATAACATTCTGTACAGTTAACATCGTATCTTCAGTGAGGCAGCGGAGAGAAAGAATTCCTTAGTTCATCTTAATGATAATGAATAATATGCGAATGTTTTTTTTTATTGAATTTTACACTACAAACGTTTCCTGATCTTGTAATATATCTCACTCAATTTTTTATCGTAGACGTTTGTGTTCCTCTTCAAATGTCAGATAATTTTTGAATTTCACTTCCAGAGATTGTAAACAATACTTTCGTCATTGTATGACTCATTCAATTGAAAATGTTATTGTTATCATTATTATCTCCAAGAGATGACATCATTTACTTATTTATCATCGATACCTGACCTCATTCTCTTCTTCGCACAGAGTGCTATGCTACTTACGACGCACTAATATCCTCCATTGATCAGTTGCAATGACTTTGGAAATTCAGTTTACCACAGATAGTCAATATGATTATTATCTATGATCATTGCAGAGGATATAAAGGCACCACATTGCAGCAAATTTAGTGCTAGAAACAGAAAATGAATTGAACCAGTTTACCGGTGACGACTAGTCTAGCAATCAACATCAGAGAATTGGCAGATTTTTCAATGGATTTTTAGAACTCGAATCGTTTTGAATGAAGTTGAAAAAGTGCTGCTGATCATAGCATAGCGAAGAAAAAGGATGAACAGGAATGAATGAAATTCATTGATTTTGCAATTGCTTGTCTTATTGAATGTTTTGAGGGTCAACATTCAAATGTATTGTTTCAAATGTTTCCCTTATCATCAAGATTATTATGATATTTCCTTTTCCACGTGTCTTCTACCAGAAACAGTCAAAGACTATCACTTGTGCATTGGTCACTTGTATTGTTGAGGCTTTAAATGTTCGCTTTGAAAGCTTATTGTAAATATTGTATCATACTTGTTGCTTCAAACTTACTTTGTACATTGGCTAACTTTTGTGGATTAACTAATTACATACTTACTGCCATTTCCGTGTTTTGTTTAGCATCTTAGAGACGATGCACTGCAAGCAATGCTGTAGAAATCATGTGTAATGGTCTGCGGATTTTTTGGTTGAGTTCAACATAATTAAGTTCGACTATTTTCAAAAGTTTGCATTGTTTATATTAGCTTACGTGTTTGATTGGCATGTTTTCCAGCGCATAGTAGGCCTTATGCCTATGTTTGTCCAGCGCAGCCGTGCAATTTTTCTAATGTAGGCCATCGAAGAATTAGAACATCGAAATGATACTCAATGATGGTGCCATTAACTCATGCTCATTAATCCCTATATTTCTATAATTTGTGGAAGTTGTTTAAGTATCCGGTAGGCTATTGGTCAACGTTTCTAACAGTTTCAAATAGATTGAAGGTAGACAAGTCACTCCGTTGTATTTAACCCTCATTATTCAGTGTCACCTCTCAAATTCAAAAGCACGACAGAATTTGTCGAATTTCAGGACAGGTTGAAGAAAGATGTGATTCATGAAATTCATACTAATTATCGTAGCTGAGCAGCCCTCGTTTCGAAACATTTTCCTGATAGATATTTTCAAAGATCGATGCCGTCTTTGCACGAGTGTAAGCGCCTTGTGGCTAGACCTTTTTCGGTGATGATGAAACTCCGAAGAATTGCATCTATCTGCAAACATTTACACGTGAAATTGGAATGAACACTTTAATAATCTGACAGTTGCTATCGTCTTCTATTTTCGTAATAAAATAGAAAAAACGGTGTAGGGTTGCCTCTCAGATCAATTTACTTAGCTAATGAGGCAAGTTCCACTAGCGCATTGCTTCACCGAGTTGAGCTAATTTCCTAAAGGACAGAGGCTATGGAATTCAATTCTAAGCTTATATTCTGCTTTCAATAATGTTATCAAAATTTATGTTTTGTAAACGTAGTTGTTGTCAGAAAATACAACGAATCTCCTTAGTTCTCATACGGTCCAACTATTACAAAATATGAAAAAACGCTTGTCATTATCAGAATCTAATAAAATATATTCTTTCAAGTTAAATAAGAGATTTTACAATACAAAGTTCATTATCAAAGGTAGAAGCTTATTGATATGCTTCTCATGAAGAGAATTACAAACCGCATAAAAGCAAAGCAATATACAGCAATAAATTTACACATCCATCTTGTCCAAACTGACATCCAAAATCAACAGTTGGAGCAACCAGTCAAGTTATCAGCCGAACGAATTAGAAGGAATCAAAGTTATTAACCTGATTATGCAGATTTATTGGCAGGCGTCCCATCAATAAATAGCAGTCTGAAAATACAGAAACTTCATTAGAAAATATCAAGTTGAAACGGAGGTCATTCGTCTAAAGGTAGAATTCAGATATCAATAAATCAGTCATTTCTACACAAATCAGGGGCGACTCGAGGTGTCAAGACAATCTCTCTTGAAATAAGATGATGTAATTTACTCCCTGTGACATATAATATTAAATCTATCTTTATTCAGAAGTCTCTTCTCGAGCAATCGTAGTTTACAGTATGACACGGACCCGTGGTAGATAAGAACGTCTTTAATCGAATTAGATTTCTTCAAGTTGAACAGCTTCTGTGCACCCTACAAAAGCATTTTTCTCTCAGGAATGATAATCACGAAAAGATCATATCCACATGGTTAAGAAATATATTCTCATCAGATTTCAAAACATTTTTCTGATAGATCTGTTATCAATGTGCATTTATGTAGTTGAACCTTCTTTGGTGATAGATAAGCAAACCGAAGAGTTACAAGTATTCACACATCAAGCTGAAATGCACGGCCAAATTATCTGACTCATTTGCTTTCATTGCCATTCAAAAAAGAGCAAATTACGGCAAAGTAGGTAACTTTCAAACTTTAAACCAAAGCAGAGTTACACACCACACACATCAAGTTGAACGTGTTCAATTTATCAATTAAATATATAGATGGCAAAATAGGAGTAGGTTACGTCTGAGAAGTAGCTTACTACCTGAAATTTATGAGGAAATGTGTAACGAATGCCGCTAATGGGCTATATCACCGCTTCCTGTTCATAACGTCAGACAAATTCATGTAATCAATCAATTGATCAACATCATCATACAATCATAAAATGTCGAAGAAAAAAAATAACTAGTTCTTAAAATGTCATGAACCTAGAGCTGATTTTAAGATAGCTGCGTGTAAGCAGGCTTAAAACAAAGATAAACTTTTCAAAATTTCATGTGGACTGCATGTAAGAGCTCCGGACGAGTCGCCTCTGATATTTCGTCTAAAGGTTAAGGTCAGCGTCGGCACAAAAATCAGCATTATCGTAGAGATATTGTCTGCTTCCATGTGGCTGTAGGGGATATAACTTTACACTACGAATTTTCAATGTCTAGCTAACCATCTTCGCTATCCTTATTTTGTTTCTTAAGTTATTCTAAGTGCATATGTATACTAGTACATTAATAAGATGACGCAAGTTACATCTAATTCTCTGAGATGTACAATTAGCATACAAAACATAATTTCGGTGGATTTTCATTAAATACCACTTTTTTAACACACAACTGGCATATCGTTTCAGCTCGTGTGCCAAGAACTAGTGCAGCCGGGCATGGCTGCAAGTTTGAATATGGAGTTGTGTCGATGTTGAGATATGTGAACTAGGTCTGCTGATGATTCCTGATATTGGATGAGATGGCAGCTAATCAGGTCTGTTCCCATTCTTCAACTGAGGATGCAACTCAATATCTAATTATTCTATTTCCATCTAATTCTCTGCAAGTACACTCCAAATAAAATCATATCAGACAATGCTATAACGAAGATGCAATGTCAAACAAGAACAGACTATACGTGAAATGCAGCAAGAATTTATTAATGAATAAACGATATTTAATAACAGGAATCATTGAATAAAGTTTGAAAAATTGAGGAAAATCTGAATTTGTCTTCAAATCTTTATTCCACAAGACCGATGAACTATGACTGCTTTGTTACGAACATGTTTCACGTCATGAGAATGCTTAGAATAATAAATAACAGAGTATATAAATTGGTTGGTGCTTGTTTTAAGACATTGTAGCAATCAGTTTATCTTTCATTTTAATCAATTTTGTTTGTGTAAATGTTATAAAATGGAACGAAAACTAATTCCCAAAAATTACATAAATTGACATATCTATATCAATTAAGCAATCTGTTGTAGTTGTTCTTTCCTTTAACCTGTAGGGAATGCCACATGGGTCCTTTTGAGGGATTAAAATTCTTTTCACTTATCGCTATCTTCTACTTCATCTTCCCCTCAATCAAAGCATTCAATTTCAATCTGACACAATTGACATATGCAAGCATCTGAGCGACCAGACCTGCAGATTAAGTTTGTCAATATAAGCAAATGCCGCAATTACTGCACTGCCCAACACACAGTGTGGCAGACTGGCAGGATTTCTCGTGTAAGTTATCAATCTGTTTTCTTACTCTACTTATATTTATACAGGCCTCTTTTTCATTACCAACCGTTTGAGTGTTGTCATCACTTACATTTATGTTTTTTTCTTATTTTTCACATTGGTTTTGCTTACTGAATAGTGAGATTTGTGATTTAATTCATTATTAATTGTGTTTCGCCTAAGGTTCGTCCTTGCTAATTTGATTAAATAGCGACAATGAACATATATTAGTCACATTCCTTATTTGATATTATTTATCCATTTTTGAGGATTTGTTGAAGGCCAGTTCACAGAGCTGAGGTGATTGTTTCGACATAGAGCTTTGACGAGGAGCAAAACAGTGATGGGAAACGGAGAAAGTGGTGAGGCAGAAATAATGAATAAAAATCCCAATTCACCAGTATTAATGAAACCACTACACATAAGCATCTTGACTTCTACATTAGTCATCAAAGCACCAATACAGTCAATAAAACATCCTTCAAGGGTTAGTGGAACAATCAAGAGTCGAATGTTAATATTGCAGATGAACTATACCTTGTTACTTATCCTGAAACAAAGACGGAATATTGAACAATCTTAAGTACAAATTGGAACTTATAGTAAATGTTAGAATTGCATTTATTTGCAAACTGAACATCAACTTCACAACATGCGTCGATCTAGTTCATCCGGTAATTTGTCTGGAAATGGCTGCATTAATTTTACAATGGAAAACTGTCTCAAAGCGGTGAGACCTGGAAAACGGACGAACTAGTTGACTGGAACAGCTGCATCGACATGAGAAAGCTGTCTAGCGTAGAACTCAATCAATTTAGCTTCTCAGCTTGCGTATATTTCTGTTGTTCGTCAAGATAGAGATTAGCTCAGAGTTGGATACAGGCTCGACACGCAGCTTCTAATTCTCAGTCATGGTCCGAAATTCCAATGTGCGTCGGCATGGGATGTCCCTTAATGCTGTTAGCACGTCCAGAAACCCCTCAAAAGTAGCAAGAAGAAAAATGAAAACTTCGAAATGACTTTATTCCACATAAGAAAAGGAAGCGTTTCAATTTACTTTTCTTCGCGACGGTACTTACAACTGTGACATTACTTGGTTGGATGAATAACTGAAAGATGGGTGCATGAATGTGCTGATACTACTCACTAATCATTCAGTACCAGCACAGGCATGAAAAGCATCATTAAGAGAGAAAAATATTCCACGATGGGCCATCGATGTTGTATGGTTGTCAAAATCCATTCTCTGTCAGATATACTCTGAAAGCAGCCTACATGGAGAAAGACAGTGAATTTATCAGAATCTCTAATAATTTATTGATACACTGAGATTCAACGTAGCAAAGTGCGTCAAGGTAACAAAAATAAATAAAAAAAAAACAAGCTAATGACTAGTTAATTTTCAATAGGTACAAAATATGATTTAAAAGAAAATTTTTATATCCTAAAATGTCTAAAAATTTTAAAAAAATGCTTACTAGAAGGACAAACAACGCTTCTCCTCTCCTCATGTGTGATGAATTGGCGAGTAAGTCGTTCTGTTCAAAATTATGTTTATCATTTATATATTGAAAAGATCCTATTTAACAGTCTGCCCATTCAGATGATAAGAGGACAGGTCTGTTTCCAATCAAAATACCAGATATAGCTAACACAGCGGGATTACGTTATCTAAAATCTACCAGGTGTGTAAGAGAATTAATGTTAGTTCCTTAAGCTAAAACGTGAAATAAAATTCTACAAAAATATGCATACAAATTATTTGACTATTTTTAATGAGGTCATCAACAGGAACTTGGTCAGGACGATCGCGTTTCGACCGCTTCATCCTGGACGCTCAAACCCGACCAAGCGCGGTCCTGTACATTTAAGATGCACAGCCTCAAAAGTTATATCTATAATAGGGAAAGATTAGCATCTATCAAAAAAAATAGAGTCACTATTGACTGAAATGTACCTCAGGCATTTGCAAGAAGGACAGAGTCCTGCCAGTAGAGGTCAAGAGGCGGGGACGTAGTCCACCTTCAACTCAAGACGTGCTGTAAAAACAATTCAACGTAGCAAAGTGCGTCAAGGTTACAAAAAAAATAAAAAAAAAACAAGCTAATGACTAGTTAATTTTCAATAGGTACAAAATATGATTTAAAAGAAAATTTTTATATCCTAAAATGTCTAAAAATTTTAAAAAAATGCTTACTAGAAGGACAAACAACGCTTCTCCTCTCCTCATGTGTGATGAATTGGCGAGTAAGTCGTTCTGTTCAAAATTATGTTTATCATTTATATATTGAAAAGATCCTATTTAACAGTCTGCCCATTCAGATGATAAGAGGACAGGTCTGTTTCCAATCAAAATACCAGATATAGCTAACACAGCGGGATTACGTTATCTAAAATCTACCAGGTGTGTAAGAGAATTAATGTTAGTTCCTTAAGCTAAAACGTGAAATAAAATTCTACAAAAATATGCATACAAATTATTTGACTATTTTTAATGAGGTCATCAACAGGAACTTGGTCAGGACGATCGCGTTTCGACCGCTTCATCCTGGACGCTCAAACCCGACCAAGCGCGGTCCTGTACATTTAAGATGCACAGCCTCAAAAGTTATATCTATAATAGGGAAAGATTAGCATCTATCAAAAAAATAGAGTCACTATTGACTGAAATGTACCTCAGGCATTTGCAAGAAGGACAGAGTCCTGCCAGTAGAGGTCAAGTAGAGTCACTTGAGTGAAGGATGATGCTAAGTATCAATCTCAGCAGTCATGGAAGTAAACTTAAAGAAGCAAAAAATCTGTCTGATAGGATTACTTTTGGATATATCGGCAATGCACATTTCCGTTTCAAAACAACCTTCCGTCTTCACGCCATTTACTTAATTTTTCCAATTAACTTTCACGATGTCTCTGAGATTCAACACAGGAATGTTTCTTAATTATTAGAAGCTCTGCCGACTCATCAGGATCTACACGTGTGTTTACCGCAGCTGTTCACATTCAGTAAACAAATATCCACAGGATTGGAACTCGTCATGAGTCACTCTGTTCTAAGGCTCTGAATAACTCATGCTGCATTCAAATGTTCCTTAGAGATCAGACATCGGAATGAGGACATGACACAGAGACGTTTTCTTCCTGAGCACGAGCTTCTTCTGATTCTAATCTGTAGATTTTCACTCAACACCAGTAAAGCGACAATGCTTATAGTTCCAGCCGTCTTACAAGTTACAGAGCGTCGAATATAGCAAAATTCTATCTGATTACGGATCTACAAATGCTCCCTTGAGTTTGGTGCACTTATTAAAGTAATAATTTGGCATTCATTTAATCAGTCAAAATGTGATAGTTTGAAGAGAAAACAACGCTAATTTTAACATCCCGATAGCTACGAGTATTTCGCGGCCTCTCTTCAGGAGAAGTACGACCGTTGTGATACACAAAATGCACAGACAAGTTTAATACAACTCATCAGACTGCGGACATGACACTCGGACAAACTTCAGAGAAATCTCAATAGTGCACTTACAAACACAATAAATTTACCGAAGACAATAGAAAGTAAAGAAGGCATGATACTTCAAAGTAAAAGAATAAGCTAAAGCCAAGGCAAACGTAGGATGTGTTTTAAGTCTTTGTAGACACATAGGTCAGGACGGTAGCGAGATATATACAGAGATTCTAAAATGGGGAGAAGAAAAGGGGACCGAGGAGCACAAATAGAAAAATAAGAAGAAAAAGTACGTCCTGAAAAGCTGTCACAAGATATGGCATGCCGACGAATGGCACTGGACGGAGACTTATTAAAGCGAGGACGACAATGTCCACCTTCAGTCCACTTCGGTAAATGTTCCCTTATTCGGACAATGAAACATCTCTCAGTGCGCCCAATATAACTGCATCCGCAGTCACAAGAGAATTTATAGATAAGGCGAGCGCGACTGAGGGATGGTACAGGATCCTTAAGACAACGGGAGGGAATACGACAGGTTGAGAACACAACAACAGGCTCACCAGCCGGAAAAACCTGAGTTTTTTCCTGGCTGATGAGTCGATGAAAGAATACGTTTACAGACGACTTCACTGGCGCCATCACCACAAAAGGGTACTTGTAAAACCACCCTTTTTCGAGCAGGGCCAAACTCTATAAATTTTCTTGTGACTGCGTGTGCAGCCATATTGGGCGCACTGAGAGATGTTTCATTGTCCGAATAAGGGAACATTTACCGAAGTGGACTGAAGGTGGACATTATCGTCCTCGCTCTAATAAGTCTCCGTCCAGCGCCATTCGTCGGCATGCCATATCTTGTGATAGCTTTTCAGGACGTACTTTTTCTTCTTATTTTTCTATTTCATGTGCTCCTCGGTCCCCTTTTCTTCTCCCCATTTTAGAATCTCTGTATATATCTCGTTACCGTCCTGACCTATGTGTCTACAAAGACTTAAAACATATCCTACGTTTGCCTTGGCTTTAGCTTTTTTCTTTTATCATGCCTTCGTTACTTTCTATTGTCTTCGGTAAATCTGTTGTTTGTAAATGCACTATTGAGATTTCTCTGAAGTTTGTCCGAGTGTCATGTCCCCAGTCTATGCCAGTCTGATGAGCTGTATTACACTTGTCTGTACATTTTGTGTATCACAGCGGTCGTACTTCTCCTGAAGAGAGGTCGCGAAATAGCTATCGGGATGTTAAAATTAGCGTTGTTTTCTCTTCAAACTATGACTGGGCACAAATCTTGCTTTAAAATGTGATTCGTCTTTTGTCAGGTTTTTTGTCCATCTTATCAGCTTGTGATGATGGCCTTGGATACAAAGTCACAATACATAGTTAATATTAGCCCACATTTTCACTTACGATCACCGTGCTTGGCTTTCACATAACATTAATTCAAAATAAAAAATCATAAGAAGCTTGTGCATGAATTTCGAAAGAAAACGTCAGTTGCTCTCGGGCTAAATGCCGCATAACAATTCGCACAGAGTGTGTTCCACTTGAATGCCGCTCGTTCAAGCGGTTTGATAAAAATCATTAACAAAAAGTTTTGAACAAAAATAATAATTGATTCCAGATTCCTGAAGGATTAGTCTTCCTAAAATGCGCCTCGTGACTCAGATGGGGCAAAAAATAGAATACTCATAGGGTGCATTCTTTTTTGTTGTAATATTACGCATACTTTGACAAAAACGATCAAGGTGGATGTTCATCGAAGCCAAAATTATTGATTTCAATTGACTTAGACCCGTAGCATATCGTTCATTTAGGTCTTTCATTCATTTTAATTTCTAATCAACTTATTAACTAGCTCTCTGTGCAGTTTTAGTTATAGGAATAGCTATAACTAAACTATAACTTGCCACTTTTGTTTGATAACTTCTGACAGAACAGAACAATCTTCGAGATGAGCACAGCATTTCCCAAATGGGAGTCTATGAAAAACATCATGATCATCTATTACCATAGACATCGAAAATAATCTTCAATTAGTCTACGCAAGTTTTGTAAATACAGATTGTTTCATAAAAAATGGATCACCCTTAAACATCGCCTTAACTTCAACTTTGTCTAACTCCGCCAAACTTGAACGAATTTCTCTGAAATTTGGAAGATATGTCAGTTGTGCTTACTAATATCATTGTTGGAAATTTCAAGCATGAATATTGAGTTGTTTTCCTGTTATAGATAAAAAAGTAGTAGATAATTTGATCTTCATTTAGCAATGTTACACAAAATCATACCTCACTCTTATAAAATTACATTTGTTTCCTTTGTTATGTAATATGTTGTTCTACAAGCCAAAAGCTATCAAGCAAAACAAAAATAAAGAAAATCGGTCAATCAGAGCCAGTATAACACCATTATTCATCAACAATAATGTAACTGCTACATGTGATTAACTGGACTTCATGTTCCATAGCTTCCTGACTTCGTTGCGGTGGTGTTGGCAGCACTCCTGATTGCTTTCAGCTAGAAATCTATCTCTTACCGGTTGAAAACAATACAAAGCACAAATGAACAATAACGAGATCGCATTCACAAAAGGCAAAGTGTCAGCCTTGCTAGAACTAGGGATCCAAGTCTCTCGTTAACTGAGATGGCTGCACTAGACTCGTCTATTTCTAAGTCCACTATTCGTAGAAGACTTATTAAGAGTCGAATTTCAAGAGCTGTAAGAGGCCCTCTCAGGTCGAATTATCAGATCAGCATACAAAAAGACGTCTCAGATGGGCAATGAGTCATTGTCACTGGCAAAACCAATGGGATCGGGTTGTCTGGTCTGATGAGGCATCAGTCCATCTGAAGGATAGTGATGGTCGACTGAGATTATGGATAGAATCTGATCAGGAAATTCCGAGACATTTACATCGTCCCCGGATACAAGGTGGTGCGACTCTACTGATTTGGGCTAGCATTTGGACCAATGACCGCTCTGAACTTCACATACAGCAAGGAACCATGAATTCTGAACGCTATTTTGTTTTTACACTGTTTTGTTTTACACTGTTTCGAGTCACTGAATCCTTGGTTGTCAATATGATTAAAAAATGCAAATCGAACTCTGTTGGTCCGGATGAAATTCCCGGATTCTTTTTCAGATCTTTCATCGATGTACTTGCTCTGCCTCTTACAAGACTTTACAACCAGTGTCTTCAAAGCGGCGTTTTCCCCAACCTCTGGAAATGTGCGAACATCACTCCGATTCCAAAGGGAACAAATGACCACATACCCATCTCCATCCTACCCTTTTTGAGTAAAGTTCTGGAGCGGCTTATCAGAGACCATGTCCTATTACCTTCGTTTAATCATCATTTTAACAACAGACAGTTCGGGTTCATTTCAAACGGTCTTGGTGGTTGCACCAATGCTTTGGTAGCCATTCGCCTTTCTATCATTGAACACATCACTAAGAACCCAACTCATTATGCGAAACTTTTCGCCGTCGATTTTCGTAAAGCGTTTGATTCAGTTAGTCATTCCCTAATCCTTCATAATCTCAAGACAAACTTCGCCTGTGACCCCTTCACGATTAAATTCATACAAAGCTTCCTCAGCAGTCGTTTTCAGCTTGTTTCCACGAGTGGCCTCGTAGCTCCATGGAAAGAGATCCATAGTGGTGTCCCCCAGGGTTCCATTCTTGGCCCCATCCTTTTCATCACCCTGATTGATGACCTTCCCGTTTTGCAGGATACGAAAGTTGTTGTGTATGCGGATGATGTCACGTTGATTTTTTTGGGCGATGAGAATGCTGTTGATACTTTTCAGAATGTTGTGAATGTCTTCAGTGATTGGTGCGATGAGAAAAAGCTTACGATAAACTCGGAGAAAAACAAAATGCATGACTGTCGCTCGAAAGCTGCGCACTCCGCCAAATTGCCCTGTCCTTATCAACAATAAACCAATCGAGCATGTGAATTATATTAAGATTCTTGGTGTGTTTTTTTCTGATGATGCGAAATGGACTTACAATTCTCTTCCCTGTACAGCAGATGTTGTCGCTCTATGTCAGTTGTAAAACGCTTGCGAAACAACCATAACTCAGGAAATGTATTGTGGCAGGCTTACATAAGTTTCGTTTTATTGTCATATTGCTTTTTG
This sequence comes from Prostheceraeus crozeri, assembly GCA_907163375.1. Lineage (NCBI taxonomy): Eukaryota > Metazoa > Platyhelminthes > Polycladida > Euryleptidae > Prostheceraeus > Prostheceraeus crozeri. The sequence goes on from CAJQUW010003507.1 coordinate 175,197, forward strand.
CTGGCCTGTTATCTGCGATATCAACAGCAACTCCTTCCGCAAACTTGAACAACTTCATCGCATGGCCATGAAATGGTCTGGTTTTTCTTGTAAGTCGAGTCTCATCGATATGCTCGACAAGTGTTGTGCAAAGCTAATCAAGAAAATTGCAAGCCAAAAGGACATTCATCCCCTTGCTGATTTCTTCGTCACTCGTTCCCATGCTGCTAACGTGCGGAACCCCCGTGTGTTACTCCCTTTCCGAAGACGTTCGGCCATGTATAACAAATCTTTTGTTAAGTACTGTGTTCACTCATGATTTGTCTTTCTGTACATATTGTCATTACCGCCATTTGTTTTTGACAAATAAAGAATTATTATTATTATTATGTGAATGTTTTACGAATGAACATTGGCCAAATGACAGATCAACTTGGTGATCCATCGACTTGGTTATTTATGGATGATAATGCTACGTGTCACAGGAGTAGTAGAGTCAACTTATGCAAGTCTCAATTAGGGCTTAGGACATTATCTTGGCCAGCTCGTTCTCCTGATCTGAATCCCATAGAAAATGTATGGAGTATTCTAAAACGTAACGTTCGTCGTTCACTGCTACCTACAGATGGCGTATCACAACTTACGCCACTGTTAAAAAGAGAGTGGAGAAAGTTAGATCAGTCAAAAATCAACGATATCATCGAATCAATGCCTAGACGAATTGGTAATGTCATTGACAATAAGGGTAGGGCCACAAAATATTAGCTTCTTAAGAACCGTTACTGTATCATAGCATATCAGATTATATAAGGACATTTAAATATATTAGGGACATGAAATAACATGAAAAATGCTTTCTGTATCATACTTATGTTTTATTTAGTCAAATTTTAGGATGATCCACTTTTTATGAAACGGACTGTACTTCATTGTAAATTGCAGCAATGGCACATTTAAGCAGTCACCTTTGTGACTTTTTGAATACTTTGGGTGTGACTCCAAGTCGTCTTCTTTATAATCGCTTGAAGTTAAATATGAATGTAAGACACCGTTTCACGAACACACCGGAATGTCTACTTTTGACGGAACACATCTACGTTTCATACACATGTATGACGTGAAACTTTCCTAGGAGCAGTTTTATCAAGCGCGAATTTCCGGACCAATTTGATCAGGAACCATAAAGTTCACTTCCCAGTGGTCAAAGACGAACTATTATTAGGGAAAAACTTGGAAATATACGAAACCTAAACGTCACGAAGGCTTGAATTGCAGCAAAAATGCGACATGGCCCAAGCTTCTTGCATGGATGGAGTTATCGATAAGTTCACTGACGATCATAATTCGACTTCAGTCTAAGATATCATGTCCTCTCTGCACCAAGACAGTAAATGTGCTAAGACTCTGATCTCTATGGACTCCATCACATTCTATTATTGAATTTACATGCAAAATATTTCAAGACAAAGAGGTGGAAAGCAAAAACAAACATGAATAATCAACACAGCGACTTGGTGTAAATATAAAGCCAAATTAAGATAACGGCAAGTTTGTCATACATACTATTTGTTCCAACGACACCAGTCCATTTCTTCCTGTGAATTATAAGATCGGAGTTGAGTACTACGAGGTACACCGAAAAGATCTCAGGGATATTATCGTCTTGTGAATTGACAGTATTTATTACTTTTAAGAGCAGAATTATAGGAATCCGGCGGAGAATAAGCTGCCGACGGGCGTGCTGTTTTATCTTGGTACACGCTTTTCGATACTATTTCAAATAAGAGTTAAATTTGACTCAATGAAGCGACTTCAGAGATTCAAAAAAAATGATGCTTTAACGTCACTATTCCCCCTTACTGGGGCTAGGAATGTGCTGCAATAGTCAGACTTTAATCTGGTACATTGTGATCTTTTAGTCCAGATGCCCCTCCTGACGACTTCTGAGGCCACTTTCGGGGCTCGACCTCTTGACCAAAAGACCGTTAGGCCAAGCACTAAACCACCATGCCACGGAGGCCACTAAATCGATGAATTACAAAACAAAGTTTCCGAGGTCAATCTTACAATGTTCAGTGGTTTCTACTGTATTCAGTAATGATTTTCAAGTTTTCCGTAACAAAATAGGAGAATGTATAACTGTTGCTCCATGGAAATCAGGTGAGACTCATGAATAGAAGAGATTGAGGATTGATCTCTACCATCTCAGGATTACGCAATATAGTGGCAAGGATGTATACACCGTCAGCAAATATATAGAGGCACAGATCAAGCGAATATTCAGTCGGTTTGTGGACTAATTCTCAATTTGATGATCAGCATTAATGCCACAATACACACTGAGAAGCAACTAAGATGAATTGATCCACACATTGCACATACGACAGCAACAATCACTTCCAGGAGACCTCAGACTATTCAATGCATCTGTCTTTCGCGAGGTTGAATGAACAGGTTGTCGCGGTTGAATCAGGCAGATGCTGGGCGTGTTGGTCGAAGATTCTCGTCCTGGTGGAAGACCAAGGAAGACATGGCTCCAGATCGTCAATGAGAACATGTTGGAGCTGGGAATATCTGCGAGTGATGCTCCGGGCCATTCTCGATGGAGAAGTCTCACATCGTCCAACCCTCAGCAGAAGAGGAAAAGAAGACGTTGAAAGGAGAAAGTAAGAGTAAGTAAGTGTCTTTCGTGAGGTTAGAATTACATTTTTTCGACGACAACACAACGGTCATGTGTGGTTACATTATAAAATCAATTGAGGGAGAGTTTAAAACGTTTATGGGTCGTTTGGTTGATGACCTCACAAGGCAACTCATTCCATTTATAGATAACGCAGACTGAAAAGCTATTCTCCCAAACTTTGCGCTTTGTGATCGATGGATATCTCAATGTCATTAAGTGACCGAGTCTGCATGATCTCAGTAGATCTCCAGTCCTCTCAAAATAAGTCGCTTCACCTTTGATCATTCCAATCATCAGTTTGTGAACATAACACATATGAAGATAGATTCTTCTCTCCTTCAATGGAACAAGACTCAATATCCTCAGTCGATCTTCATAGTCTAATTCCTTCAGTCCTCGAATTCTGCGCGTGTATTTACGCACAGGCCTGGTTCCTGTCAAATCCACGAAAAATGGATTGGCAGCTGGGAATCAAATCTAGTCATCGAAATGCTTGCACAGCAAGACTGCCAGCAAGGCTAGAAAAGATCTAAACTCATGCTAATGCTCTCACAGATGTTTTCTCCATTTAAACTGTGATTTTTTTTCATCTACGAGATTTAGACTATTTCAGTCTTCGAAGACTTTTCTCGCTCATTTGATGAAATTCCATTCATAATGTCTACTATCCATTTATTGATAGTAGTACATGCTTCGCTAATACAATTACAAGGAATTCAATTTACATGAGCATCGAATCTGTACATGTTGGTATCTAATCATTTCGTTTAACTATCGCTGTTTATTGTTAAATCCTTCGCACTGCACCCTAAATTTACTGCCCATCATGAACAAGTTCTAAGATGATTGAAAAACGCAAATCTGTTGAAATATTCATTCTAAAGCGATTTGGTACACGACAGTCGCTGAATGTCACACGAATATTCATCAATTTGATATTCCGCTCCCACTTCGCTCCATATTGTTCTTGTACATACTCTAGAACCAATACCTCCCCTGAACTTTCATTATTCATATATCTGTAATTTCAATGAGATTTACTTCCGGAGAGCTTTGTTGGTTTGACGGTGAAACAAAGGAGAAGTCAACAATAATTTCGATAGGAATGAAGTTATTTCCACTCATCTCCCCTCGTTAAGACATTCACTCCATCACTCACTCATTCAGCTGCAGTATCAACCTGCCAATAGTTGGAGAAGCCAATCAGATAGACTCACGTGTGTACTTCACAACACCTGAAACTTAAAATCAAATGCGGATTGATCAATGAATTATTGACAAGATGAGGCATTTCATAGACAACATGCTCTAGAGGAGCAATACACCGTGTTTGGAACAGTTTAAAGATTCCTGACTTTTCTGTCTGTCAAGAATACCAATCAGAATCCTTTGACTATTCGAACTATTCCTGCCCCAAACCAGATGAGAGTGGATTTCGTTTAACTCGGCACTTTCTATTGAATGTGAAAGCTATGAACAGAAGTAACTCCCTCCAGACATGTTTCGGCCTCATCAGTCGTGCAGAGATTTGAACCAGCGACATTGAAGCTGGAGGACCAGCAAGCAAACCCTCTAGCCACAAGGCCACCGAACTGTCTGTTGAGAGCACGAGTTAGCCTGCACGCAGCCTGTGGGGCCAGGCGCACGGTTTTGGCATTACACTGATTGCAGCGATCAATCCACCCGCAATAAACAGTGCCTTAAATGACTCAGCAGATGATCTCGTGGTCTTGTGGCTAAAGGGCATGCCTACAAGTTCCGCATACCCTGGTTCGAGCCTGCCCAGGACCGATGAGCGCGATTTGATGTCTTACAGGGCTCTTAATACTAGGAAAAGCTTTCCCAAGCACATTGTCAAATCACTCGACAATGGCTCATCCCTTCACCGATAAAAAAAATGCTACTAAGTGGAGTATCCCACATGACATCCAAACATGCAGACTCACATCGCCTCGGGAAGCCAGGTTCCAATCTTGGTCACCGTCGGAGTCCTCGCTGGACGTGGCATCGTCGTCGGAATCAATGACAGGTTCGGGGACGCCGTCCGGACGTCCTCCAAGAGGCGGGGAGGCAGACGCCGCGGAGAGCTTGTTGTAGCAGGTGAGACAGACGCGCAGCGGTTTCGCGGACTGATTCGGCATTGTCCAGCGCTTACTTGAGCAAGTCGAGCACACTACGATTCCACACTTCCGACAGTGATGCTGTAAAGAAGAATTTCATCATTTATTCATGTCAGTCATATTTATGTGCAGATACCACGATCATGTCATGTGTTTTCAGACAAATTCACATTTCTGAAACAAGTGGATTGCTGTGGATTAGCTGGGAGACATTAGTACCTTCATAAGTTATCATCAAATTGTACTTGCATTATAATGATGTCATTCTATCGTTCGACATGCGTGATTGAGTCGGGGGAGTCTTCAAGAACTGCGAGATCGCCACACTTCAGCACTCGTTCATCACCATGAGGTCGAATGATACCCAAGCTCGTAGTCAGGTCCACTCTACTAAGGATGCAGCGCTGTTATACAGGAGTTATAGACTACTTCATTCAATTATTAATTAAGGTAGATCTGTATTACTTTTATCACCTTTTCCTCAGGAAGTTGTCGATGAGATTCTTGATATTTTCATTAGCAAAGTGACAGTGTACTAATATTAGCCTATGTCGCGTCTCATTGCGAAACAGCACCACCGCTTTCCACATAATATATAAGGATGACAAGCGAAACAATTCATAGACACACAAACGAATTCTTTTATACTGGATGTACATTGTACATGCAGTCTTTCCATCGGACTCATTTCTATGATAAACTATTTTGTTCGGATTAAAAGATAACAACCATTGAGCAGATCCGGTCGATTCAATCTGAGAACTATGAGCAACTTACCTATAAACTAGAATTCTACATGCACTGTGAATTCTAGCGCATAGTATTGAAGTGTTGCGCATGTTCATTGACACTCACTGATTATTTTAGGAGAAGGTCCTGATGAAATCGAATCCAACCCCACCAAGCACTCAGCGAGCGCGGTCTTCTAGCCCCACATTTCAGGTAGGTGTGGGAAATTTGCAAGAACTTGGTTCAGGACATCCTCTGGAGCTTCATTATTTTGAATATTGCGTGAGGCAATCGCAGTCCTTGGGTATAGTCTACGTGTCTTGGTTACAATCATTTAAAGAGAAATTATGTCATCACCACTTTCATTCATCTGAGTCTATCGCAGCGGCACAATCAATCTCACTCTCTGAGGTCAGGCCACATCCAAAACAACGCTGACACGCGCACATTGGCTGCCAGCATGCAGGAACGAGGCCTCAGTCATCAGTTCTCTGCGATGATGAGTTTGATCAAGCGATGACTTCAGGACACAGAGGTTTCAGTCATAGATGTAGACAGGGTTTGCAAGGACTTACAGTCATCATCAAAAACTCCTTCAACTCTCCTTGAATCCATAACACTTCAACCTTTCAGTCATCTTTCCAAGTTCGTATTGTTTCTCCAACACGTTCAAGTATAAACGGTTCGCAATCTTTTCCAAAACTTGCTGGTTTTTCTTCCGCTTTCATTATTGATAACAGAGTTGCCAACTCTCACGCATTCAGGCCTCTTCTCACGCTGGAGGCAAAATTTCTCACGCATTCAAGAAATCTCTCACGCCTGTTGTATTTATCTCACGCATTCGCATTTTTGATGTAATTCTTAACGACATTTCCTGATAGAACTGCACTTTCGCGTAAAATCTATGCAGTTAAGCGAAATAACATGCTATTTAATTGGAAGTCAATGGTCATGTAATCATCTCTCTTAAACGTATACCTTATACCATAGACTTTTGGAATACCATGTCCATGCAGAACGCTGCCAGTGGTCTAGATATCTACTTCTTTGAGATGCAGAAAAAATGCGAATACTCGTGTTAGACGTCTCAAGATGCAGTATATTTATCTAATACAATAATCTCACGCATTCCACTCAGCAAATGTTGGCAACCCTGTGATAACAATTTTACAAGGTTATTACAAAGTGGTCAGGAAGCTGCAGGGAATGTGTTCATCAAAAATCATGATCACATAAAAAATGACTTAATGTGTGTGTTCAGCTGATATCTGCTTCGTAAATCAACTTTGTGAAACACTGGGCCTATCAATTGCTGCGATCAATCATTTCATTGTATTCAAGGAGTACACCAACTTCGTGATTAATCTTCGAATTAAGCGAACAAGATTCGTTCAGCCTCCTTTTAACATGTTTGACTTGTGCGCACGCAGACGACTTGAGATAGCTATGGGATTACGATGTGAAGGAAAACATTGTATCAGATAATCACAAATCAATCTCAGTCTACAAATTCACACATGATAAAGGCGCACATGTACTTGTTGTTTTCACTTTCATCAGTGGATTGATTCGATGAAGGACATCGTGCAAAAGGAATGTTACTGACTCGTCACGTGGATACCCTTACTTGCATATTATAGACACATGCATCGTGAAGCATACACTAGCATGTGAGACAACCCTAGGAATTGGACGTGCTATTTACACAAGAGAGATAGCTATTTTCCGATCATTGCATTTGTAGAGACTTATGAGAGCATCTAGATAAAAGCAGTTCACACATGCACGTCATATATCCTATGCTTACTTGTTGCTAACTGTCCTATGCTGCCATAACTGTCATGACTGCCGCAAACAGAGAACTTTTCATTATGTGATCAAAAGCAAGTGGAGGGGAGTCTTCTTAGGGAATTTATTGGCTAAGATATTGAAGTAAAATCTATGTACACGTCCAACGTTTCGCGTATTCACGGTTCTTTAGGGGTAAAAAAAGCTGACAATCAATTAGAAGCAGTCAGTCGAACGTCAGGAGAGCGCGATGTCTTTGCTCTGAGCCATCATATACGGCATGATGGTGTGAGATCAGAAATCGATGTCCCTACTTATGGTTTATCGTAGGTTTGAAGCATAGAAATTGATAACAATAAAACCTCTAGAATGGAAATTAAGCTTCATGCAATGCATAATTTAGTGACACAAATCTCACGCATTTTCACTTAGGGTCAGAAATCATTGGGTTAGAATCAGTGACGTGTAATTCTAAGAAGTCTTTCATTGGTCATTCATGTCCAAACTCAGTTCCCTCCGGATGTGCTTCACCCATTTAGTCAATTTCCATTCTAGTCAACTTCAGATAAACAATTTACTTCCTTGGTTTCGAAACATTTAATGAACCGATCACAGAATTAGATTGTTTAATCGTATCACTTTGCTAGAAGTGCAAACTGATTCAAAATGATGGCACATGCAGGAACTTATTAAGTGGGCAAAAAGAAATTTTTAATACCTTGCAAAGATAGGAAAAATAGTCGTTCGTCGCTTGCGGATTGCTCTGAATTCCTTCAAAATGCTCCGATCGCCACCATTCCTTCAGATTCGAACAATTCAGATCATTGCGCAAAAGTTTTCTCGATGATGTTGGGCCCTCCGATCTTTATTTAAAAAGTTAGCAGGCGCACGAAAAAACGTTCACAAACTTCTCTGTAGAACTTGACATCGACTGTGTCTCTTTGCTGTGTGATCCGCTAGATAGCAGTCACCGAAACTTCGTACAACTTGGCGTGTTTAATGTTGAACTGACTGCTTATTGTTCGATTTCTATGGTCTAATGTCAGCAGATTGTGCCATTTCATTAATGTTACATGTTCCAATGTTTCCTTTCTAGTCAAACAGAGGAAGGGACGACCTGTCTAATTCTGTGGAACCGATCTTCGCTCAGCAGTGTCCACAGGATTCTTGCATTTGTCCAAGATATCTAACGAGAAGTCATCGATAGAGGCCACAAGATCACACCGAAGTCTGTGGTCAGCCACAAAGTGATGCTAATTTTGCTAGTAAAGGACCGACTGTGTTCATTGAAGCGGAATTTAAAAGGGCGACTGGTCTGACCAACATACTCATTTTGGCGAAAATTACAAGGGAACTTGTAAACTAAATATTCATTCAAGCTAGTGTAATTACAAGGTAGCCATTTACAGGCAATACAATTTTTGTGCTTTGTAACTTTAGGTTTGCATTGCAGACTATCTATGAATTATGGTCAGGGGTATCAACCAAAGCTACAGATAGGTCGTAATTCCTGATAAGGGTGCGTATTTTGCGGCTAGTGCTACCATTAACATGCTTAATTTTCAATATATTTTTTCGTTTTTAGACTTGTTTTGTTTGCGCTTTTTACTTTAAATAATGCTGTTAGCATGGAAATCGTTTTGGTTAGCATATTCTCTCTTAGCATTATCTAAACAGCATTGTCATGTGATTGAATAAATGAAAGTAGGGTAAACCTATACAGCACTGATGATGAGTACAGTAGAAACACAGAAATATGTCTGATTGAGTTCAATTTGTCTTACTGACCATCACTCAAATACTAATCCTGAGCCTGAAATTTCTGATCTCAAAAGTGGCATAATTTAGTCACAAAGTGTTGGGTCAGACGAAGCGTGGAAAGTTCCTGGGGGAAAATGACGGAGAAGAACTTTGACTTGAAACCGATTGCTGGGAAAATGCTGCGACGAAACTTCAAATACTGGTGATATTCGATGTCCATAATGTATGAATCCGCAATTTTGTAGGAGTGTAAATTTCGGTCCATTTTGAAGGTGGGATGAAGTTCAAAACTTCACTAGTAAACATCAGATTCATGTTGGAGGTTTTTGAATTTCATTTGTCAAGTTTTTAGACACAGTGCCATTACAATGCAGCTAGGAGCCATTTCCAGTTGTGAATTTACCTTTATGTGATGAGGCGAGGAAATAAGATGAAGGAAATAAAAGTTGAGATGATCAAATTGACGTTGCTATTTTCGTGATGCGGTTTTTTTGTGACAGCAGGAACGATGCAACAATAGCGGCAGACCTTTGACCAATATCCACCTGACAATTTCAAGAGTGCCATCTCTATTTTAGGAAAAATTGCTATTGAACTCAAAATTTTATAGATCCCAGGAAAATCTCTCTCACACACACACTTCGTGATGTTTAGATGAAAACAGCATACCATTGGTTCAGAATGTTGAGTTGTTGAACTTTTAGAAAGATGTCCTCAGACTTGAACAATTTATGATCATTGAGCATTTATTAAATCTGATAAAGAATATTACGAATAGTAAACATGAAATGCTTAATAGAATTAAATTAATCATATCTAATATTCCGTTTCATCACCCAATTAAGGGTCGCAATACCGGTATTACCGTTACGGGGTTTGCCTGTATTTTCTATTTTTCAAAAATGCCGAAAACCGGTTTTACGATTTCCAAATGCCGGTTTATTTTCTGCAGTATTTCTATTGTGCAATTTTGCAGAAAAAATAATGTTAAGGAAACTAAAAGAGCCATTGAACCGAGAATGCTTCAAAATGACTACACTAATCAATCGGCTATGTTACACTGTTGAGTTATCAATCCTTGTTCAGGTTATTTTATTTCAAGTTCATGTATTTGACAACTACATTTTATTTTTCATTATCATCATGTTACTATAATTTCATCCCAAGTAGAGTCCTTTCATAGATATTCATGTACATTCATTGTTCATCTAGTTATTGTTGTTTCCAAGATATCAAACACTGTCGTGTACTGATTTTTCTGGTCACGGTCTAATACGTTGTTGAGATGTACTCTCCCATATAAATGCTTGCTGCATGCATGACATGTGCTATCCTGGTGAAATACAGTACAACTGCGCACGCACGAGACGCCTTCTCTATGAAAACCTCGAGAGGTTATGGGCCCAGCGGCAACGACGCGAATTGGAGGCAAATTATTTTCAATGGTTTGGCAGAGGCGTACACTATATGGGAAACAAGATTCCTGAACTACTTATACACAATCGAGCCGGCGTTACAGAAAGCAATCTTACCTTGCGAGCCTGGAGTGGCAGACGACAAAGACTTTGACGTGAAGAACAAGCGCGCCATTCGCTGAATTGGTTCATCGCCTTGACGAGCGGTCTCTTCATTTGGTTGTGGTGGATGCTAACAACGACGGTCGTGGTGCGCTTGCAATCTTCGAAACTATTACCAAAGTACGGAGAAGCCTAGAATACTCACCTTGTACGAGGAGCTTACAACACTACGCATGTCACCAGAAGAAGATGTCACAGATTACATGATCAGAGCGGAAAGGGCGGCAACTGGTCTCAATGCAGCAGGAGAAACAATCACGGACAATCTTGTTATTGCAATGATCCTGAAAGGCCTACCTCAAGAATACAAGCCTTTTGTCGTGATTCAAGCCCATTTGACAAGAAGAAGACGATCGCAGAATTCAAAGCATCTTTAAGAAATTTTGCTAGCAGTGAAGCAATGCGACCAGTCTCCAATACAGTTATGCAAGTACAAGCAAAAGGTAATCAATACTCAAAGAAGACGAAATGCTTTTCAGTGGTGGTCAAGGCCATTCAGCAAGGAACTGCAAGAAGAAAGATTCTCTGACATGTGGGTATTGTCACAAGAAAGGTCATGTCGAGAAAGTATGTTTTGGGGAAGCAGAAGGGAGAACCGAAAGCAAAGCTCAAATCACACTGTATCAACAACATTCAGCTTCATGGTGTCACAAGAAGCCTGTTCCAATTCCCTGCTAATTGACTGTGGCGCTACTACTCATATCGTTAACTCAGCTGACTGCTTTATTCGATACGATTCGAATTTCGATGCTGCAAGTCACTTCATTGAAATGGCCGATGGTAGACGAAGCAATGAACTCGCAGTTGCGCGTGGAGATGCAGAATTCAAAACCAATGATTCGAATGGTGAAGAATGCAGAATCGTTCTGCGAAACGCGTTATTCGCTCCGAAGTTCAAGACAAGTCTATTTTCTGTCCGAGTAGCCGTTGATGCAGGAGCCATGGTGCTGTTCAACAAGGAATCTTCTGAGCTGAGAGCGGGAGAATCCATCATCAAATTCGTGGAGAAAGGACCACTGTATTATCTCCCTGTCGGACTCCTACTCCAAAAAAGTGTGCATTACAAATCTCTATCTCAATGGCATCAAGCTCTTGGTCACATGAAATTACGAAGAACCCTATTGAAACTCCAAGAAGTGACAAATGGCATGAGAGATATCCGACAAAGAAAGACCTCCTCACTGCAAGAACGTGTACACTGGCAAGCAAACAAGAACGCTCCAAAATGCAACGATACAAGAATTCCTCATTAGCAACAGAAACCATTACAAAGAGTGCATTCAGACTTATGCGGTCCCAATCGATCCCATTGCTCGCGGTGGCTACAAGTACGTAATGAACTTTGTTGACGAATATTCGAGTATGGTGTTCCTCTATCATTCTTGCGGTCCAAGATGAGACAACACAAAGCGCTCAAGAAATTTTCCTATCCGATGTTGCTCCATACCATCGTCGACCCAAAGAAATCCACAGCGATAATGGTCTAAGAATATGTCAATCAAGAAATTTCAAAATGTCCTACAAGACAATAGAATCAAGCAGACGACTACGACGCCCCCTACTACGTCCTACCCAAAAAATGGGAAAATCTGAAACGCATGTGGCGAACAGCCTGATGGAGACTGCACGGTGCCTCATGCTGAAGCCAGCATTCCAAAGTTCCTCTGGTGCTATGCAGCAAGACACGCTCAATATCTTCGAAATAGAAGCTACCAAAGAAGACGAAGAAGACGGCCTATGAACTCTTTCACTGGTATAAAACCCGACATACAAGGAGTTCATGCTTTGGTTCTTCTTGCCAGATCTACAAAGAAGGCCAGAAAGGCAAGCTCGATGCTAGAGGAAGAAGATGGAATTTATCTTGGCATCGATCCCAGGAGTCAAGCCTTCATTTCCACATTCCATGAAGCGATCGACTAACCAGATTGTGTCCTCAAGAAATTGTGCACGTATTTGATCAAGTATCCTTGAGCCGATGGTTTCCGAAGAAATATCCAGGATTCAAGATCAACAATTACAAACGAGTTTGGATGAAACGGGCGAAATTCAAGAAAGCTGAATTCCACCGAGAGAAGGTATCCGGCAAGAAAAACGATAACGAAGACCTCCTGATGTATCCTAAACGCGCTATGAATTGCTTTCACGACAATAAATTACGCTTATTCGGCAGTATGCAAGCCTTCCTACTACATACGAAGATGCAATTTAACAATGAGAACTCAGATAAATGGAAAGCGGGCCAATGGATTCAGAAATGCCAGAATCACGAAAGAAATGAAACCTGGAGCTCGTGAAGATGACAGCGACAAGAATTTGGATACAAGGGAAATTGGGTATATACTAATCAAGCAAGGAAATGAACAAAGATAATGGCTGTGTACAAGGCTCGATACCGTGGCGAAAGGGTACAGGTCAAACATTACGGTACAGAGTTTGACGAAACCTACAGTCCTACAACCCTAATAAAAAAACAAGCCGATTTACAACTATCCGCGTTCTTCTTCAAAAAGCTGCAAACGAGAAGTTACTTCTGCACCAGATGGATGTCAAAGCAGCCTATCTCAATGCACCTATTGACAAAGAACTCTACATGGCCCAACCTAGCGGATATGGTCAAACGGTGCGAATGGTGAGAAACTCATCTGTCGTCTCAAGAAGTCGATATATGGACTCAAGCAAAGTGGTCGGAATTGGTTTTGCATCTCACGGAATTCCTCGAATCGGTGGGCTTCGTCCAGAACAACGTGGATCCATGTGTATATTCCAAGGAAGACGAAAATGGCAAATGCACAATACTCTTCTGGGTGGACGACATCATTATTGCATGTCCGGACCTGTCTCAAATCATCGAAGTAGTAAAAGCCTTACTCAATACGCGGTTCAAATGGACGATCGAGGAGAGCTACGATGGTTCCTCGGTATAGACTTCAAGCGACTTGATGATGGCAGCTATCAAATGGATCAAGATCGTTACGTGAACGTTATCCTTCAACGGTTCGGGATGGAGAATTCGAAACCTGTGAAGACGCCTGCTGATCCTGCTATCAAATTACAAAAAGCAAACCACAGAAGATATGCAAGAATTCGGCAAACATCAATTCAATTACAGACAAGCAGTTGGCAGTCTGATCTATCTCACGAGTGGTACGCGACCGGACATATGCTGGATAGTATCTCGATTATCCCAATTCCTGGACCAACCTGGCTACTCACACATGGTTGCCTGCAAGCGCGTACTACGCTATCTCAAAGGCACGATGGGTCAAAGTCAGCTGATATTCTCAACCTCGAACGGATGTTTGAGTGGCTACTCAGACTCGGACTGGGGCAACGATCCTGAACGACCGGAAGTCAACAACAGGATTTATCTTCTGCCTGGGATCTTCACCAGTGAGCTGGAAGACGAAGAGCAGCAGTCTGTTGCGCTTTCATCCTGCGAGGCGGAGTACTGGCTATGGCGGAGGCTGCGAAAGAGGCAGTGTATCTACGACAACTCATTCAATCCCTTGGATTTGTGTGCGATCAACCTACTAACATTTTCTGTGATAACCAAGGAGCATTGAAATTACAAGCTAACAATTGGTAAGCACATAGCCGATCCAAGCACATTGACATTAAATATCATTTTGTACGTGATTTTAACTGGCATTACTTTTTCATATGTAGAGTCTGAAAACAACATTTCTGATTTCTTAACCAACCCCTTGGTATTTCTAAATTTTCTGATGTAATACGTAAACTTCGGATTGAAGGGGGGTGTTGAGTTATCAATCCTTGTTCAGGTTATTTTATTTCAAGTTCATGTATTTGACAACTACATTTTATTTTTCATTATCATCATGTTACTATAATTTCATCTCAAGTAGAGTCCTTTCATAGATATTCATGTACATTCATTGTTCATCTAGTTATTGTTGTTTCCAAGATATCAAACACTGTCGTGTACTGATTTTTCTGGTCACGGTCTAATACGTTGTTGAGATGTACTCTCCCATATAAATGCTTGCTGCATGCATGACATGTGCTATCCTGGTGAAATACAGTACAACTGCGCACGCACGAGACGCCTTCTCTATGAAAACCTCAAGATACACTATCTTCAATAATAAAGAATTATTATTATTATAACCCACAATCCATGCTCGACACGAGAACTGTTGTGAAAACATGCTGTTTCGAATACTGACTAAGAGATTGAATTGTACCAAAGAAGAGGATAATCCACTTATTTTCAAGATCCGTCGTCAATCTTCTGAAGAAGCAGAAAAGGTGAAGATATCATCACAAGCGATGAAGACAATGAACATCTGGAAAAAGCACAAAAAATCATCCGAAGATAACGGTGCTGATTTCAGTCCTGTCATATGAAGTGAAATTTCATCCGCAGATCAGAGTAGTTAGTTTGTATTTCATCTTCAACTTTTACGGTTGTCTTCTCAACATTCCATCGACTTCAGTCTAAGCGGAGAGTGCTTTCCACTATTGGCTTGACATCCTGACCAGACAAAACACTAGATGCTTTGTGGGTCATTCGCTGAAACATTTTTCAGAAAGAAAATCTTCGTAATTGACGTATGTGACTACTTTTAATGCAACGTAGTCATGCACCTTGTACATTCGTTACCTTCAACAAGATTTGTTCGATGAAAATATATGTTATAGATAGCTTTTCGTGTTTTCATTTTATAGCCGGTAATACCGGTTTTGTAAAAGTGGTCCGAATAGGAGATTTTGGTGGTCTTCCTGCCTGCACTGTGTTGTAAAGTGTCCAGATCCGATTGTCGGATCGTATTTGTTCGGATTCATCTTCTTCTCTTCGAATTAGATCGGATTTAGATCTTGCTTTCGAACTGTCGGATCGGATTCAACCTCCAAATCCGATCCGATCCACATCTCAACTGTATTGTCTCTTGACGTTAATTGATTGTTCACCATAGCTGTTAATTAGTCATTATCAGTCATAATTTGCAAACTTTTGAGAGCCAATGAGATGCTAATACTGCTCGTCGATGACGAAATGAACACAACAGGAACAATGGGCACTCACACCGCTCTGCGTGACTGGAACGTGAGGGTGAGGCCATCAGCTGATACCGTCTACCATCTGGTCCACAAATATCGCCAGACAGATTTGTAAAATTGACCGCATTGATGATCTGCTACGGAAAGAGACATTCCAGTGACATAATGTGTCATTGTGATGACCTCTTCTTGCAATATCAGTGACATCTCCGCACAATGACGTAGTGAAGAGCTGTCAATAGACAGAATTGTGTGTAGTACTAGTCCAGCAGCCAGAGTAAGTTTCTGCAGGGAACGAGGCCGAGAATGAGACTTTCACAGAATGATGAACTCCCTATGCCTACTACGAATCTGCACGCCTGTCGAGGTCTAGTTAGTTCCTCTTATTGTAAGACAAGATCAAAGAAAAACACATGTAAATCCAAAGGGAAGCAGATTGCAGTTTTTGGTTAAAATGAAATGTTCTATGTTTTCACTTATTAAGCGAAAAATATTAAGTCTAGGGTCATAAATTTTGATATGGTATGTCTTCAGGTCATTTCCCATCATGTGCATGTGTTAATATCATGCTTCTGATCGGCAATGCATGTGAGAATGTTGTTAAAAGTGGATGAAGTTGCTCAAAATGTTTGTGTTTGTCGACATTAAGAGGCTCGCCAAATCTAAATGTGTTAAGCATTATAGACAGAGGTGCATGAACATGAAAAGAAATGACCTGCAGACATTCCATGCCAAAATTTATGACTCTGCAGTTAGTACTTTTCGCTTAATCAGAGAAAACATAGAAAATTTCATTTTTGCCAAAAACTGCAATCTGCGTCCCATTGAATTAACATGTGTTTTTCCTTGTTTCTGTCTGAAAACATGGACGTACTAAATTAAATGATATGCTAGGACGGTGAACTCCGGTTTCAGTGGGAAAAGTTTTGAAGGCCGCTTGTCAAGCAATGATTATGTCGAATTAGATAGTGAATTACACGCCCATTACCCACATTTTTTATCAGGAATGTGTGTTTGAGGAATATTTGTCTTCTAAAAACATTTAGGCAAACTTAATAGTCTTTACTACTTTATAATATACCGTGATACATTGCAGCCATTGTAAGATATCTGCAACTCAACAATTTGAAACTATTTTGTAGGGGATCTATTACGGATTCATCCTCTAACATACGTGTGAAATAATAAAACAAACGATGAACATGGTACATGTATGATGAACACAAAGTAAGCGCTGCTGCTGCTGCGAGGTGAGGAATCAGTCGGCCTTCAAAACTTTCTCCACTGAAGTCGCAGTTCACCGTCCTAGCATATCACTTAATTCAGTACTTCCTTATCTGACAAGAAGAAGAACTCACTAGAACTCGGCAGACGTGCAGATTCGTAGAGGGCATATGGTGTTCACCACTCCGTAAAAGTCTCATTTTCGGCCTCGTTCCCAGCAGAAGATACTTAGAAGATGGTCAAAATACTCCTCATGATCCGATGACAGCTGTAGGCCTCTTCCTCTTCCTTGCGATTCCCAGAACAATTCCGCAACTGACATTCAACGCAGCTTTTCGAAATGCGCATTCTGATTTGTCTGATGCTGTGCTGAGACTGACCTTCTCAAAGATAGGGACCGTCTGACGATAATACTTCATGTCTACGTCTCTCCGTGAGTGATTTGATGGTCTTAATATCGGCAGCGAAAATTGTTATGACTTTCATTCACTGATTGTAGTTTCTGACAACTGACGTGTGATGGTGGGGACTTGATCCTACCAATTGACATCCGGTGCACTTTGGCGGTCGTAGAGCTCAGTTGGTATAGCGATGCATCTATAACGTCGTTGGTTCGAGTCCTACCATTTTGATCCATCGCTGATCTAGTTTCATTCATTGTTGAAGCATGGCGACTTCCAGTGACTGACAATGGTTAGGTACCGATAACTTGTCGATTTACTTCGAAAAGATAAAGATCATTGCTAATTCTTTGTTTAAATATGAAATCATTTTGATAAAACAATCCTATTGCAAGAATTTGCAACCACATGTGTGATTGTTTTCACAAAATTTCACCCACTAGTCCAGCAGCCAGAGCGAGTTTCTGCAGAGAACGAGGCCGAAGGTGAGACTTTCACATAGTGATTTACACCACATGCCTACTACGAATATGAACGTCTGCCGAGTCCTAGTGAGTTCCTCTTATTGTAAGACAAGATCAAAGAAAAGCACATGTTAATCCAATGGGACGCAGATTGCAGGTTCTGGCAAAAATGAAATGTTCTATGTTTTTTCTTACTACTGGGAAGTACTAAGTCTAGAGCCACACTTGTTGGCATAATATGTCTTCAGGTTATTCCTCACCATGTTCATGAGAATTTCTCTATGAAGCTACACATATTCAGATTTGGCAAGCATCTTAATGTCGGCAAACACCAACATGCTGGCCCTCCTCATCCACATTGAAACACAATCTCGCATACATCGCCGATCAGAAGCATTATAATATCACACACATAATAGAAAATGACCTGAAGATACATCAAACCGAAAAGTATGGCTCTAGAGGTAGTACTTCTCATTTTGAGAAGAGAAAACACAGACAATTACATTTTTGTCAAAAATTGCAATCTGCGTCTCATTGAATTAAAATGTGATTTTCTTTGATCCTGTCTGACAAGAAGAGGAACTATCTAGAACTCGGCAGGCGCACAGATTCATAGTAGGCATAGGGTGTACATCGTTCTGTGAAAGTCTCATTTTTGGCCTCGTTCCCTGCAGAAGCTGGTTCTGGCTGCCGGGCTCTGGCAACACTGACTTAGATCGTCGCATGACCGCGCAGTTGAAATGAACGCTATTTCTTGTAGTACTAACTTCTTCATTAGAGAAATGTCGGATTTCTATGGCTTTAACATCGTTATCTGTACGCAAGCATGCTCCATGGCAGCAACATTGCTGATACAGATTGCTGCTTCATTATCACATGGAACAGATTCGCATGCGTCATTGAAGGTCAGTGCATGAAACAATGAACTTCCATTATTATCCAAAACTGAGCGCCTGATGATATCTATTTAATCCTATTTCTCTCGCTATCTTATTCGATAGTTTCAGATGAAATGGTGACGGAGGGACTTGCACCGTCTCACATCAAGAATCTCAGTTTGAGGAGATTATGCTGACAGGTGTACCTACTTCTTCAAACATGTATCCATTCTGTGATCTGTATCGAATCCGGAACCACTGTTCGTCATCATTATCAGACATGTTAACAAAACAATCGACACGCTCGCGCTCTATCCACGCTGCAGTGCAGGTATGATACTCCACGATACTGATGATGAAGTCATCTATCAAGATAATGAAATGCATCGCACACAAGCTCAGCGACTGAAATGGCACGGAGAGAATGTCATACACCAAGAGACGGTCCACACAATCCCGGAGTCGTGTGAGAATCCCGGGGTTTGAACTAAGAATTCAAGCAACCTTTGAATTCTGCCCTCATAGTCAAAATTTAACGTCGAGTTGAATTTCTAGTACTGACGAACGTTTCTGCAGTTGATATTTCAACGATGACTGGCGGTGATCCTCATGCCCTGAATCCTCATTCACATGTCTGATTCGAAAGCTAAAGCAGTTAAAGGGCGAGAATGTCATTTACCCGGTAGAATGATGTGACTGCTCATCAGCCTCTTCGTGTCATAAACCTTCACTTTCTTGAGGAATCAGAGAGGATTCTGGCTAGTCACATTGTCTCAATCCCTAATCTCATGAAATTCTATTGACATTATGATTAATGCTTTGAAACCCGAGTCCGGGTCAAGATGACACCAATACTACTAAAAGATTTGTGCAAGGTCAAACAAGACTTACACAATCGGATAGTTTTGAATCTGTCAATTACAACGATTCGAAATCCAAGTTGATTGATTAATTTTTAATTTCATAATTATTGCAATTAGTTGTTATTATAACCCTCATTTGTTCAAATTTCTATATCCTCTGAAGGCTTCATTATAGGAGCAAAAGCATTAATGCCCTGAAATTTCTATTTGCCATAGATAGACATGAATTTTCTATGATAATTTAAAGTATAGATGTTCATTAGTTGTCTATTCGCACGGGCTTTAATGTGGCTACAATGAAGATATATTACCTTTCAAATGATATAGAGCGATGAAACACATTGAAAGATATCTTTTGACGTAATATAAAACGGTAAGATTGAACAGTGTGATGCTATATCTAGATGTCTATCTTTAGCTCTATTTCTGCGCTACTGAAATTAACATAGACATAATAGAGGGGCCACAATGAAGATATATTACCTTTCAAATGACAGCCTAAATCATCTAGCCTAAATCATTTAGGCTGATCATTTGAAAGGTGATATATGCATTGTTACTGAACCTAAAATCTATGACATCAAAATTCCAAGATTTTGATCTGTTAATGACTCAAATTTATGATAATTTTCTACACAGCCCATGCAGCTCAAAACATTGAAGTATGGAAAGCTTGAGATATCTGCGAGTCTAAATTGTGAGACATAGGAATCATCTCAATGTCAATTTCACTAGGAATGCGAAGGTGGATGGTGAAATGCTCCTACCTCAATGTTATTACATAGCAAATTAGACGGCCTTAATCATGCAAATATGGACGTCTAATTTGGAATTGGAGATATATAAACGACTTTCATAGAAAAATGACACGTGAAATATCGGCTGACAACTCGTTAAATTTTATGTTATCTTTGAGATCGTATTTTAGTTAACATTGTGTCTTCACAGATAAATTTCCTGCTATTCTTAGTTTCTTTATTTTTCTTCGGCTAGGGACCCATACACCTCTTGTGAAAACTTATGAGCCCATATCTTTGCTATCCATGCAGTTTTTCTCGAAAATGACTTAAATCATCTCACATCAGTTCTCAGGCCAATGTTTCTTACAAAATAAGAAGTCTGAATAAAAAAATAAAATAAGAAATAAAAAAAAAATGAAAAATAAAAATAAGAAGTTCTGATGAATTATTCCACAAAGCTTTTATCCATCAATCTTTTTCATTCGAGTCGCTAGGTAAAGAATAAAACATACTTACACATAAGGCTACACACAAGGCTGACATATTCTTCCTGCACTAAGGAAATTTGTTCGGCACTTCGGAGCATGCGTGTAGACGAAATGAGACCGCATTGGGGAACAGAATCGATTCCTGTGACCTTGTATGACTGCGCTCCTGAAACAGTCTGCCTCATTGTGTGAAGAGAATAGCTTCACGCAAATACCGATGCGAATTCTGTATGACGCCCCGCGCTGTTGTCAGAGTGCACGATGAACGAAGGTGAAGCAAGTTAACTCAGCCTTCAAAAGTCTATATGTATAGTTGACTTGACATCATGAGCTGAGCTCTCAGCCGTATATTTATTCAAAAAATTTAACGGATTGACGGACTTCCATGAGAGTAACGGAAGTTAGACTAATCGTTAACTTTTTTTAGAAAGTTAAAAAGTCAAAAAAGTTAACTTCCGTTAATTAACGGATTAACGGAAGTTAACGGATTGTGCCCAACTATGAATATTATATTCTTGTTTCGGAAACACCACCACTATTACTAGTTTACATACGTGCATTGAAAAATAGGATTCATTTGCATGAATTGTGAAATTACTACAACTGTAGTAATTAATTTCCGGGATTTGTATTAACCTTTAAGGACGGCTATAAGTACAAAGTAGTCTCTCAAACCCGGCATTTACCCAGTGAATTTACAAATACAGAAAAAACACAAAATTATGCGAATTGACACATGTTGTTAAGATTAGGATTCTAGGATTGTAAAAACCTTGTTGATTAAAAAAGAAAGTGTGTTGACGCACCCAAAGCACGTCTACAAAAAGGCGAGCATTGACGCTTGCCGGACAGTGCAAGTAATCGGTCAATGACCGCTGCCGGATTACTAGTAGATAATGCATTATACTCACGCAGGTTTGAGATGAATGATAGAGTTGACTTTTATTGTTTTATATGAGCCACTTTATTGCTACTGAAATTCTGATAGTCTGCAAATCTAATGAATCTCAGAATTTGTAGGAAGTGGTCTCTGGAAGTGCTAATTTATCATGCAACTCGACAATCGTAATGGTTCGATGCGATGACTCATAGCTTCTGCAGAAACCAGCGCAGCAATAAAACACGTGTGTAAGGATGCAATTAGGACGGTCAGAGATCTCTTACCGTATATACGAGTAGAACTGCCTCAGTAAGCCATACGGCTGCACTATAATGAAATTTAGGAAGCGGTCATTGACCGACAATTAATTGTTACAGAAATAATTGATTTTCAGCTAATGATTGATATTTGATTAACCCTACTCCCTACGGTTCACCAAAACAAAAGTTCGCCAATGAACTGCGGTGGTTCTTTCGGGTGAACTATTTCGCCCACGCGCATTGAATCTCCGCGATGATAGAGTGCTGCTCTGCTTGTGCCTGAAGGCATATTGCCAATTATTTATGACTTTATTAATGTTAGAAAGAATGAAATAAATGTATTGATGTTCACCTATATTCTGTTTTGAAACAAGGCAATTAATTCCAATCAACGGATTGGAAAACACATGTGACCATATATACTTGCTTAGCGTCACGTTTTGCGTCCTAAATTCCGCATAATAGGAGGGTCCGACGGCATGGCATGTCGAATACAACGTTGTAGAAAGGTTGTGCTTCTCCATACAACCGGACCATCAATACATTGATTGGCTCTTTCCCAAAACATTTTAGTTCCGTTTTGCGCTCTGCTTTTAGTATCTGGTAGAGCACATCAGTGGAGTTACTAGGTGTACTACAGGTTTTCCCAGTTGAAAATGACCATTTCTCAAATGAAAATTACCGATTTTTTAAAATATATTTTTCTTCAGAAAAACTAATCCTTAGTCATCTTTAATGACTACATATGCATGATTTTTGATCTAAAATATTCATCAACATTATTGCAACCTAAGAGCTGTGACTTAAACCTGATTCTTGATCTCATGATACATTATACATGAACAAATACACTTACTTGAGTTACTATTAGTTGCATAAATGTATCAAGTTACCTTCAAATACACACGTATGATGGGAAACCACAATTATCCTGTTAGCTGCAGTTAAACTGTTGTAATCCAATGATTCCAATGGTTGCAAACGGTTCACGCTATCTTTTGGGAATCTGATTTTCCAAGGGCGATCAATAGAAGCGTTACTGTTTCGGTTGTTAAGCACAGTGATACCGATTGCCGATCGACCAATAAGGGCAAAGAATAGGATAGCAGTAGCGACTCCACGACGATACGTAATAGACATCAGGCGTTACCGAGTCACAGTTTCTTCTTCGAATATGGCTGATGCACGACGCAGGTACAAACACGTTTCAAAAGAAGACGAGAGTCGCATTCTTGCTGCCTCGAGGTCAGGAGAAAGTGTATATGCAATGTCGAGAAGCTTAGGCATAAAGTACGGCACCGCAAAACGAATTGCCCGGCAAGACCATTCACCAACACGAAAAAGAGGTCACCGTCCGTCAAAGGTAACTGACCTTCAGAGAGAGTTTTTGAGAGAAAAGGTCGACGAAGATCCAACAACCATAACCCTGAAGGCATTGAAAGTAAAACTCTTTGAAGTTTTTCATTTAAATATTAGTATCTCTACCATCGACCGCCATCTGGATGGTATGCATTATAGTGTGAAGAAACTTAATGTACAGCCTCAAGAATGAAACAGCGAACGGACAAAACAACTTCGGCATGATTATGCCATATGATTGAGAGATAATGCAATGCAAACGCATAGAATTTACATTGATGAAACAAACTACAATATTTGGGTATCACGATCGTTTGGTCGTTCACAACGAGGTGTGGCGGCAACAATGCACCGTCCATCGACTATAGAGGTGCAAACCTGAACATCATCGCAGCGATCGACATTTCGGGTTTGGTCCACTTTGAAACCCATCCAAAGGTGAACCACTTGACTTTCAATGATTTCAAAAACTCGTAGACAGAAGTCGTTTTTATCATGGACAACGCTCCAGCCCACAAACGAACCGGAGAAGTCAATCTGCCTCCAAACCACACCGTGAAATATCTGCCTACATATTCACCTATGTTCAATCCAATATAAGAATACTTTGCATCATTCAAGTCCGCGGTAAAACGCTACCTGCAAGAACGTAGGTCTGAGATCTATGAACGGCCTGTAGATGTTTCTCTTTCGACGCACTGCTTCGGAATGCTAAAGAAAGCAGCGTATGAAGTGAAGAACACACTTTCTTCATACCATTGTGCGAATTATGACAGGCATGAAATGACATTCATTCCCAAAGCAATTGCTAAGGAAGATTTATAGGTTGTTATTGTCAATCATTATTGTTTTAGCGTATGTTACTCGTTTCCTATCTCTGGCAGAAATTACTGTTGAATCTTTACAGAGTTGGCCAATATGCTTATAAAGTGAATTTCTGATGTTTTTTTTTAAAATTTACAGCAGTCTGTGCCCGGTACCGATAACTAAATGAATTAGATAAGCTTATGAAAGCTCATTTATCAATAACCAAATTAAATAGCTTATCACTGTTGAATAAAAATTTGATTACACGGAGGCTATTATTGGTATTTTTGTAACAGGAAATTACGGTATTTCTATAAGATATCATAAGTTTTCATATTCATATTCTATGTACTGGCGATATAAATATGCTACACTCATCCACTTAGATAAGTTCTTAGGAAACTGAGGCAATAAACTTATATTATTGTAATAATTGTCGATATATTTTAACAGCTATACCCTGCTGTCATCTGCGCATTAACATAGAAGGAAACTTAAACAAAAGTCAGAAGGCCTTTTAAAAATATTAATCCAGTCATTTTTTGTCAATAAAGACCAAGAATCAGGTTTAAGTCACAGCTCTTAGGTTGCAATAATGTTGATGAATATTTCAGATCAAAATTCATGCATATGTAGTCATTAAAGATGACTAAGGATTAGTTTTTCTGAAGAAAAATATATTTTAAAAAATTGGTCATTCTCATTTGAGAAAGGATAATTTTCATTTGAGAAAGGATAATTTTCATTTGAGAAAGGGTAATTCTCATTTGAGAAAGGGTAATTCTCATTTGAGAAAGGGTAATTTTCATTTGAGAAAGGGTTATTTTCATTTGAGAAAGGGTCATTCTCATTTGAGAAAGGGTTATTTTCATTTGAGAAAGGGTCATTCTCATTTGAGAAAGGGTAATTCTCATTTGAGAAAAGGTTATTTTCATTTGAGAAAGGGTAATTTTCATTTGAGAAAGGATAATTTTCATTTGAGAAAGGGTCATTCTCATTTGAGAAAGGGTAATTTTCATTTGAGAAAGGGTCATTCTCATTTGAGAAAGGGTCATTCTCATTTGAGAAAGGGTAATTCTCATTTGAGAAAGGGTAATTTTCATTTGAGAAAGGGTTATTCTCATTTGAGAAAGGGTTATTCTCATTTGAGAAAGGGTAATTCTCATTTGAGAAAGGGTAATTCTCATTTGAGAAAGGGTAATTTTCATTTGAGAAAGGGTTATTTTCATTTGAGAAAGGGTAATTTTCATTTGAGAAAGGGTTATTTTCATTTGAGAAAGGGTAATTCTCATTTGAGAAAGGGTAATTTTCATTTGAGAAAGGGTTATTTTCATTTGAGAAAGGGTTATTTTCATTTGAGAAAGGATAATTTTCATTTGAGAAAGGGTTATTTTCATTTGAGAAAGGGTTATCTTCATTTGAGAAAGGGTTATTTTCATTTGAGAAAAGGTTATTTTCATTTGAGAAAAGGTAATTTTCATTTGAGAAAGGGTAATTTTCATTTGAGAAAGGGTTATTCTCATTTGAGAAAGTGTAATTCTCATTTGAGAAAGGGTTATTTTCATTTGAGAAAGGGTTATTTTCATTTGAGAAAGGGTTATTCTCATTTGAGAAAGGGTTATTCTCATTTGAGAAAGGGTTGTTCTCATTTGAGAAAGGGTTATTCTCATTTGATAAAGGGTAATTCTCATTTGAGAAAGGGTAATTCTCATTTGAGAAAGGGTAATTTTCATTTGAGAAAGGGTAATTTTCATTTGAGAAAGGGTTATTTTCATTTGAGAAAAGGTAATTTTCATTTGAGAAAGGGTAATTTTCATTTGAGAAAGGGTTATTTTCATTTGAGAAAGGGTAATTTTCATTTGAGAAAGGGTAATTTTCATTTGAGAAAGGATAATTTTCATTTGAGAAAGGGTAATTTTCATTTGAGAAAGGGTTATTCTCATTTGAGAAAGGGTAATTCTCATTTGAGAATATTTCATTTGAGAAAGGGTTATTTTCATTTGAGAAAGGATAATTTTCATTTGAGAAAGGGTAATTTTCATTTGAGAAAGGGTTATTTTCATTTGAGAAAGGGTAATTTTCATTTGAGAAAGGATAATTTTCATTTGAGAAAGGGTAATTTTCATTTGAGAAAGGGTAATTTTCATTTGAGAAAGGGTAATTTTCATTTGAGAAAGGGTTATTTTCATTTGAGAAAGGGTCATTCTCATTTGAGAAAGGGTAATTTTCATTTGAGAAAGGGTAATTTTCATTTGAGAAAGGGTAATTTTCATTTGAGAAAGGGTCATTCTCATTTGAGAAAGGGTAATTTTCATTTGAGAAAGGGTTATTCTCATTTGAGAAAGGGTAATTCTCATTTGAGAAAGGGTAATTTTCAACTGGGGAAAAACTGCATGAATTCGTACAAGTTCTATTTGATTTAAAACATTTCTGTCATGTGGAGGTAGTGTTCCATTTGTATTAAGTTTGGAGGCCACAGACTAGTGGATACATACTAATAGATACTACTAGATACCTGGCAGGACTAAAATGGAGCGACGAAAGATCAAGTGAGGAAGTGGCAAGAATGTGTGATCTGAAGGAGCTGGAAGAGCGGGTTAGAAGTGGGCGTCTGAGATGGTTTGGTCATGTAAAGAGAGCTGAGGGAAACTGCTTGGTCAGAGTGGAAGGCATGAAAGTCCCAGTGCGTCGAGCCGTCGGAAGACCAATAAAAGAACATGGCGTCAATGTGTCTCAGAAGATCTGAAGAAAATAGGAATCTCCGAGGAACTCGCTGCCAACCAAGATGAATGGAGGAGAGCCATCAACCGTCCAGTCCCAGGAGATGGGATTCAACGGACTTTAAACTTGGAGTAAGTAAGTAAGTAAGACTCCAAAATGTTGATAAAGAACCAGCAGTGATAGCCAGCGCTTTCTGCAAATAGATCACTTCTTCACACAAACAGCTTTTGGCTTATTAATCTTTTAAATTCAAGGAGTTATTTCTAGTTGAGTGACCACATACTAGCTCGCATCATACTGCAAGTGAATTTCGTCAAAGAATCACCTGTATTTTCAAGAATGAAGGAAACAGATTCTTTAGTTGTTGTGGTTCTGCTAGCGAAGGACCGCAGTGTTAATCAATTTCAAGACAATGACTTCACCAGAGCCGGATAAAGCAATCAAAGAAATATTTATTACTGAGCCTCATTTTCAACAAGTAACATTTTTTAAATGAAAACAAGAGTAAGGCAAAGATGCTGGCAAAAAATTTCTTCTATCTCAAGAGATTAACATGATCCTTCATTTAACAATACAAAATATTGAAGATAATCGCAGAGCGAAACGTCGGTTTTTGAGAGGAAAACGTCACTCCTGCTAAAAGATGACAAATCGAGAGGTCTGCAGTTAATAAATTGATTGTGATATTAATTGACAACATTTTAAGTATAGAATGAAATCTGCTCTTTAAAAACTTTAGACCCAATTCAACCATTTAACGTGTTATAGGACAGTACGTTTGTCCATGACTGCATTGAAGATATGCATGCGAGTATTACGGTGATTTGGTCTACCCAGGCTAAAATCGCCGCAAGAGTGATGTACATAATGATTTCAGAGTGCCAGTTCGACTCAGCATAGAATATAGAGATGTCCTCAACGAGATGAAGGTTCTGCGACTCGGAGGGATAGAAGTGCGGAGTAGCCGAGATTTTCTCGAAGTTTTGCTTGCCTAGTCTTCGGACTCGACATGCCGACCGTCACAATATGACGCTATTAATTGGTTAGACTTGCCGACAGCTGCCATTTGTGATGGCGAAGATGATTCCGCCAAATGACTCTCACGAATTGTAGGTTGGTTGTTAGAGCAACAGATAACTTGGGTGGTCTTTCGTTCGAATCCTACTATCGACTAGGTTCGATTCCCACGTGCAAGACCCAACCCGAATCAGACTTTACCTCATGATACTCAGAAACACACATGCAGATACGGGGAAGAAGATACGGATAGAAGATGCGAGCACATAAAACAACTCACTCGTCGGTTGATAACAGTGAAGCTTGTACTTCTGCAGTGCATACACACGGAGGCGTAATTATCCGGCACCCAGACAGGACTGGCTTCTTCCTGCTTAGCAGCTCGGCCTCCACCTGTCAAAAGGAATACATAAGTAAAATGAAACGTATTTACAGGTAAACAGGCAATGTAAGGAGACCCTGCATCTTCTCTCTTGCGCTAATCCCTTCTTATCGACTTCCAATGACATTCGGGGTTCGACCTCTAGACCAAAAGATCGCTAGGCCAAGCACTTAGTATCCAAGGGATCCTCATTATTCCATTGATCTATTCTAAACCCAATGTGGCTAACTTTGGCGAAATTTGATTATTTTGGAAAACTTGAAAAATGTGGGGGGGAATAGAAGTACCGAGAAACAGTGGCGTGCGGTCAATAGATGCGGTGCATGCGGCGAATGCCTCACTTATATTCTGAAAATTAACCATTTTTATCCTTCCCAAGATTGAGGACAGTTTGGGCTCAGAATATCGCATAAAATCCAATAGAAAGTCATTTCATTGAGGGAGATGAAATCTAAAGAGCTTTAACAACGGTGAGCATCGCCGCATTCACTGGTGCTATCTTTTTGCATTCAACTCGCAGTCTGTGCATGCTGGCCTGTGAAATTAAACATTCGGCGAAATTGTCGCATCGCTCTTAGGGAAAATGATACAGATAGCCCAGATCTCATCAACTGACTTGTGTGCATGTGTATGCATTGCATGAGCCAGTCCGATGTGTTATATATTGGTCATCCATCACCAGAAAAAGAACAAAGCGTTGTCTGATGTACAATGTAGAACTGTCTTGGACATTTTAATCAATTGGTTTACCGATCTGGCAGAATATTTGCCGAAAAAATGTTGTTGAAGCTGGGCGACCGATGCCCAAAATGAAGTTCAAATGAAGACCGAAGCGCTGAAAGACGAAAAGGCGTACATTCGTCGATATGACGATTTTTCAATGGTGGTTTTGAAACCCAAGTCTAAATGTCCATTGAGAAAACTTCATTTGTAACCTTCGAATGATGTAGGAAGGCTTTTTCTATCATAATGTCATTTGATGACTTCGTTAAAAAGTCAAGGAGGATGGATTTCAATTTTAGATAATTTCGTGAATATTCGCGTTACGTGTTAGCGCCATTTTCAATATCGAATATGATACATGCCATAGCGTGCAAGGAAGGACAATGTCTAAATTTGAACGCATGGGCATTTAGAAAATATCAAATTCTGATTCTGCGCATGCCTATCGGTAAGTAGCACCGCACGCAACTGCCGAGAAATATCCCATATGAATTGGCCCAACTTTCATTTCTCATATCATAAAACATCTGAACTTTTCGATAGTTCGAGAACGAGATCGACCTCCAGTCACTCACCGATGATTCCCTCCCACGGACAGTGCTTTGCGACTGACTTAGAAATACACACACCATTAGAGAACTATCACTTGACTGACCTTCTATAAGGACAGAAAACATCACGTGACACCCAGGCTTATGATCAACACTGCACGCCATGTCGACAAAACAATGGTAGTGAGGTTCCGGCTGAAGTTTTCTGTTCAATGAATCCATGACGTAGTTCAAATGCATATTTCGTGTCGGGTCAAAGTGTAAGCTGTCAGAGTTGACTTCAGCGACACTCAAAATAATTGCTTTACATGTTGAGTGACTAAATATGATCTCGGCAATTATTTGTATCGTTGATTACCAGGGCAAATCGCTTTCATACAGCTAGAAAGAGAAAGCTTAGTTATCGCTGTCTTACGTGCGATGTTTCATCAAAGTGTGTGCTTTACCAGAACTCACCGGCACTCAAAAGACTCAATACGAAAAATGATTCATGCTGATTGACTAAGTATGATCTCAATCTCCGCAACTATTTACATCATTGACAATCGCGGCGAAAGAAGAGGCATCGCTATCGCTGCCGTAAAAGAATTACTGTAATTAAATTAAAACACGACACGGAAAAAAATTAAGTCAAGGGCGTATGAATATAAATATTAATAACAGTACTGAGTAGGAAACGCAATAGATATAATGGCTAGCCGACCCAACTTTGAAAGGGATGTGAAATGAATTAAAACTTATTATCAATTTTACTTAAAATAAAAAACTAAGATGAGAGCTCGGCATGAAACATGATCAGCTCATGATGTTATGATGTTAATGTATTTAGTCACATGCATGAATTTGCCGTGAATATAGTATTCTCTCTCTCTCTCTCAGAAGCTAGCCAAACATTATAAATGATGAAAATCAAGAAGCATAGGAAACCAAAATAAGATCGCTTGTGCGGAGTCATCAGGGAGGAACCATGTGGCTGCATGAAGCAAGCCCTAACCTCCAACCTGCACCACATGCCGGAGCCAGGCCAACCGTATCGAATGAACGATAAGGAAGGTCTCTCCAAACGGGAGGAAACATAGCTAAAACTTAACTGTAAATAAATTTTGGATATAAGAGAACAAAAGTGGCCTGTTTTACTAATGCAAACTATATTATGCAATACATTACCAGTTTTCGTGTCACTCGATGGCCTTCGGATGGATTTAACAGTCATTTATTGTACATTCATGCAACAAGGCTAGTCAAGTTATTCTCCGTGGCACAGTGGTTAAGTGCTTGGCCTAGTGATCTTTCAGTCCAGATGTCGAGCCCGGAAAGTGTCATTGGAAGTCGTCAGGAAGGGCATCCGGAATAAAAGATCACAACGCTGCAGATTAAAGGCTATGTCAGCACCGTCCATGCTCCCAGTAAGGGGGAATAGTAACGTTAAACCATCAAGGCTCCTTACTAGTACACATTACCGTGAGCGCACCAGCTGTAATTGGCATCTTAAAAAGACGATGATTTTAAGATGGACTATGATGCATATATGCGACATGATAACGCCCGAAAGAATTGGACTAAGTAAATTTTCAGAATATATAGTTATGAAGCATTCATGCTTGGCATTCCCCAAAATACATTATCTAAATATTCAGAATCCAATAATTTTAGACTGTTTTCAATAGTAAAATTATGGTGAGATAGCGTACTTAGTATGCAAAATTGTGAACATGCCTTATACAAAACATATACATGTGAATATAATAATGAAATACACACAATGAACACCGCAAATTGTAAATGGAACATTAACACATAATGCAAATTACATTATGATCTCCCCTGAAAGTGGATCCTGGTTGCGCTGGTAAGTGGCAATTCTGACATTCGTTATTTGCAGGATTTAGTTCCTTTCAAAAGATCCTTCCACCTATTCATGTCTTCTTAATATTCATGTTGACAATAAAATCGGGGTAGTATTCCTATCTCGTGGTCTCCGTGGCGCAGTGCCTAAGTGTTGACTTTGGAATTTTCAGGATATGAGATCGAGTCCCACGAACATCATTGGGAGTCGTCAGGAAGGACAAAGTCCGACCATGTCCAAGTGCGACCACTTCAGCGTCGTCAAAGTCAAGTTGGAAAGCAGTAAAAATAGAAGTCATATGTTGAAAATCATCTTCAACAATAAAATAGCCAAAAGCAGCGGCGTTTTCAAAAGTAAGCAGTGAGAGGGCTGTAAAGGAACCGGCTCTTGAATCAGGAACGGGAAGACCAATTTATTTATCAACATTTTCATATTTTCAAAGCAGATCTTTAAATCTCATTTCCATCATTCGATAAAATTCTCTCACGGGTAGTTGCGTAATGTCCACTCAAGTGTTGTTTATCTGTTGAGATGACATCGATAGTAAATCAGCAAGGAAGCCTCGCGGGCGTGTCTTCTTCAAGTGTTGATGATGAGATCAAGCTGTGATGATTGAAAGTGGCTTCACATCCTCTAACTGAATTGAGAGTTTGCCTGTTGCTGACCGAAGATAGAAGGGGAGAGATAATTCACTCAACCAAACTGCTTTGCAGACGCACGCTCAGGAATTTGACGTTCAACTCGACAAACAGCGATCAGTATGTGACAACTGTTTCAGAAACTTCTAGAAATTCTTGATGATAATCAGACTAAGGTTCAAGCTGAACACACGTAAATCCCATGCATTCAATATTCGAGTAGTCCGTCAGCTGGAAGGAGCTTCTGCAGGGAACTAGGCCGAAAATGATACTTTCACTGAATGATGTACACCCTATGCCTACTACGAACCTGCGTGCCTGCCGAGTTCTACATAAATCTGTACAGAACAATTCAAAAATTAAATGCAAGGTGACTGAGCATAGAGGTCCTTTAACTTTGTCACATAGCGGAAAGATTAGAAGACCAGTGTGAGCTGCTGATATCTAGGAAGAAAGGTTTTTGGATTGCGATTGTCTAGAGATAAGCAATTACAGACGTACTCTAATTTATTATTTTGCGTCATGGAAGTTCATTCCCTACATCAAAACAATAGCAATTGAAAGTTAGTCATGAAGTTAGCTACAAAAAGGATAGATTACACAAGAGGGATAAGCAACATTCAGGTAAGTTGACAAAGAAGGTTTCCAAAGTCATAGATTTCTTCCTAAATTCAGTAATCTTGGGTAGAAATATGAAATTATGAGTCTGTGACATATCGACAAATCAATCTCATACATCGAGGAGATGATGTCAGTTTGGCATAAAACAGTGGCAACAATTCGGTTACACCACTCTCGATTGAACTCGCGCTCGTGTAATCACTCGAGGTGTAACCTTTAAATGCACCATCACAATGTTGGCATCTTCCGAGTTGCTGGCAGACGTCGGTCGGTAGCTTCTCGTAACTGTTTGCTGTGTAGACATTTTTCTAAGGCCTTTAACAATAGCAGTGCAGCGAACTGCAAAACAAACTGAGCATCGGAACGATGAAAAGCCAACCGCGTGCACGTTTATCAATTTCATACGGATGAGCAAAACAGAGCATTATGGATTTATACCCAACCAACTTATGTACTGTCGAAAGTCATCAATCACTTGAGGGTCTGTCGATTACATTGCCCGCTAATACTGAAATGAAGTCGCGATACATGGACATGTGGTGCAAATTCAATTCATTCATAATGCTTTTCATTAAAAATATATTTTTTGTTTTCAGACTTTGTCAAATAGTACCGTGATGTAAGTATGTGGCTTTCATCAACGCTTCACCTGTCTACCAGTCTGGTCGTGTTGATAGAGCACTTGTTTAGCTTTCTTGCTGACTTGGATTCGAATCCTGGTCAGGAAGATAAGCGTCCACCTTCACTTGTGTCATACCCATGACTAATTGCTACTTGCTATCTTATTCAACTGCTTCATCTCATTCAAGAGCGCTGGAGTCAGTTTTCTTGCTTTACAACATGCTTTTTAGACCTTATTTCAAGCCGCCAGCGTAAAAAGAAGTACTACAGTCAAAGTTGCCCTCTGATTGTGATGTTGGTGTATTCAGATAGTGTTTAGATGTGTTGACGGCATTTGAGAGAGATCCTGCGAATAATGCTAGTTAATCTCATCTGCTTACACGTAAATAGCTCATCTTGCAACGAACGCCTCTGCAACACAGGACCAAGTTGGATTAGATTCAGAATGTGGATGAACAAAAACCTCGGCTACATATCAAGTTTTGTGGTTAATGTAACTTTTACTAATTTATAGATGTGAAAACGTGGGTCGGTTTGCTTTTAAGTGCCTCATTCTCTCTTTCTCTTTTGTTATAACCATGTTTCAATAACTCGACAACTGCATTTACAGGAAACGTCTTTTACTTGTTTTGAAAATGCCACACTTTAAGTTCTCACAGTTCTACAATCACGTAAGATATGATGATATAGTTTTCTAATTGTTTCAGCAAATTTCGCAGAGACAAAAAATGAACTTCCATTGAAGCAAAGGAGGTTAAGAAAGAGGGGAAACTGTCAAGAAGTCCCTCAAGGGTGCGGCGATATGTTCACTGGGATTTGAAAGAGCTAAAACTTTGTGGATATCTTTTGTTGATGCATGATTACTGTGTTGTTCAAACATGACCATCTGTGGCTAAACTGGAGGCTTTGAACTGCTACAGACACTACTGCTAAATGAGGATTCGATTTGATGAGAGTAGTATTAATTTCATTTTTTAGTAATTTCGTCCATGAAAATAATCAAGGAATCTGAACCCAAAGGACTAGAAGGAATATTCTGCTATGGACACTTGTTGTTATGGTAAGCAATACCAAGTCAATGCTGGCTTTCAGCGGCTTCTGATCTCAGTGCATTGACTTGTGTGATATTTAGGTAATGGTCCCTTATGAACGTACTGAACAAAAATTTTACATCTCTCAACTTCACTTGGCTTTTGTTGATAACTACTATCCTTCATGAGAACTATGCTATTTTGCGTATAATTCTGCCATTTTGCTTATATCTAGGGCCCTGTGAGTATTCGACTCGACATATTGTTATACCGTTCGAGAGCTCGAACGATTCGACGAATACTTGAACGATGATGAGTATTCGCATCAAGTTGGAGAACATTCGTAAAAATATACCGTGTTTGGATAGCTTTCTTATTTCGATTCAATGAATTTCTTTAATGACTTACTACTTTAGCGCCTTTCTTCAGCATTATGTTTTGGTCACAGCCTGGTCACGTCAATATTGTCGAAGTTGCAATGATATGTTCTCTAAATTCAGTCACATCTAACAACGGCCAATCACATCAAAAGGAGACGATTAATTATTCCTATCTCAATCTCTATCCGTGCGTGCACCGTGTCACGCGGAAATCGATTGAATGAGTAAATTTCTCTCATTTTGATGAATTTTTGATCTCACAGTGACGAATTTCAGAGCCACTTAAACAGGCCAGACCAGTGCAGGATTTTCTCCACGGCTAGCCTGAGTTCCCAAATTGCCAGGCGAGGCTGCTCAACTTGTGAATCCCAATGTTATGTACTTAATTTCTGCACCTTCTTATTTTTCACTGGACCACATATTGACTAAACCTCAGGAAGAACCACTTCGCCACTGGCATTCGCCTGCATACATCTTCGACTTCATAACTGTTCGACATAACATACATCTTCGACTTCATCTATCTGTTAGTTAATAGCGTCGATGTCAGTCCTTGAATTCAACTCTCATTGAAAATCATAGTACAGGTCACATAATAATGCTGTCATAGTACTGTACTATAATTAATAAATTTCTCGAAGTCAAACGAATTGTCATTTCAACTTTTTAAGGGATACGTTTGGTGACGTAGTGAATATGATCCGTCTTATACAATGTATATAAAGCTAATTGAAAAACGACAAACTGTTTTGCAGATTTCATGAGAAAAAGAGTCGTAATTTCCCGTTTTCCGTTGATTTTTGTATGCTACCCTTCTTACATGCTTTCTTTGGCGGACATCCATCAGTAGGGCCCCTTCATATTAAAAAAACCATACCCAATATCAAAAATCACTTAGTATTATATCCGGAAGCCTCAGACATGTGAGTGTTGCATGTAAATATCACTGTTGCAGATGAGGTAGAGCATTATCCTGTTCATTTGTCTGTAGAAATTCCTGTAGCGGAGTCATTGCCTTGGCACGCTGTTGACTAAGGTGATTCATCAGTGATCTCATTTGTTAGTATTCGAATCAATGGAACCTCTTGGTGACTCAGGGTCCAACCCTCAAACCTGGGGAAGAAGAGACAACGATTTCTTTAGTTCGAGCCTCTATTCTATTTTATTTAGGTATTTTATTCGAGCCTCTTTATATCTATGAAAACTTTGACCGACTCGACTCGAGGTTGACAAAAGCCCGACTGGCAGGGACCTACTTACATCATTCTGCAACTGTTTATTTTGTAGAAGTGTACTTTCTCCAATTAGAAATTCATGTATTCGCACATTCTATCAAGTGATGTAGAGATTGGCCGATATGGACTAATTCGGTATGAATTCGTGCGGAATTCAAAACATCCCGGAATATATTTCAAATTCATCACTTTGCATCAAATTCCAATTGCCTGTCACTGATGACAAATTCAATTGCATTTTCCCATTACAGCATCGTTTTCAGGGAAGGATGAAAATCTGGAGAGTTTCAGAAAGAAGAGTGAAAATATCAAAGCATTGAGAGCCATGCTGACGAGTCCCTGCAAGACGAAACGTCGCGTATACGGCTGCTAATGAGTCCCTCCAAGGCGAAACACCGCGTATGCGGCTGCTGATGAGTCCCTCCAAGACGAAACGCCGCGTATACGGCTGCTGATGAGTCCCTGCAAGACGAAACGCCGCGCATGCGGCTGCTGATGAGTCCCTCCAAGACGAAACGTCGCGTATACGGCTGCTGATGAGTCCCTCCAAGACGAAACGCTGCGTATACGGCTGCTGATGAGTCCCTCCAAGGCGAAACGCCGCGTATGCGGCTGCTGACGAGTCCCTGCAAGACGAAACGCTGCGTATACGGCTGCTGATGAGTCCCTGCAAGACGAAACGCTGCGTATACGGCTGCTGATGAGTCCCTGCAAGACGAAACGCTGCGCATACGGCTGCTGACGAGTCCCTGCAAGACGAAACGCTGCGTATACGGCTGCCGACGAGTCTCCTGCTTAAATGAAGGTTGAGTATGCAGACATCAGGGCACATTTTGACACATAATGTACAGCACCGTACGTGACATTTGTCACGCAGCCCCTCTTAGTTGTCCCGTAGCAATGACTTGAGATATTGTGCTACATGACAAGGTAGCAAGCTGGTTTATGCATGCATTGCTAATTCGGACATTCTAATAGAGCCATATGTAATATCAATCTCCTTCCTCCTCATCGTTAGGGAGTACAAATACAGCAACTTTTGAATTGCTAGAATTGTAATTGCCTTTAGATAGGGCAACACACCACTTCCGAGGCATTTTGATGAGACCTGAACAGGTCACACATACTAGATGAAGTTATCCACTATTGACACTACTATAGACTGCATATAGTCGGTCAGGTCTGATGGCGATTCTCCAAGCGTTCCGATCTTGAATGTCAATACGCCCACGGTTTAACGCCTTGAAGTCGGCTCGCATATTGTCTCACCACCTCTTCTTCGGTCATCCCCTTGGCTTGCGTCTTTCTACCTCCAGAGTCATTGCTTTCTTCGGCCAGGAGTCCTCTTGCATTATTTGCACATGACCATACCAGCGGAGTCTTCCCATAGAATGGCACTTCTGATGGATGGGAGCCAAGTCGTCTTCTGAGATCCTCATCAGGAACCGGATCAGCTATCCGTTTTGAGCAGATCCAACTGATCATCGCGCTGTCACTGCGGCTTAAACGATTGAACTCCTCCATAGTGATTGGCCACGTCTCATTCATATTCCATAATAAGAGGTCTCATTATTTCAACTCATGCTGCTTGAGCTCTTACATTGAATATATACAGCCTTGTATACTGCTCATACAATTCATGTGAAAAATACCTGTGTTGGTGTCGGTAATAATGTCTGAGACAATGCTTAAAGAGGGACAAAAACTATGATCGGCAATGATGTCATCTTATTTTTTTGTAATGAAAGTTTGCCATTTTTTAGTGAAATATGTGTAAGCCTACACCGTAATTAGATCTAGTCATACGAATTTTTGGATTTACATTGCTACCATGATACTTTTACTGCTCTTAGCAATGAAATTAAAATTAGATTGCATGCAGCATCGATATATTCCAAATAATGGAAGACCAAAGAAAGCAGTTTAGTCATGCAAGGCTTCTTGTATATCAAAACTTAGGTAGGCCTATGGCCTATGCATTAGACATTGCAAGTATTGATCTAAGCTTTATACACTCGAATTACAAATATGCCTACAACATGCAGTTGGCTAGGTCAACAGAATCTAAAGTACGAAAAGAAGGCCAACAATATTTAGATTACAGTCAATACTTCAAAAACATCAAGACAGTTATTAATGAGTTCAATGTCCTATCATTATCAATCTGTGCGATAGACAGACAGACTGAGAGACAATAGCCTGTTGCTTTTCGCTACATGAATCAACCAGTGCGGAAGGACAAGAGTAGAACAAACGAAAGACACTAAATTTGCTTCAATACAAAATACGAAGAATCTATGATAAGAAAAGATAATTGAAAAAAATTTAATGATATCATTTTGTCATTTTCCGATCTTTGGACAAAACAAACCATTTCCAATTAATTCCCTAACAAATGTGAAATGGTGGTACTGGAGACTTAGACGATGCCGACATAGTCAGACTTTCATCTGGAGCGTTATGATCCTTTAGTCCGGATGTCCTTCCTGACGACTTTTGGGGCTCGATCTCTGGACCGAAGAATCGCTGGGCCAAGCACTTAACCACTGTGCCACGGAGACCACAATTATTTCCCTAAACATGGACAAAATTCAAATGTGCTTCTTATGAGTTTGTCACGTAGTCCTGATTGCTTAAAGTATCCCTTACTGTCTGTATTCTACACTCAGTGAAATTGGCGCAAGCAATAGATACTATAATTATTACATTTTAGTCCGGCAGCCAAAACGAGTTTCTGCCGGGAACGAGGCCGAAAATGAGACTTTCACAGAATGATGTACATCCTATGCTTACTTCGAATCGGCACGTCTGCCGAGTTCTAGTTAGTTCCTCGTCTTGTCAGACAAGATCAAAGAAGAACACATGCAAATGCGACGCAGATGGTAGTTTTTAGTTGAAATGAATTTTTCTATGTTTCATCTAATTAAACAAAAAGTACTCAGCCTAGAGTAATAATTTTTGACAATTAATGTCTTCAGGTTATTTCCCATGATGTGCATGTGCTATTATCTGGCATCTGATCGGCAATGTAAGTAAGAATGTGGATAAAGTTGCTCAAAATGTTTGTTTGCGGACATTAAGAGGCTCGCCAAACCTAAATGTGGTCAGCTTTATAAACAGGGATGCATGAACATGAAAGGAAATGACCTGAAGATTCTCCATGCCAAAAATCATGACTCTAGGCTTAGTACTTTTCGTTCAGTCAGAGAAAACATAGAAAATTTCATTTTTGCCAAAAACTGCAATCTGCGTCCCATTGGATTTACATGTGTTTTTCTTTGATCCTGTCTGACAAGAAGAGGAACTCACTAGAACTCGGCAGACATATAGATTCGTAGTAGGCATAGGGTGTGCATCATTCTGTGAAAGTCTCACTTTCGGCCTCGTTCCCTGCAGAAACTGCGTTGTCATCGTCGCCTGTACATCTTGCGGAAAATAAAGCGGCATACCTCCAAACAAAATCAGATTTTGATATACAATGCGTTAATACGCTCGTATATCATAATACACTCGTTAATACGTGTTTGAATATGCCTGCCCTGTGTTTGTTTCACTGCCTAAGAAGTTGAAAGTCAAACTTGACAAAATACAAAAACGCGCTTTCAATATTGTTGGATACAACGACGGTGACAGTGTAAACTCCTTGACCTACAGGAGGGAAAGCATACGTAAGAAGCAATACAAGCAAATCTCAAGCAATCGTCTGCATCTGCTGCACAAGCGTATTCCGAAACTACTGCAGTATTCGACGCACTTCTTAGCGCAAAAATTCCATTACAAGAAGAGGCAATCTTCATTTATTCCCTTCGTGACAAATCTCGTGAATTCAGACATTGCAAAGGGGATCTTTTAAAAGTACACCTACTTTTTTATTTTATTTTCATTTGCTTTTTTGAACAATGTCTTATCCAGAAATTTCTATGCACATGTTTTATCATCATTTTAATATGTAGATGTATGATGTTAACGAAATGTAGATCGAATGTCTGTATGATTATCATTATCGAGAAATAAACACCATTATTATTATTAAACTCGTTCTGGCCGCCGGACTACTTAGAGAAGATGAAAGAAATCATTTCATTATCAATTCTACATCATTATTTCATTGACATTGAAAATGCAGTGAAGAAAGATTCCAGAAGAGTTTCATTACGTAACAAGTACAGATGATCTGTTTCAACACTGCGTCTATTTTCGATCTGGTGCATGTGATTACATACATCAGTTTCCGGTTTTCTGTCACTTCGACCATCTCGTGACAATTCAATAGACGAATGCATCTGCTTATATGGCCACTTTCTTATCAGTTCTGATGAAGATGTGATGATGATTCGAATTTTAAGTCAGAAACTTCTTGAAGAGTCTACAACTTAGACAAAGTCTGTCTTCTAGAATATTTCGAGAACGCTAATGTAGAACAACTGATCCCCGCTCTGGCGCAGTGCCAATTCGGATGACACTATCAGATGAGGAATGTTCTCAGACAAGATCTGCTCAATATTCCTCAACAGCTGTAAACACGCGACAGAACAGCCTGTTGTGTGGGCCATCAGCTTGTTCACAAACTAGCTTGGGATTTGGGAGATAAGTTGCAGCTACGGCTATCAAGGAATATTGAACTGAAATCGCTCATGTCTATGGGACACGTCAAGTTGAGAGGATGTTACGATAGACGACATCAGGGAATAGGTGGAAGCAAATGAGAGAGATGAATATCGTGGACAGTATTTCTTCTCATCTCTGAAGTAAAAAGTTGAAGGTCACACCACGAGCGATTACATGAGCGCGATTATAATCGACAGTGGTGCAACCGAGTTGTCGCCACAGTCTTCTGCCAAACTGACCTCATCTCCTCGATCTATGAGTTATATGAATCTAAGATATCGAACCGCGTGGCCAATGATTTCTGAAACTGTTTATAAATTCGGGAGGCAGAATTTCATAGTCTACTTGGTTTGTCGTAGACTCATAAAGCTCAATTTCTACCCAAAATTGCTGCATTTTGACGGCAATCCATGACTTTGGGAGAAAGCATTCTTTGTCAGCTTAACCGAGTGTTCTCTATCTCTCTGTTGTGTTTTCTTCAGCAGTTCAGACGGAGCAGCCAGTTCAACATTAAACACGCCAAATTGTGCAAAGTTTCAGTGACTGTTATCAACCGGATCACAAAGCAAAGAGACACAGTCGATGTGAAGTTTTACAGAGAAGTTTGTGAACGTTTTTTCGTGCGCCTGCTAACATTTACAGTAATGATCGGAGGACCCAACATTATCGAGAAATTATTTTGCGCAATGATCTGAATTCTTCGAATTTGAAGGAATCGTGGCGATCGGAGCATTTTGAATGAATTCAGAGGAATGCGCAAGCGGCGCACGACTATTTTTCCTATCTCTGCAAGGTAAGTTCCTGGATGTGCCATCATTTTGAATCAGTTTGCACTTCTAGCAAAGTGATGCGGTTAAACAATCTAATACTGTGGTGAAAAGACCTCCATGCTTGAAATTACATAGAAATAGGTTCAATGTGCTGTATCACACTTGCAAAGAACTCGAACTTGTCATTCTCAAAACTGTGGGTGGAAGTGAACTAGAACACGATGGGCTGCGACTTCTTACACCGCTACTGTGCGACAATGCAGACATACAGCAGAAACATCAAGGACCTATTTCATAAAACTTTTATCAGCTATCAGTTGTCAGTTATCAACTGATAGAATGTCCATTTCATAAACGACCATAGAAATAAACTGTTTATCTGAAGTTCGCTAGAATGGAAATTGACTCAAGGTCGCGGCACATCCGGGGGAACTAAGTTGGGGCATGAAGAATCAATGAAAAGCTTCGATTTACTCATGTGACTGATTCTAACCCAATGATACAGACGTTGGCAGGTGCATCTAAGTGAAAATACGTGCGATTTATGTGCCGTTATTGTGCATTGCATGAAGCTTAATTTCCATTCTAGAGGTTTTATTGTTGTCAATTTCTATGTAAACGACTGATAAAAGCAACAGATACCGTAGCTGATAAAACGCTTGTAGCGTACACGTTATTTGACCTATATTTGTTTCTGATTGCGTTGTATCGACGCAGCGTTACCTTTGTCTTGATTGGCTAACGGGACTTCTATATGTAGTACATGGTAGTGAATGATATCGCACACAATGTTATCCACCAGTCAGAAATTGCAATTTCTCAGTGAAGCTTTGAATCGCAAGAGCGTCTTGTTTGGCAGTTAGCAACAACTTTGTTGACTGCTGCCCTTGCAGCTAAAAGACAAGAAATTGCGGCTTGAAATAAAGCTTTTAAAGAAATAAGCTTCAGACAGTGAAAGTGGCTGTATTTTTTTTATTTTTTCGCATTTAACTGATTAAAATATTTGTTCTCAACTAGTCCTTTTTCTAATGTGCAGTATTCAAATAATTGCTTCTTGAAAATAGATGTACAAAAATTCCAATATGATTTCAAAATTTATAAAAGATAAAATGACTGATAATCTTGTCTCGAAATAACGGGCTCTGATTGCTTTGCTCCATTGTAACGAAAACATACGGAAAAAGATGAACATTCAATACAAGCATGCAAATAAAATGTCGCCTAATTGCATTGAACATTTGTTTTCGGCGTGCTTCGTTCACAATGGAAGATTGTAAATTTTCATAAATGTCACTTAATTAACGGTTCGTCAGTGTTCCTCTTCATACCTAGGTAGCAATAACTATAGGGGACAATTTTAATGATGTAATGATTAATATTGTCGTTGATGACAGACGTGAGTCTTCTCACACAGCGACATATTGTTGACTCAGATGGTCCATGTGAATCCCTCATCACATGATAGAAACTGTTGATCACAAAAAATCGGATGCAACTCAAAATTTGTTCCTTAGGAGAAAGTGTGTTGTCTCTTTTCGTTTGGTGCTTGAGGAAAGGACCGATCACTTCCTCCAACGCTTTGTACGTACTCTCTCCCATTCTAAACCGCGTTTGGAAGTCTGAATCTGTGCCAAAATGCACCTTATCTAAAACTCCTCTCGGATTTCGGGTTTCAAACCTGTCAAATATGTTCAGCAGATCCATTTTATCATCCTCTGCTGACTGATGAAATTTTAGCTGTTTTTATCATGAAATTTAACAGTTGTCAGTCGCTTCAATGTTTATGAAATTGACTTTTTAATCAGTTGATAGAAATCTAACACAGCAGTCACATGATTTATCAGTAGCGCTTCTTGATCTGACCTAATTTCGGAAGGAATTCCAATTTAGCGTTCTATCAGCGATTGTTTATGAAATAGAAATCTATCAGTTCGGCTTGATCAGAGCATTATCAGTTGATTTTGTCAGTTTATAGATATTGAATCATCTCACTCGTTTTATGAAATAGAGCACTGGGCCCTATTTCACTGATCACATAAGATAAGATTTTTCTTACGGCCAGTTTCATCTTACATTTTTCACTTACCTTCCGAGCTTGAAAATCTTAACTTATGAAATCGACTTATGGCTTATGATCCAGTTTCACTTATGGTAAGTTTCTATAAGGGTAAGTGAATTTCTTAAGTTTGAAATCCTAGCATATAGCTAACCCAACGAAATTGTTCCATGATTTTTTTGTAAAAGTGTAAATGATCTGAGGGTTGTTCTCTGGTTGTTACAGAGATTATACGTCATAATAAAATAGCCATTATGTGAGAAAATCTCTATTTGCTGGACAACGTTTCGGGAGTCACCTGCTCCCTTCCTCAGGTCACAAGAAATGAATGATGACAAAATCAACGGCGAATACAATTTACAACTCGTGAAGCGGTTACCAAGTCCGGTTGATGAAAGCCTGAGTTACTGTTGAACACTTTTGATTGGTTAACCTTAATAAATGA
Source organism: Prostheceraeus crozeri (assembly GCA_907163375.1). Lineage (NCBI taxonomy): Eukaryota > Metazoa > Platyhelminthes > Polycladida > Euryleptidae > Prostheceraeus > Prostheceraeus crozeri. The sequence continues at coordinate 218,868 of CAJQUW010003507.1, forward strand.
AGATTCAACCACACGTCTGGTTCTAAAATCACTACAATAAGACAAAACGTCATGCCCATTAAAATCAATAGAATGACCTGTTTGCATACAATGTTGGGCCAAAGCATTATTTTCATCAAAATATCTGACAGCTCTCTTGTGTTCATTAACAGATCGACCTGTTTCACCGACATAAAAATTATCGCAGTCTTTACATGGTATACTATACACACCGCCAGGTTTCTTAATACTGTTGTTATGAACTAGGTTTGATTTGATACTATTAGGGTAACGAAATACAATTTTGGTACCGTAACATTTAGCCAAACGAACAGGTGCAATTTAGAGAAGGTAAAAAGGGTACAGAAAGAAAATTTACATTATTTACATGTACATTATCCGACAAAGGTTGAGGTCGAAAATACGTAGACTTGGCTTTAGATAAAGCTTTGTTTAAGACATCTGGAGGATAACCAAGTTTCATAAACGAAGAAAAAATGAAATCAATTTCATCATCAATAGAATCAGAACTACAAATACGAAGCGCACGCAAAAACTGGCCGCGAGCGACATTTATTTTAACAATTAATGGATGAAAAGAAAAGAAATGAAGATAGCTGTTAGAGTGAGTATCCTTTCTAAAAACAGAAAAACAAAGAGAACGGCCAACCTTCTTAATCAAAACATCTAGAAAGGGAATGGCGTTATGAGATTCATACTCATAAGAGAACTTCAGAGAAGGATATAATGAGTTCATAAAAGACAAGAAAGAATCAAAATCAAAATCATGCGAAACTAAAGATAGAACATCGTCAACATATCGAAACCAAAGAAGAGGGCTGTTGCCAGCAAAAGTAGGAAGCAACTCGCTTTCTACATGCTCAAGGAAAAACTTCGCAAGCACAGGGGAAAGTGGGTTTCCCATGGCTAAGCCAAAAACTTGCTGAAAATAATTGTTTTCAAAAGTAAAATAATTGTGACTATGACATAATCGAACAAGATCTAGCAGACAATCTACACTAACAGGAAAGTCATCAGAAACGGAAGAAAGACGACGAGACAAAAAATCTATAGTAGGTTGAACAGGCACATTAGTAAATGTTAGTAACATTAGTTTTTATTATTATTTATTTTTTTATCATCAGTTGTAACATTAGTTTTCTCACATAGTGGCTATTTTATTATTACAATTATCCGACGAACATTTTCGGTTACCTGGATTATAGATTATACGTCATTTACACGATGTGAAGAATTATACACTTACAGTTATGAGGTGTCGCTTACTAAAGAGCGCCTGAAGTAGCCAGCTGCGTTTGTTTCGTCCCTATAAGTTTCGCCCCGATATCACCCCACATGCACAGTAGCCCAAATTTCGAATTTCAACATTTAGAATGCAGAAAACTGTTATGTTCATAACAAATATTTATTTATGTATGCTTGGCGAACAGAATTTCCGATTAAATTGTGTTGGAGATTGTCATTACCATTTAGTTCCCCACTCGACACATTACTCTGCTGTGATTCTTGCAAAGGAAAAATGAAATGGCGACACATGTTGTGAAGGACACAACAAGCCATGAAGACCTTCGGGACTTTTTCCTGATTAAATCTGGAAGATTTTAACAAAACATTGAAGCGCGGTTTCAGTATTCCAATAGTTTGCTCAACATTTTGTCGAGCAGCAACAAGACGACGTTGAAAAAATCGTTGACGTTCATTCAGATTGCTGCTCATTCTGGCATCATATGGAGTCAACAAATACCACCTACACGGATATGCGCTATCACCGAGCAAGGATGATCCACTTTGCTGAATGACATGAGGAACTTCGGACTCACTCCAGACGCGAGCATCATGTGTGGAACCAACATTCGTTATATCAGCATGAAGGATGGAATAATTCGCACCACAAACGATTTGAGCGTTCAGTGAGTGAAACCCCTTCCTATTGACATAAGAGGCCTCAAAAGGATTGGACGTTGGCGAATAAATGGGAATGTGAGTTCCATCCACTACTCCCATCACATTAGGCAACTGGCACTTCGTCGCAAAATAGTTCAAATGTAAATTTCTTTCATTCTGATCATTCGGCCATCTAATCCACTCATTGAGAAATAGTTGGGGCGGTGATGCGAATCAATTACTACGCCACCACCCACTCTAACGAAAAACTGTAGTTTTTGGAGCAGTTGCCAACGCCTCGAAGATTCCCAAATTAATAATTTCCCCGTTCTTCCCAACCATTGAAGAGTTGTTATAAAACGGCCCTCGGCGGAACATCAAAACGCGGCAGAACTTGAAGATGTGGGGGTTAGTATGCGCGAAAATCAAAATTCCCAGCACTGGATTTGCTGCACGAGCGAAAATTCTTCGGTAAACACAGAATCCTCCATCTCAGCTCCCGTCCAAGACACGGCGTTGCTGATCACAGGTGATTCGAACGATGTCAAATATGTCAACCAAAATATGTAAAAGATCCATCGTCCCATATTGACTAATCCATCCGTCACAGACTGGTGTGGTGCCTGCTACTGCCGATAGCTGCTAGTATCGAACATGCTTACAAGTGTATTTGACATGTGAAGTGATGCGATTCGCTTAGGTATCGAACGTACAGCCAAATGCAATGAAGTGAACATTGAAGCGAGCGGAGTTGAGCCGCATATCGATTCTTGTCCTGTATAAGTCTAGACATGATTAAACTAAGCAAGCATTTGTTGAATTTTGCGTCATACGATGGTACAGAAAAAGTTTACCGGATTCCCAGACACTGCTGTGTGATTGGTCTTATAAAAGATTCACTATGATGTCATCAATGGCAAACTATGTGGCAAGCCTAAACAAGTTGGACAAGGTGAAATTCATGGGATCAAAATCACAAGGACTTCTGTGAATCCCTTGAAAGTGACCAACAACCCGATTGATTTTCACAGTGGAGAAAAACTTCGGAAGAAGAGGGACAACTTGCTCTCAAGATTACCAACCTTATATCAAATCCAAGGAAAGCCATTATCTCTCTCAACAATGGGAAGGACCCATTTTTCCGGAGAAGAAAGAAATGGAGAGGCTGCTTGGGATGTTGTTGGGAAGAGACAATCCGAAATATAAGAAGCTTCCTTTTGGGATGTCATCAACTACTCACATCTCGCTACCGATCCGCCAGTTAACGCAGCCCTACATGTAGTTCCTTCACCCCTGAAGAAGTAGACGATTCAACTGGATCACTGTGTCCGCAGTCAGTCAGTGGAGATTTCGAACCAAGAAGAGAAAGTGCAGGATGCGATTCTTACTGCCGACAACAACTCGTCCCAGCCTCTGAAAAGCGAAACTGAAGGCAAGGAAGAACTTCAGGGGCTGCGTGCACAATATCTTCAAATGAAGATTGAAGCGCAGACTGCAAAGCGAGATTATTATCTTGCAAAGCGTATGAAGATGTTTGACCAGGAGTGATCAGTGACCATCCTAGCTACCCACAGGTAGATTTTACTTTTGTAATGTACATATACTTCAATAAACTTGAATTTTGAATATTTTGTTTTCAAAATTTCATATAATACAATAATTTACTTGTATGTGCAAGACCTTTTGCTATTCACGATGCAGAATTGACTCAATCACATGTGAAGCATGGCATGATATACCGTGCACATATACCGTAGTGGCTAAGTACGTAGATCGCGTAAGTCACTGACTTAAAAGAAGTTTTCATAAGTGGAACTGAACATAAGGATGAGTCGGTAAGGTAAGATCATAAGATAATCTCATCTTATCAATCTTATCTTATGTGATAAGTGAAATAGGGCCCTGATTTATCAGTTGATTTCATCAGCTATCAGTGTTTTATGAAATAGGCCCCAGGTGATGACAACTGGACAATATACTTCGGCAGCTAGAACTAGCTTCTGTAGGGAACGAGGCCGAAAATGAGACTTTCACAGAATGAAGTGCATCCTATGCCTACTACGAATCTGTGCGTCTGTCACGTCCTAGTCAGTTCCTCTTCTTGTCAGACAGGATCAAAGAAAAACACAGAGACACATGCGACGCAGATTGCAGTTTTTGATAAAAACGAAATTTTCCATTTTTTCATGAAATGAAAATACTAAGTCTAGAGCCATGAATTTCAGCATGGAATGTCTTCAGGTCATTTTCTATTATGTCTATGTGATATTATCATGTTTCTGATCGTCGATGTATGCAAGAATGTCGCTCAATGTAAATTAAATTGCTGAAAATGCTTGTGTTTGATTAACTCACAGATTACATCAATAATTAATAACTCATATAATTTATTCATTTTACTCATATAGCACATAAATAACTCTCAGATTACATTTAATTTTAATCAGAGAAAACATAGAAAATTATTTCATTTTTACCGAAAACAGCAATTGCCGTCATATTGGATTAACAAGCGTTTTTCATTGATTCTGTCTGCCAAGAGGATGAACCAAGTATCACTCGGCAGACGTTCAGATTCGCTGTAGACACTCGGGTGCACATCATTCTGTGAAAGTCTCCGTTTCGGCATCTCTCCCTGCGGAAACTCGTTCTGGCTGCCGCACTAATAGCTGCTGCAGAAAATAAAATCAGAAAAATGAGAGAATCTCACGTTTTGCTTGACAGTCTTTCGAGCATCGGTTGATATGCGTAATCCATTCGTGCCTCTCCGCATCGGTGGTTGTGTAAACGGTAAATGACTTCTTTGGACTTTTGATGGTAAAGCCGAACCGCAGATCTAAAGCAAATAGAAATATGCATTTACTAATGGGAGTAAACAATATTCACGTTTTCTATTGTTGAAGATGATAGAAGCATGGAAGGAGCATAAATGAAACGGGCCATTTCAAATGTACTTCCTACGGGCTGTTGAATGTCAGGTTGCCCGGGGCATCTCACATCTGCTTCGATCAATGTAACCGCACAGATGGCCGTCAATATGTTCGTCAAGTTCCCAGCTTTCAGTCATTTTTGCGATGGACTAAAGTGACACACACAAACATGCGTTTCCAGGCCATTAGTATATGAATTAGGAAGAGATCCGGGCCTACCGCTCAAGTATCAGAACTGCACCATTATTCGTGACTATAAGTTGAACAGTTTTAGAGTTGGGAGCAGGGCTCACAATTAAATATCACCAAAAACACGGACAAATCGTGAAAACCGAGGCTTGATGCATTCGAAATTCCGGAATGCCGGATTCTTCCGGACAATTGGGAACCCTAAGTTCGGAGAGCGAACTCAAGCGACATTGAGAACTCAGACATCTGCAGTCATTTGATTTCAAAAAGCTGATCGAAAAAATTGATAATGAGCCAAGCTGATACTTGACAGCATGATTTCAATGCTTGACAAATTTTCAACGGAGGATGGCCTTCTAAATTCGTAATAATTAACAGACAAAGTGATTTTTTCCATTGGGGAATCCCGTCAAGATGGGCTTGAGAATGCGAGAATAAATTCGATTTGACAGAGATTCTCCGATGGAAAATAAAACATTAAACCAGTTATTTAAAGCAAGTTAAAGTGATGTTGTAATTTGCATGTCATTGCCGATTCTATTCGAGCAATACTTCAGGGCGGGTAAATAAATGAAAAAAAGAAATTATATACAGTGTTGTGCAGCAAAATTTCCCATCCAATCAAATTTGTAAAAAAGCACACTATCTTCATTACACATTAAAATTGAACAGGCATTTTAGTCTCGTAAGAATGGTCAGAAAAATTTAAAAGGAAACAAAACTGAAAAGCGTGTGTAGCCTCATCTAGAGGACTGTGTTTTTTGCAAAATTAACAGGAGTGGACAATTTTACCGCAAAACACTGTACAAGCGAAGTGAATGAATGGACAGAGAAGCCACGGAAGTACGAGTGTTAATGCTGCTTGATCCAGGATGTATAAGACAGGCCGCAATGAGGCTACTGCTATCGCTTCGAGAAATGGTAGTAACATTGGGTGGCTACACAAATCAAATGCTTGAAGTAGGTCGTTCTGTTTTCGCGGTCACATGATGTGCGCTTGAGCACGAAACGTCCACGCGACAGTTTTCTTCCAAATTAGTAAAAGCTGTCGCTTGAGAAGACCGTTACAGTAGAATGTTAAAATCACACTTCTTAATAGCAGCCTAGCTTGTGACCTTCTACAGGGTAACCTGGGCTGATTTGGTGGTGTATTTAACGAAAGACGGTCTGCACAGGGTATACGGCATTCGATCGAGCTATATTTGCTCCTCAGTGTAGCTCAGGGAACCAATCTTGACTCGAATACACCATTGCTTCATTTACGTACATCATATGAAGACAACCGATCAGAAAAATGATTGATAACTCGATAGTAGTATTTGATTATACATACCAATCCACAAAATTTTAATTTTTCTTAATAGTTCACGCATTCAATGAGTAGCAAGCCTACATCAATAATCTGAAGCTCAATTGAATCTCCATAACTTTAGAATAGAAATGGCAATACAATAATCCATCAATATAACTTATTTTTGATTGGTTATACATATTGCATTGGTCGACAAGAGTTACAAATAACTGTGTTCAGATGCGTGATTAAATAATTTTGAGCGAAGCTCTGTTCAGGCACCATACGGGACACTTGTCACATTTAACCCATTCCTGGTCCGCGGAGATAGAATAATCTATTTCGGAAATTGGACACAAATTCTTGTCAACGATGGATGGCATGTAGATGGCTGAAGTTATCAGCAGTGGAATCTAATCATAATGATTCCATTGATTTGATTTCAGCTAGCGCTCTCACCCTTTGCATTCTTCTCATTTTTTTTACATGTAGGCCTATTCTCGTCACGTGGAGCTACTGTTGGAAGAGCCGGCAAGGTTGTAGAAGATTTTACATGTCTTCTCAATGTAGTCTTAGAAGTGCTGTACTGCCTGGAGACTTTATAGATTGACACTCTGCTGTCACTACCTTCTTAGCAGCAGCAATTTTTGTCCGATCCATCGTCAGCCAAATGATGAAAAAGCACTAATTTTTCAATGAATTAACTAAGCGTCTAGCGGGTGTATTTTGATCTACTTTGATTTGAACTATTTTTTTAACTTGCAACACATGTTCAGTCAATAACATAATAGTTATCTGTTGGCATAATGTCACAAAATGTTCAGAAAATATGGACTTTCCCACGACGTGTGTGCGAAAACGGCGAAATTTTTTACATATCTACGGTAATCTATGAAGAATGGTCGTGTGGCATCACTTTCCTGTAGAATTTTTGATCACTCTACCATAGATATCCATGCGTGAAGCGGAGAATGTCGGATATCTTTAAGTGAGCAAATGATATGATCAAAGTAAATACCTCCAAATCAGCCGAGTATATCCTACACGATTTTTGTATTTATATCAATACTCATATATGGACCTCAATTCAAGTTCAGATTCATTCGAATTGCTGTTAGTCGAATTCAAATTATAGTCGATGTATCTTCCGACAATTGGCCACTCCAAAGAGACTACATCTTCAGGCACTACTCAAGCATAAGTCGTACAGAATATTTGAGCGACTCCAAAGCTGCAATTCAGATGTGAAATGACTTGGATGCAGACGTTAAGTCCCTCGGTAGAGGAATGACATGAATCTGCTGAAATTCGCCTTGTTACACACATCATCATCCTGTGACAGCTGCTGTCCCTTTCTTCTGCCTCTTCGAAGTCTTGTTACTGATCACTGTGTCCACCCTCATCACTCACTACACTTCACTACGTACACCAGATGACAGCAGTAGAGAAAACGCAGAGATAGCACAGCTGTCGTCAGATATCTATGACATTGCCGGTTTCTTTCAGCGTAAATCAGCCGATCAAGTTGTCGGAAGATGATGAAGCCGCTCACTCACAGACTAAAAGAAGAAACTGAGATTTAAAGAGTCTTCGAATAGATCACATTACTGGACACTCATTTCCACATTCTGTATTCTGAATTCCCAAAATGAGTGACCGCAGAGCCTTTGACAATGGTCCGCGACTTGAAAATTGAAGAATCGTCGCTGCCAATCATCGGAGGTAGTTATCTCAAGATGCTGAACATTCTTCCAAATGGCTTCAATGATTCAGAAGTCATGACTTCTTCTTTTGACTATTTCGACCACGTTTTAGTCTTAAAATCGTAAGGCTGAGGCTTAAGATGTCTATCACTGAAACGACCCGTTTTCTAGCAATCATGCTCATTTAATAGAGGTGGTACTCATTTAGGAAGTTCAACTACCTTTTCCTTCTGGCGAGATTTTTGGAGTTTTCAAATATCTCGTCAATTTCCTTGAAAGAGAACTGGCTCACTTGTGAAACAAAATTTAGTAGAATGTGCTAATTGATTTTAAACACCATTGATGATTTGATGTAGAAGTGTTTCAGTAAATCAAACTGCTGATAACATTATGCGCATAATACGGATGTTCACGAAATGACAGCCTTGTCAAGTAGAAGTTTGTACAGAAAGGACGACATTGATATACAGCAACCTAACAAGTTATAATAAAAATATTCAAAAATATTCGAATAGGAGTCATTGACATATTCTGTGCATTTCTCTGTTAGTTGGACATTTTCTTTAAATTAGTAAGCACATACACTCCTGCATCGCACAGATATCGGGGCATAAGATGAACATGAAAATCGTTGAGAAGCATTTTATCTCTAGTTTCCGTAGCACAGGACTAAGTTCAATGAATTATGCCTTTTGAAAGTAGGCTGCTACAGGGTGGAACATCGGATGAGAGATATAGTTGTAAGGAGCCTCCGCCGTGTTCCTGACACGATGCAGAAAACTAACAGAGGACATTAGATATCACTCCACCAGGATCTGTCAAATGCTGCTATAGACATGGCATCGCCTCCTAGATGACCACATCTCATGGGTAATCACATGCTGGCCGTGGAAGACCTAGAAATACGTCAGCTGATTCATCAAGTGATCTTCTACATCGTCTGAATCAGAAAAGACACCAGTTGTTACGTCGATCAATAACTTTTTTGGTTAAAGTGTCGATACGCGATGTCCTTGGGCAACTTAGAAAGGTTCTGATTGGTTGCGGTGTATCCAGTGCCACCAGTTGATATATGACTGCTACAAAGTATCGATAGAAAGGGTTTCCAGTGCTATAAATGAGTGTGTGAGATCATATTAACAACAGAAAGGTGCTTTCATTTACTCTTGAATGCTTGCTGTTCTAAGTTACTACAAAGATTTTAAAGAAATTCATGCTAATTTTGAACATGGTCGGCTTATACAATTGAGAACCACTGCTAACGGTTAATTGATTGTTTTGTCGACATGGAGCAACGTAAGTGAAGCTTTGGTCCTCTAGGATAGCAGCTAATATCATTTTTTGCAATAAAACCTATCAAAAAGCCTTTTCAAGTTACCTCATTTTGTGGCATTTCGCGATTGTTGCAAGCATTTATCTACTAATTGCTTTACTGAAGTAAAAACGAAAGGCGCAAATTGCTCTTTCAATTCTGTAAAAGGAAGATGATGAAATAGCTTTCGAATAAAATCGGCTTCTACAATTTATTGCTCAAGCACCATGTTTTTCATGACATCGTTCCTGTAACAAAATGAATCGCATTGATCCGTTATAACACGCTCTTCTCATCCTTGCAATATAGAGGAATGGGGAGGGAGGTTCAAGTATACTAGCGCCCAGCCGGGTTACCTGTGCCTGTCATCAAGTTTTCAGGACTTCACGAATGGGAGGCACTCGCCTATTTCCTCATCACTTCACATACTCTTGGATAATGTTTAGAGGACAGCATTCAGCTCAGTGTCTACAACACGCCATTCGATCAGTTGACACGGATGGCATGATGATGACTTCATTCAAAGATAAGTCTGTCGCCGAGCGTGAACGGAACTGAAGATTATCAGATAAGTGAAATCTCACACCGTCGAACGCGCATGTATCTACACTGTTGAATTTTTCTCAGCAAGTGTAGCTTGAATGAGGAGTGAGAAGCTTGTTAGACTTCAGTGAAATAATTTCAATTTTCTATAAGTTCTCCTCCTCCGAGATATTGACCACAATGATGATTAAACCTTGCTCATAGCCGAGGAGTCAAAAAACTTTCTTTCTGACATAAGAACTTCATTTGTTTGACATCTGATTCACTTCCAACCGCACAGATGACTGCAGAATGGCTCTGAATTTCCAATGAATTTACGCCTCGTTTAAAGCAATTCCCAATTTTTATATCCGTGTTGATCAACATCTCTGACCACTATGTTTGACGTTTTGATCCGAGCTTGATTGCAATGTTGACGATGAATATGATGAGTTCATCTCTTGTCTTGACAACTGTGTATGATTTGCTGGCATCGGATCATTAGATAAGGAGGCAAGGTGGACAAAAAGCGCCCCAGTGAGGCGAGGGAACAATCTGTTTTATGAAAAATTACTAACGAAAGACAACTTGTTTTAAAAATTAATCTCTCTTTAAAATAACTCTTTACTATTATCTTTGCCATGTTGTTTCAATACCATCTAATATTAAACAAGAATGTATCGAAGTCAGAAAAAAGAACTGAAGATACCTCTGTGCCTTTAAAACAAAAGAAAGTGAAGTATCAGAAAGTTGTTCATTCGTTTCGGGAAATGTGTACATTCATTTATTGCACTAAACACCGCAAGAGTATTGTTGACTTTGTAAGTCGTACGTGACTAGTGGAATTCTGACTTCAAAGAAATCTTCCAGCCTTTGGCAAGTCATCATTATGGGGTTCTCTGCCAACTTATATGTCCGTCCCTCCTTTCTTTGCCACATCTCTCGATTCTTTTCGGCGGCATTTTCTTCGTTTTTTTGGGGGGCATGTAACAATTCGGTTCTTCAGGACAGGGGGTCGCATCCAAATTTGGTTTTTTTTGCACTTTTTTGCTAGGGTGCCAAAAAATGATTTTTTTTTTCTAATACTGGAGAAAACTAATGATGGAATGAATAGTGCACTTGAAGTATTCTCCACGATACAATCGTCCTTTTTCTTTTCAAGATGCAGTCATTATAGATACTTTTATGCGATTTTTTCGAGTACCTATCGGTCCACTGAAAACATTTCGTCTTTGGTTAGTAGTCTTTATTGCAAGGTTATTGGCACAGTGTGTGTTAACGTGTTAGCATTGACCTAGCTACGGAAGTCAATGCAAGCGAGTTAAAATTGTTCAACCTAAGTATAAATGCTATTTAAGGTCATTCTACATCAAATATCTGATCACTGTGATATTTAAAATCTTATTTTTAGATGCAAAATCAACAAAATTTCAACGAACAATATTGTAACAATTTAAAATTTTAAACAACCTCATGTCCTCAAAGTCCAACAATCCAAAAACTAAAAAACTATTTTATAAAAGTCAGAATTTTTAGTCTTAGGTTGGGACGCTTCAGCCATGGAATTCAGGGCTGAGGGAAAAGCATTTCTTTCGCTCTTTTCCCTGGTTTCAATGCCATCGAAAGTTTCGATTGGTAGCGTTGAATTGCATCTATGTTTTAGGTATAAGAAATAATTATGCTGATACTAGTAAAAAATCCCAGATTTTTTTAGCCATTTTTTACTTTTTTTGCCACCACATTCTTAAATTTTTTGTATTTTTGATTTTTTTGCCGGTGAGACCCCTCTGAATTCTAGCATTTTTTCCTTGTTTCTTCTCTAGGGTCTTTTTCCTCTTCATATAGTCTTTACTCATCTTATCATTGACCTCAATCCAAGTCATGGTGCCGTTTTTCTGTTTGCTTTCTATCACGGATCTCTCTTCGTTTACCCTCTTCAACGATACTCGCTCTAACAATCTTCAACTTCTTTCGCATGCCCTTATTCTTCTGATATCAGCATCGGAGTCCGAGTCACTGATCCTAACAGCAGTGCACTTCAAAGATTCGTGGATAAATCTTTTAGCTCAGAAAAATGATTCTTTTCGCTAAATTTCTGAATAGATACACTAATACGGGTACAACAAATACAGAGCTAATCAAACCGCTTCATGTATGTCGAAATTCAATCGATTCTCATGCCTTCCCCCGATCGTGTAGCTTATCAACGCACCATACACCCACCATTCGAGAGCTTGCATGCTCAGCTTCAGATGAGTTATTTTTAACTTAAAAAACGTGCATTTGTCATTGTGTTTCACAAATAAGTAAGATGTGATGAGAAAACGTCGACCTGGACAGCGTTTTGATTGCATGTTTCTCAGTATAGACAGACACTAGGGATAGACAATACTTTTCAGCTAACAAGATATATTGCTTAATAATACTTTCTTCGGACGGATGCCCCTTGATTCCATTCAGGAAAAAAGATAACAATCTCAGCACTACTTATTAAACTGAAGCTGATACGTTTCTTTTCTTTTCAACATCATTCGTCTTGTAAGAGCATGCAGGCCTACATATTCTACGTAGCCTTTGTAGACAGACAATACATGGAAAAGTAACTTTAAATAAATGTAGTGAATACGTGCAAACCTACCGCACGCCCCGGACTTCTGACAGTTATTTATCATTATAGTTTTCAAGAATCTTCACCTCTTACATTTGATGTCTAGATTAATTACTTAATTGACACTATTTCACATCTCTGCGTCTGGTAGATGATACACTTACATGTTCTCGATGCTGTCCTCAGAATTGGAAGTATTGCACGTTTGTGATTTTAGAATTTGTATTGTGAATTCAGTCTTAAGTTGGCACTTCAATGAAAGATCAGCTTTTTGATGTGTTTTTTATGCAAACTACCAAATACCTATTCTAGTGAGAACAGGATAACATTTCACGGGACTTCATGTCTCTATCCTACTTGAGATGGAAACGTGATCATTCACAATAGCATTTTCCCATCCTGATAATCAAATATCAGCTCTGTCCACACGAGACATTGAAGAGCATCGAGAAACTGGGGGGGGGGGCTTCTGCCCTTGCCGAATTATTCAAGCATAGTCAAATAAACTTGATTGAGGCGGGGGGGGTGTTAGAACAATTTTGTTCCTTTTAAGCGGATGCCCCAATAAACTGGTATATCGCCATGTGACACAAATGCCTTTGCAAAACATAAGTCGCCACAATTAACCGCGAATGACCGCATTACTCAGAATAAATAGCACAGTATAATTGGCTGGCGTGTTAACATTTTGATGATGGTATTCGACACTAACCCATCTCTGCGAGAAATTCAACATTTTCTATTTATAGCAATATATTATATTTATTCTTCAACATAGCATCCGGACTAAAAGATCTTAACGCTCCAGATTTAAGTCTGACTGTCAGAACTGTCCAAGCCTGCAGTGTGGGGGAGTAGTAACGTTGGACTATGCAGTAATAGGATTCGCGATGACTCAACGGAAAGCAAGAAGAATATCACGGACGGAATTCAACTTACTCCCATTCTGTTCCGCTTCTGAAGTGATGACATCCTCCAATTCAATGATATGCTGCTTGTTGTACTGAAAAGAAAGCAAAATGATGAAGCAGGTACTTTCGTTATCCACGGAAATGTACAGTCCAGGAACTTAATTCATCTCGTCTATATGGTGAGTTTATTCATGTTTAAAGAAGAGAAAATCAAAATTCTGTAGCTACGACATGCTTTATTGAAGCAGACAATTGGTTGCGTCGTGTGAGCACTTACAGGGGTGTTTGCATCACATGATGGTCGGAAACAGGGTTTCTCACTCAATTTCGGTCACTTCTTCAAATGCTTATTGATCTAAAGAAAACATTTCGAGAATTCTCCTTTCCACAACGGCAGATATTTGCCCTGAAAAGTCCGGCAACTGCTCTCACTCAACTTTCTCTTGTGATCAATAATTATAAAAGGAGCTGTCAACAGGCAGCAATTGCACTACCACATTGATCGACGCTTTTTTACGCTTTTTTACGCATCTTGTTTGTGACTTAAATTTGGCACAATTTTTACTTTTCTGTTTAAGTTAATGAACTGCAAGGATCATTAACTTCTAAAATGTAGACGACTCTCATTTTACAGGAAGTCTATGGAGGGATCTGGATGCATAAGTAGGCAATAGAAACACCGCATGAGATTTCTCGTCACTGAACAAAGCGTCGTCCACAAACGCTGCCTCTGATTTGTACATTACTTACCTTGAAATCTCGCATGGTATTCCTGTTTTGTTGCCCTCCGATTTGAGTGCAACAATGTTTTCGAAACTATTTCACTCTTTTCAATACCCAGACTAGAGGGCAAAGAAAACCAGACAACGCCACATAGCACTACACAGTGGAGCATTGCAAAACAGAAAATCGCAGACACTAACATTGCAGCCGCAATGTGCGATTATTAAAGATATCATACACTACCCTTTAGAGTGAGACCTGGAAATCAGATATCAGTGAATTTGACTGACATCAACATTGTTGGATTCTATTTAAAGGAGCATGAATGAGGAACTCAGTCCTAAAATAATCGACAATACACAGGCATTCATAACACTGATTTTGCTTTACTTTACCTTTTTCTTATTAATGACGATGCTTCCGTAAACCAGGATATCATTGAATAAAAAGAATTGCCTCCTTTTCGGCTTTTTCCTGCACATTTTCGTCAATATTCCCTCACCGACAAGCACCCGACCGGTAGTCATTGAAAGAGGCTGAAAAATCATGTTATTCATCAAATTGAATAATTGATGCGGACATTCAAGAAAATATTGATAAAAATGATAAATTTAGTGGGCGCTGTTGGTAGTATTACATCAAACGGCTGCCTACATAAATGTCATGAATATAATGATGATTTGTATCACATGTATTCCTTAATGTAAATGTTGTATTTGCTTGAGTAGATGTCATCCGTGTATCTGTGTTGCGTTCAGTTTATTTCATGTTAATATGTTTGCGTATCATCCTTAACTTCATCTGTATATAGAATAGAACTTGTTTATTGTTCAAAATTTGAGCTCGCTATGTGTTCTATGCAATCACTATGTATTTATCAATTGAAGACGATTTTGATTTCATGAACTTTAGATTATTATTTCTCTTCTTATAGCTCGTGGCAGTTGACCAATGAATGGGAAGCCGTTGACACCGCGATTTTTAAAAAGTACACAAATTTCATGTTACCGGTAAATCTTGGTTTTCTCTAAAATCAAAGTGGGAAAAAACAGCTCGTCACCAGAAATATAGTGCCAGATATTGATAAATATTAGGAGCTCCACGCCCGGTTCAACCTGTCTTTACATTCCCCTGACGACGGGCAAACTCACAGCGCCATGAAACACAAATGCTGTCAATTTCTGCAGAATTTGTGAACTTTAAACTCGAGCCGTTGACCGGATAGGTTTCTACTTTATCGCAGAACTTGCATGCAATGATGTGAATTCTTCGAACAGGAAGGAATCGCGATGATCGGAGGTTTTGAAGGATTCAGGTTTGCTATTCAATCAATTCAACTGAATGTTCTCTCACTGACACCTTCGAGAGCTTCTGGCTATGTCATCGATCATTTGATTGCTGTACAGAACTTATAGTATGATTTCAAAAATCAAATTCCAACAATCTTGTCGGAATGGCGAGTCCACACGCGACAGTAGTTGTCTTCTACACTACTGACGTTTTCAATTTATACTCAAGTAAACACCAGCAGGGGTCATCAAAAATTAATTGAACCTCAATTAATTGATGTCAATTAATTGATTGCGCTTAATTTCATTTATCAATTAATTGATTGTATTCAACTCAATATCAATTAATTGATTGTTTTCAATTCCAATTATCAATTAATTGATTGCTGTATGTCCCAATATCAATTGATTGATTGATTCATAATCAATTAATTGATTCAATTATTTTATCAAGTTTCACTCCATTGTAATATATAGCATTACAATTCACCTAAGATTTTCGCTTCTTCCTGCGCATCCACTACTGACTCAATCTGACACCTCTCAACTCTCTGATCTACTGTATATTCTTCAACATGATTCGAAAGTCATTATCCATGGTATTTGAAATTATGTTGATAAAGTAGCCTAGTATTAAGCTGAGAGTTCATAAAACGATGATAATTATTGAAATCTAAATCAGTAAAATCAGTGAACATCAAACTATGGGGATGCACAATGATCATACAATATTAATACCGGCATTTTAACTGATTGAATCGAGTTCCAATATGGATACAATTATTCTAGGCTAACTCTATTTTATAAAAATATAGGCCTACATGTTTTTCCATTGACTAATTCATAATTATCGATCAATTAATTGATAAATTCAATTATCAATTAATTGATTGACTGTAATTCCAATTACCAAATAATTGATTGTCAAACTTTCAATCAAAATTAATTGATTGGACTGAGCAATTTAATTGCAATCAATTTTTGATGACCCCTGAACACCAGCACTTGATTCTGTGAGCAGAATAGTTTTCATTACATGAATAAAACTAGCAATGAACTTACTATCCCTGCATTGCCGAAGCACTGCTCAACTTCAGCTATCCTCTTCATGTTGTTTTCGGAGGAAGCTGAAACAGGAAGATAAATGGCATTCATCACTGGAGCTACATTCAATATCTAAATGAGGATCTCTTATCAGAGTAAAAGGCACATTCTCCATGGAGTGAGAGCGCAAGAATGTGAAAAATCCGGAAAAGAAGAGTATATGAGGCGCCCGAATGTGTGAAATTTACAATTGGCACTACTAACACTGATCTAAAAGATCCGAAATTTTGGAAAACATTGGAAGATGTTCATCTTGATTCTCCTATTGTAGAATTTAATGTAGTGCCTTTTGTGATTGTCTTATATTGTTGGAATAGAAGACTCGAATAGAGATGTCTCCGCTCATATATACTTGAAAATTGACTTTCAGTTTGGAAGGTATGGCTTGCAGGGGGAGGGGAGGTGGCCCATAACACCCCGCTCTCCCCTATCAGATAATAGAGGGCATTCGAGACAAGCTTAAAATATATTAATAATCTCAGCTTTAACACTAGCCACTTTCGTCAAAATCGGCCACTCCAGTGAAGACAAAAGCTTCATGTGCGAAAAAAATACGCCGACATTCGCAACATATTGTAGAACAAGAAACCAAAATCCAATCATGTTCACCATCAAGACCCTCATACAAATTGAATAGTATATTTTTCAAAGTTTTTTGTTGCGAAACCAAGTAGACAAGATGGTAATGAATTTTTTATGCTTTATTAATTTCGGCCTGCTCTCAGGCCATCATCAGAAGCAGATGTCTTAGATCATCTTGTCTAATTGGTTTCCCAAAAAAAACTTTAAAAATGACTAATCAAGGTCTCTTCAACACTTGAATAGTATATGTATAATATAGGGGCCTGCGAATCTTCGAGATTCGATTCGATTCGCGAAAATTCGAATCGGTTCGCGTAGACTGGCCAAAATATATTTCAACTGTTTTCTTTTGATTTATAGCCTCTTCCCGTTTGTTAATGCTTGAAGGTGACATTGCAATATGTTTGAGATGCTAGATTCTCACTGAAAGTGGCTAAAAGCGTCGGTTGCTGAACTGCGTCATTAATGATTACTCTATGTGCTGCATGATGCTCAGATCAGGGCTTCGGACTTTCAAGGGCGACCGCACAGAAACACTGTTAGGCTGACAAATCTCTAACAGCAGCTCATCATCAGTGGTCGGGCCAGCTCAGAGGAAGAAATTTGCGCAGTTAATTTACGCGGTTAAAATTTGATTGACGGTAGTACTTTCAAAATAGCTGTACGCGATCAGCCAGTAATATTTCCCGTAACACACCAAACTACATAACCAACATTTTTACGTGGTTCAAAATGTCCTAGCTTTTCTTCGGTTAAGGTTTTTTTAATGTTAGATACACTTACGTGGAAAGAAAACGTTTTGTTGTAGGTCTACTTAAAGTCACTATATCTAAAATGAAGGAGTAGGTCCTACTGTAATTCTATTTTTTAAAAAAAGTGTAAAACAGTACATGAGAAAAGTATGAGAAAACAAATTTTCACATTGATATCATACACTGTAGTTGTTGAATAATAAGACCTTAAAAGAGCTCTTCAGGATGCATATGCAATAACTTCTTACTTGTAAAATCTGGAGTAAAAGGTCACAACAACATATCGTAAAAGCGTACAAAAAGATGACTAAATTTACGCTATTCAGACTTATACACGGCAATAAAACTATGAATGACATATAATAACAAAAATAAACAAATGGTAAAAAAGGCGTTACATTACACGAGAAACAATATTTTTGAGAAACAGTATCTGACAATGATACGTATGCTGACTTGCCAACCTTGAAACATGAAAATCCGGGACAAATTTTATTACCGTAACTACCCGCGTATAGGACGATACCATGTATTGGACGCAGTGGATATTTGACCCCAAAAGCGATGGAAAGACTGTGCGCCTGCGTATAGGACGCATCCTAATTTTAATCCTTAATTTCCATTATTTTTTATAGAAACGGTGTCATTAAGTTACGTAATTTCCATTCAATTGCTACGATCGCAGTGTGTGCTGATTCATGACTCACTCATCCTGTCAGTCAAAAATATTGATATATTGATAAATATTGACAAATATTGCAAGTATGAAATATTTATAGGAAATCTTTGATTTTTGATAAATGCATTATTTTTATAATAAATGTGTCCATGGATAAGACGCACCTGGGCTTTCAGGTCAACTTCTGAAGAAAAAAGTGCGTCCTATTATGGCGGGTATCTTACGGTATTAACCAAATGGTCGAGTAGCAATCCCCCTTTCATCAGCTTTTCAACTCCATTTGTGAATTGTAATCAAATGTAGAAAAATAATCACTTATACATGATAAATACGTATATTTTATCATAAACAGCAAGGCAACTGTGGAACCATAAAAAATGTTTATACATAAAGGTCTACAAGAACTTGGCGAATTTTGTCGATGTATGATAGGCAAGAATACGATATTAGAGCAACTCTTGAAATCCTAAACAGTATAAATCTCTGTCGTTGTTACATACAGATTCCTACCCATAGTTCGAGAGAAACCAAACTCTAAATCACGGCTACGGACGCTTTTTTATCAAGGATGGCCGTGCAATGAATTCAAAAACCTGTCACAGTGTTCAATCCTTTCTGACATGAGACTTTACTGACATAATCCTGCCAATTCCCTATGTCTCGAATTCTGTGAGAAAATTCCTCAAAGTACTTGGCTTGATCAATGTCCCTCAAATTTCACAACGAAAGCAACAAAATAAGCTGAATAGATTTTATACTGTACAACGCAACAACGCAAAACAAATAAACAAAATGGGATTTGTTATTCTAATCAGAAATGGAAGGGGTGAACATAAGTGGTATATTACTTTAATAAAAGATAAACAGAACTATTGAGAATACATCTACTCTGGACAAATCAAAGCATATTACATATTTAAACAAAATATTAAATTTAATCTGAGGACAAAAGTCTATGAGCAAAGAGAGTCTAAGAGTCTAAAAGTCTCCGGTGATCACTCCTCAAAATGTATTTATTAGTTTCAATCCACTAAAGTAAAAGCTTATCACATCAAGTTATCCGCACGGTTGCCTATTTGCACGTTCGTCAGAACAGAATCATTAATGACACCGAATCCCATCCTTATTTTATCAGAAGCGCATTTCCGAGGGTAGGTACGTAACGATTGAAGCTTCGGGATACAGTCCTAAACTCTGACCATACTGAAAATTCGTTCTGAAACAGCATTACTATGGAAAATGGAAAGAATTCCCAGCATGACACAAGCCACGTCATGATATGGATAAGTGCCAAAAGACAATGCCACTAAGAAATCCACGAACTTCATACTGCATGTTTCCTTATCTTAGGCAGCGCAAATTTTTGAAATATGCGTTCTTAAACGATCTAGAATTCATCTTAGGTTGATAAATTCAAAATCCGGGACAGGATTTGAACTTTTCCGGGACATCCGTGACAGCTCCAAAATCCGGGACTGTCCCGGAAAATCCAGGACAGTTGACAGGTCTGCGCATGGTTTGTCGAAATTGAAACTGGACAATGCTATGTAGTGATCATGAGGGGAATTTTAACTGATACTAAGAGCTATTTCAGATGATTCGCTTGAAAGCAATGAAAGTTTCTAAAAATTATGACGTGAACAAATATAATCAACATTGAGATGTACAGTGGAACTTAAGTGTGCAAAAGTCTATGCCGAGAAGTATGCGTAACATGGATCATTTTACTTTTCGACAATTAGGATGTAGATAATCATCATTCTCGCGCGTACGCGAAACATTCAATTTTTACATGATCAAAAGCGAATATTTGCTGTGACGTCTTGCCATTTGATTAAGGCATAAATACTTAAGAAAAAAATGACATGTAGTAATAAATATATGATTCTAGCTTCAATAGCGATCATTATCAGTGTAAAATGAAGAAATGCAAAATTGAAATGAGGATATATATTAATCTCTCGAATCTCAATGAATAGCGCTCCTGGTATCCCTACAAGCCGTAAGGCTTAGTTTGATAGTAAATTTGACCAAACTCTATTTGTTTGACAAGGATTCTCATCAAAAATTTCAATGAATGTTTACTGATGATCAATATGCAGACGAATACAACACAATCCCAGCTATGGTGTTTGGACAAACGTGAAATCTGGATGATCTAAACTTGAATACTATTGAAATTTATGCGAAGATGCACGCTCTACGAATTTCCATCTCTGTTGTATGTGATGTGCTATTGAACTTCGAACCGGCTATATCATGATCGAGTCATTTACATTATCGAAAATCTTGACATTCTTCCAATTGAACATGCAACTAACTTACACACACAAGTATGCTCGTAGAATCCCAAAAGTCATACATACGCTAACTATTCGAAATTGAAAGCTGTTTAAATTCCAGATGAAGCATATCTCATATCTCAAGTGATCGGTTATTAAACGTACTTAAAAAATCAAAAAGGATGTAGATTCCTTTTCATTGTTATTTTAGTCACTATTTTTCTCTCTACCTTCGCTTGTTTTTCGATTATTTTCATCTTCCGGTTCAATTCTTCTTCTTCCTCAATAGCCGCAGCTTCTCTCAAATTACGAGCTTCCTGCTCCACTTCTTCAGCCTTCCTTTTCCTTGGAGTAGCTTCCTTTTGTTTTTCTTCGACACTCGCCAAATCAAACTCCAATTTCTTCAGTTTTGTACTTTGCTGTCGCTCTTTCTCTAGCTCTTCTTCAATTTCCTTTCTGGTTAGTTCTCTCTCCGCATCAGCTATTTTCCTTCATTTTCCCTCTTTTCGTACGAACTCTTTGCATTTTGTGCCATTTGTCGCAATTCGTCTGAAAGGGGCATTTCAAAACATGCCTTATTCCGCAAATTCAAATATGATTTCGTAAACGTGAGTGTTCGCACACTTTGTTGATCCATATTGGTTCGTTTTTACGTCACTATATTCGACAGCATGCTGAAGAGTCTTTCGATATCTGAGTTCCCGTGAGGAATTATCAAACAATGGCGAACTAATTGTTTCAAGATAGGAACGTTCAGTTGGCTGGTGACCCTCCGCCAAAACCTAAGCACAGTTTCATCGGGTAACGGCTCGATCTGAAGCTTTATATTCCGCAATTCACATCTTAATGCCGATAGATCAACATCTTGAAAGACATCTGAAAGCTTCTTTGCCACGTTGATCGTCCCACGTTTCATAGCAAACGGAGTTTTCCGGGTCAATGAACCTCAGATTTAGCAGTGGTTTATTCGTAAACGGTAAGTAGTGCACCAGCTGATGTGTACAGGAGATGTGAAAGACTGGCACTTGTTCATAAAACCCTCTTTTTACTGTTCGTTGAGATCAGTTACTAAATTGGAAGTCCTTTCGCTAATAATAATGATTTTCCGATCCGGCAGAATAGCATCCGTATTGGAACTTTTCCATGCATCTTAAGCGCCAATGTGATCTTTACATGGCCAATGTTAAGTGCCATGTATGAGGCAAACATCACGTTGGAATATCTTTTTAAATTCCTTCGGAGGTTTTAAAGCAGTGGCCAAGAATTCTAATATGCATTCCGTAAGAGGATCTGAAAGCATACCTGTGTACCTCAAAATTTCAAAAATCGTACAATCCTTCCGTGAAAATCGTACAATTCAGAATTGTCTATAATTTCGATAAAATTGTATATTCTCTACTCATAATGCATTCTTGTGCTAAAAACAAACATAATAATCTAAAAAATGCATAATGCAATCAAAACAAAACGTAACAATAGAAAAATAAAACAAGAAGCGGATTGCTTGTATGTCTGGTAAGATATATGATTTTCTAAAACCAAATAGGTGATTAATTACATAATACGAAACATATCAAAAACAAAAATAGTCAAATTGCAATGCCACTGGGTTCCTGCACTTCCTTCATATAACACGATTTCAGTCGCTTAGTTTCTTTATCGCTGTATTTTCCCCCGGATTGAAGGGTTCAGATCGTCCCTTCAAGACCAGCAATGAATTAAGCGTGCAGGCGGATAATGAGTCCCGTTTCGTAGTCTTGTTTTTCATCACTTGTGAAAAGATTCGCTCGCAAGCTGCGTTGCTGTGGGGTATAGTCAATTACGAGTTCAGTTAGGATCAGCATCACACCTTTGTATGGCCTGGCTTTCTGGCTTTTAATGTGACTATGTTGACGCCTCGTTAAAACTGCATTGTTAAAATGCGCTTGACTGAAGCTCACACCTCAAGTATGTAATAAGAAAGTACCTTTTTCGATATCAAAAATTCCTAACCACAATCGAGCACATTAATTTCGAAAAATTCTGACAATTATACAAAATCGATGAAAAATCGGACGATTGGCTGAAAAATAAAAAAATCACCAAAAAATCGTACAAATTAACGAAAAATCGTACATCTTCCGGGAAAATCGGAAGAGCACACAGGCATGTGAAAGTGCCACCTGAATTCTTCGGATTCGATCATTCAAACACCTGCTGGACCTCGCCACAGTAAAAAAATGCGTCAATGCTTCAAGTTGTTCTAATAGTCATTCGATCACATCCAAACACTGCAATCATCGTCTATCTATAAGGCGCAAGAAATTGTGCTGCTCCACGTTCAGAGGACTGGCGCTGTGTTTATATTCCGAATCGAGTTGTGATATCAAAAGTGTGAAATTGTTCTTGATTATTAAGAAATGTTCAGCTGAACATAAAAAATTTACGCAGAAGAACTTGAAAAATTTGCGCAGGTCTAAAATTTTTTAAGCAATTTGCGCCAATTTACGCAGTGCGGCCCGACCACTGCCAATCATATAGGTTCTTAAATAATTTATTTTGAATTGGTCCCGAATAACTTAGATAGTCATTACATGATTAGTTATGCCTAGGCAGCGATAACATGAAAACTTGTAGGCATCAACAGATTATTGACAGAATTACATTATTGCTTTCTTATCTGAAAATTGTGATGAAAATTAGAGAATCTACTGATTGTTTGTTCATAAAAATTTGTGCTTAATCGGGCTCAGGATATAAGTGCAGGGACGATTGATTGAAGGTTACATTTTCAGTCCCGTGCAAGATTCAAAGAATTTATTTCTATAAATCTGAGGTCATAAATGTAGTTCATAACATCATCCAGCTACCTACGGGAAATTCGGCAAAGCAGGGTCAATGGGTATTTCAAGACAGGTTGCCAACTAAACATCCATCTAACTCATGTTCCAGCGTCAGTATTTATTCGGAGTAGGTTGTAGCACCGAAGCAGAGAAGATTTTGATTTTCTCAAAAAAATGAAGACACTTTAATTTTGATTGCACATTTCTTTATGAGTGCCAACGTGACACTGCATCTTTAAATGGCCATTTAATTTGAATGATTAGGCTACTAGGTCTTATTCGATAGGGCTCTTTTCTTAAAGGGCATCGGTATAGCTGGCTAAGTAAATCGCACATAGGAATAGCACGCCGAGGCTATTTAAGTTTTCCATGATTCGATTCGACTCAAAATTTGGCGATTCGCAGATCCCTAGTATAATGGCATACGCATTCTCAAAAGGGGGATGCGACTAGTTCGGAACTGATTTGTGAGTGCTCTATATCACAAGAATCCATTTGAGCGATCTCAAATACGGTCTTCACCACCACACTTTTTGGGTGTATTGAATATAATACACCAGGCTGATGAAATTATTTCAATAATCTATCCAAGATATTTTATGTATTCAATTGAAGAAAGGATGGAAAAATACTTTTTTAACATGGTTTGGAGTTGTGGATCACAAATCTGAACTTCGGACGTGGTCAAACTTGGTCAAATTCAGCATGGTTATTGTCAAAATGTTTCCCTAGTATAAATTATCATAGAAAGTGTTACTTGCATCACTAATTCCTTTTTATCATATATATATTTGTATGCCAATTATGTTACAACCTTGAAAAAATGGGGCAATTTCGAATGTAGTGAAATAAATGACTACTATTTTCCAGATGTTACTGAGTAAATCGCATAAGCTATTTTCAACAAGTGTTTGGAAAACTAAAGCTGTCAAATTTCCAATGTTGTGTTCAACGGAAGGACTTGTTGATTATGTGTAACAAATTTACCATAATCAACCAACATGCGATAAAAAAATCCCCGCATTATAACTTAAGACCACTCGGCAGTTGAGCGAGTGCGTGAGATAATGAATCAATTTAATTGAAGATCAACGGAATATAGAAATTTTCCCTTCGATGGTCAAAGACCACAACTTCATCATATTATGCAATAAATACATTGGTCAGCACAAAACTCAGTCATTCGATGCATATAGACGACTTTTTTTTCATATGTCGTAACTTACGAATTGTTCAGAAAAAATAGCCCTGCAAACTTGAAGTGCATGCTCTCGCCTAAAACGCTTGGCGGATTTATGCATTGTAACAGGTGCCACAAAAACTCGAACAGATTAGCCTTCACATTGAAATCACTTGAGTATGGCAATGTCATGAAAAATTACTACAACACAGTACGACTGCTGCACATGTATTTGATTTAACATTTTTCATCGTTTAACATTTAACATCGTGATTTAACAATGGAAGCTCTTCATCTCCCGTAAACCATGTTCTGCACTCTCTCGTTATCACCCACATGTAATGGCTACAAGCCATTGTTAGTCGACTCTTAACCCACTAAGGAAAATGTGAGCCGTTTTTCGACGCTTGTTTCCTTGAAATTCACAGAGTGAACTGAATTTAGTAGTCGAGAAAAGGCCATATTTGTAAAGCGATTTGTTATGCCTCGTCAGAGTCTTTTCTGTACAACTTATCATGTCATGCTGAGAATAATCTCTGGATTTCATACTACTTATCGTTTTGTTAGTTTCCTTCAAAGCGTCTTCTAACTTCGAGCATATTCTACAATATCTGACTATTTGTGAGGTAAAAACATGAATGGCCATCTGTACTGGGATCATGCTAATTTCATTTTATCATTTGCAATGGTAACTATTCATTGTGGTTTAGAGCCACAAGTGGAGTCCCTCAGGGAGGCGTGTTAGCTCCATTGTTGTTTGCCTCAGCAATGGATAGCTTGGAGCCAAAGTTTGGTAACTACACCCTGGTAAAATTTGCAGATGACATATCAGTGCTGCACTGCATTCGCGAAGTTGAGGACGATAAGCTCAGTGAGGAGCTGAATCATATACTGACATGGTCTCATGAGCATGGCATGCATTTGAACTATATGAAAACCAAGGTAATGAATCTCAATACTAAGAAGGCCCTCAACCTTTCAGCTCTCTGTGACCCAGAATCATCAACCATTATCGAGGAAGTTAGCTCTGCCAAACTTCTGGGAATTGTTCTTGACAACAAGCTCAATTGGCAACAGCATCTCGACCACACACTTTCGAAAGCTAGACGCCGAATTTATCTACTACACTGCCTAAACAAATTTCGCCGAATAACCACCAATTGCTCCGAACCGTGTACGTGACCATGATAAGAATCTATCTTGACATATGCTTATCCCGTGGTGCAACATCACTGCCTCGAGATTCAGACATATTGCTACCTTGAAAAGCGATTGTGCAAGTTGTTCGGTTTTAGCTGTTCAGAGGATAATACCAACTTCTGTTGCGAACGGCCGAGCAATTAGCATTAAAGGCAGAAGATGAGGAACACCCATTACATCTTATTCACGATAGCGAAGAAACTCGACATAGTGAAAGACTTGGTAGTCGGAACAGAAAACTCAGATCAAGAACAATGCGCTTCCAAAATTCTTTTATTCGCTTTGCCTGACTTCTATCTGATTCTACTTCTGATGTATTTTATAAATGATTTGTGTAACGCTACTTCTGAATAACCACCGGTTGTGAAGTACGAATAAAGCTACATTATTATTATTATTATTATTATTATTATTATTATTATTATGCTCTCCGGAAAAGTCAGTTGCACCACAGAAAGAAAGAAGAAGTCATCCAATATGTGATATGCTGAAGTTCTCAATCTGTTTTGTGGGATTTGCATTTTCACATCAAGGTAAACTACCTCTTCATTGTTATCGCCATTTCTCTCCGCCAATAAGAAATGGATAGATTCTGTGAATCAACGAATCATATATAACTGATACACTTATCTTGATGTATGTGATAATAAGCGTGCTAAATGTTTTTTTTCCAGTTTTTATCAAACTTTGCATAAAAATATAGTCGCGATGAAAGAGAAATAGGCCAGTTAGGAGGGGAATAGAATTTCCTCCAATTGGAATGCCTTAATCTGCTTGAAAACTAAATTACCGAATGTGACGTACATGTATGTCTATGAATAGGAAATGTTTGACTTCCTTTAATTTCTGTTTATCGAAACACTGACAGCCATTGTATTTATTCATTGAGAAAGACTTATAATATCCAACGTAAATAAATTCTCTATTTGAGAAATATAACAACAAATTCATGATGGCGAATATGTGATCTTCAGTTTTTGATCAATATTCAAGGTTGAAAAGTCAAGTTGTAATGGATGAATTTGCGTCAAACTCAGTCTGTGTAGAAATTCTTGTGTAGACTTTATAAGCCCTATTCCAGAAGAAATCGAAACCGCTGCTTCTTTGAAAATCCATACAGTATCTCTGAAAATTGTTCTGTAAAACACTAAGAGCTGATTACTTGGAAGATGCCCTGGCCAGTCATGATAAGATATTTTTGAGTTGGGAAGAGCCAGGAATTTTTTAGATGTTAATTATTATTATAAGTTATGATGTACAAAATTTTTCGATTACCATCCAGTAATCATCTACAGGTACAAATACTTATAATATAATGTTATTTATAATAATAATTAACATCTAAAAAATTCCTGGCTCTTTCCAACTCAAAAATATCTTACTAAGAGCTGAATTTACTTTGATGAAAAGTTTTTTCGATGTGCAGTGCCGCGCATGTCGAGTTATGTAGTATATATAAGCATAGCATACATTCTTTTCGGAGAAATTCAATGAAAAACTGAACTGTAAACATCATGACTGACTACTTATAGTCAAAGCACTGACCAGTTTTGCTTAAATCCTGATCAATGTT
This sequence comes from Prostheceraeus crozeri, assembly GCA_907163375.1. NCBI lineage: Eukaryota > Metazoa > Platyhelminthes > Polycladida > Euryleptidae > Prostheceraeus > Prostheceraeus crozeri. The sequence continues at coordinate 246,404 of CAJQUW010003507.1, forward strand.
ATTATGCTTCAATCGAGGTAATGAGCAAATCATATGCATGTAAAAGGATAATTTGGAATCAGAGGAGTAAATATTTGTCAAGTTTCTAAACGCATGGCGATGACGGAAACACTGTACACTAGAAGGAGTGACATTGAATTCTGCCCAAAAGTACAGTAAATGCTCAATAAACAGCTTTTCCAATCACCAGATCATCGAAATCTGTACAATACAAATACAATGTGAAAAATTTGAGAAAAATATCTAGTATATTCTTGTATGTAGTAAAATTGACAACGGGTGCTGTGTTCTTTTCATAGACTTGTAGGATATCTTCGAATATTAAACAGCGTCATATTAACACGGATGGACTATGAATGCAATCGAGAATATTTCAGTAACTCAAACTTACTCTCAAACAGCAATCCTGACATTCACGAGATAGGCCTACATTTTCAGCAGGTCACATTCATTCGGTTATTATGAATATGCCTACGGATTAGTTATAAACATTGTAGCGCCATGGAAAGGGTGCAATTATATCACTTCATACTAAAAACGAGCAACTCGGCATTCGTTAACAGAGACGAAGGAAAACTGCCCGTCAGCGATGGTTGTCTGTCCAACCGATAACAGTTAACACGGGTTCAGTTTCCGAAGGACAGCTGCTGAATGCGGTATTTTCCTGTCCTACCGATATGAGTTAACTGACTCACTTCCTACTGTACTTCTCCATTGCCATCGTCACAGGTCAAGTGTTGATATTGCTCGATACGAGTCAACTCAGACTCAGCTGCTAAAAGGTTAAGGGCTAATTGATCATTTCTCTCAACCTTAGGGACAGTGTTGCCACCCGGCCTCGCGACCCCATCCGCGCGGGCAGTGTATCGATGCACGGTAGTATAAATGAAGGTAAAAAAATCAAGGCTATGATACATCTATAATTTATATCTGCGAGTAAGCATTGTTTTTATGAAATCGATTGCGAATTCACGAAAATGAATAGCCTATCGGGTGCGCATGGCCAAAAAAGAACTCGTTGTCAGCGGGTGAAATTCAAAATTGGGAGCCTAAGCGTCTATGACGAAACAGAATGCGCGGAGCGGATTTGATGGGCAAACCGAGCAGCTCTCGCTAACGAAATTGAATGCAAATGTAATGCAGCGTTGACACCAGGCCTCGACAACCCTTCCGGGCAGGCAGTTTATCGATGCAGGGCAGTATAAGTGAAGGTCTTAACGCAAGCCTATGATATACTAGGAAATGTATCCGTGAGCAATTACTTTTGGGAACATATTCACTGTTCCTTGAAACTATCTACCAAACAGTGGATTGGCAATGTGTTTCATAAAAAAGTTGTTTCTAGCCTGGTCTAGGCTTCATGAATATCCAGTATTCCTGACCGTGCTAAAATATATCGTATAATTGTGAGCAATTTAAATGACATTTCCGATTTTTATTTGTGTGCTGATTTGATTTTTCACACACTGATCAAACTGCTAATCTAAATGTACATGTAGAAATAAAAAGTAAATTTGTTTCAATAGCAACAATTTTTACGGATAATATCATGTTATTATAAAAAGGACAGTTTGCAAACAAATTACCTCGTATATGTAAGATGAATTTCACACGCTTTGGAATAATCATGTGTCAAATAAGATCTCAATTATATGAGACTATTCCGCGACCTACTTGTGTCCTTTGATTTCATTGTTGCAAATAACCATCTTAGCTCAACCACATCGGTAACAGGCTCCACGCTAATGTGTTTTGAGCTTAAAGTAAGTTGTTATTATTATCATAAGCAACTCAAAACGTGATTTCAACATCAACAAAACCCCAATCGATGTAATTCACATATGCTAGTTAGAAAGTTTGGACATCAAATCAAAATCACTTTCAGCTGTAGGCCTACCTACATCTTAATCGATATACTGATGAAGTTGAATCATGTCAAATGTAGTCGAAAGTAGTAGTTTTAGTAGAAATGTTTAATTCTATATTTGCACCGGGAATTCAAAAACATATCTCTTCTAAATTTATAGTCCCAAATAAAAGAATATTTTGATGAGACCTTCATCCGCACAGGTTCCGCGCTCGCAGCGTCGACAACATTACTTAAGGGTAATTTTTGGAGCTGGCCTCTCCTACCCTGTGATTTGACTTAAAGTATATTGAATGAATAAGGGTCTACTATATTTTACCAATAATCAACGTGATCAGCACCGTTCTTTCCATCTAGATTATATCTTCATCGCTGTTGCATTTCACATTTGAAAAAGTCAAATGAAAAAAGAAGAAGCATTTATCAGTAATTTTTATCAGTTACTTTATGCAAATGCTATGTGTGCAATTTGGCATCCAATTCAAGAGAAAATTTGCATTTTGTTCATCGGGTCATTCCTATTCAAGTTGACATGGAAAGTCAACAGAAACAGCAAATTTTATTGTAACGATCAAAGATAAAATTCGATAGAAACATAATCAAACTGCAAAATACTACCGAGTGGAACACATTGATTTTTTGGGAGTGGTCTTGCATATGGTTAAAAAATGCATTGCTCAGCACTACAGAGGTAAATTGGCTCATTTGCTCTTCCAACAATCTGGAGTTCATCAAGCACAACGCTGTCAGTATTCGATTGTTGATTCCTTACCTAGTCTGTCGTATGTCGAGTTGTTCATCGTTGTCAGAAGTACGAACTACAATAGAAAACAGAAGCATGCGTTTCCAAATCCTTTATCCGATTACTTCGGATATCACTAGCTAAGAGGCAACTAAAAAACGCAATTTTAACGTGGTTTTTCAGTTCCAGCTACCGCGCATTATTATCGCAAAATAATAAATAAGTGCAGTCAGCTGTATTGATATATAGAAACAAATTGATATCCATTTGAGAGAGGGCAGACATTTATTAATTTTTTGACTCATGTTCCCGAACATGGAGTCTGTTCATTAACTAAAATTCTGCCGACAGAAAATTAAACCGATTTAATATTCTGCCGACAGAATATTAAATCGGTTTAATTTTCTGTCGGCAGAATTTTAGTTAATGAACAGCCCCATGGTCCGGAATAATTTTAATGAGCCCCTCATGTTGAGGATGATATGTTTGCATACCCAACTCAATGGTGGCAACATGCAGTGTCAGCAATTGTGAAATAGTACATGACATGCCTAATACTCTTATTTCGAGATAAAAAATATTTTTGAATTCCATTCAACAGGCCTCCAACTGAGGTCCCATACCCGTTGGTCAGCCAAATTCATGATGTTGGTTTTATCAACGCAGCTCGAGCCTTCTTCCGACCCGATTGCCTAGAGTGGCGATGCCGTAACTCGTGGTGAGAAAGAAAAGTACACATGTTTGTGTGTTGCGCGACCTCTCATCAATGGGGATCCCAGATGATTAATGAGGATCAATTAGGATCAATCAGCACTTCACCTGATGCTGACGGCAACTTCAACAATTCGGAGAGAATGTCTGTAATATTAATCAAAAGTTTGCATGTAGTGAAATGCATAGAGGATGCTTTTCTAAAAGAAATGAAGATTATGTCAGAGTTGAAAGAGAGGCTCTTCTATCAACTTTCCTAGTTGCAACCAAAGAAGAGATTTCTTACGCACCGCAGTTCAATTGTGAACTCAAAAAAATTCAATAATGCTTGTTTGTTTACATAGCTAATCTTACACATGCTCTAATCAATAGAAACAACTTTTAAGCACTATCTTGAACATCTGTGCTGGTACTCATGAAGTGTTTATAGAAAGGTTGGATTATTTTTTCGACATTCGTCGTGATTTTTTCTCTATTCACATGAAATATGTCAGAACATAGTTAAGTCAGCATAAAGCTTCTAAGTTGCTGATTAGTGTCGATCACTAACCAAAACTGCTACGGGGTTTATATCACTTATATCACATCAGGGTTTTTGACTGCGTACTAAAGTATGACATCTGTAGAGCATGAATTATTTCGAAATAATACTAGATTAGTTCTTCATGAAAACTTTCATTGATAGTGTTCCAAATCGTATCTTGAGCTGACGTGATTGCAGTCTTCTCGAAAGTATAAGCTGGGTTTGCTGACGGAGTCGTTGCAAGTTAGGAATGTTAAACATGTAGGTTGGCACAAAGCCTCGAGCTACTGATCGAAGGATCAATGTCTCCAGATCTCAGGCTTAACTTCCAGTGATGTATGACAGAGCCATGAACGATTTTCCATATTTATGATCAAAGTCTTCTATCCAAACTCCAGTGTTCAGAGATTGGTTGGACAAGCGCGGTAGCTAGGTATTTTCAAAACTACTTTATTTTTTTCTTTATTATGCTTTATTTACAAAACTGTCTTTATGAAGCATTAAAATTCTACTAGTTACACTTCAGAAAGGTAAGAGGTCTCGCTTGTGTCGTTTTAAAAAAACAAAAATCTGGTTACAATCCCAAAGGGCTGGAGGTTTCGCCTGCGGTACTTTGTCTCAATATGGCTGAGGTCAAATTTATTATTATCTGTGGCCTGAGTTTATTAATAATCAAATGTATCTTTAGTCGCAGTATGGGGCATATAGTGTGCAGGCGTATAGCATGAAGATTCATAACTATTTAAATTTGATTCGTTAATAGCTTGTAGTCATCTATTAACTGAAAATGGGACCCGGGAAAAGTATCGTATGGTCCCTCCTAGAAGAGACCGTCCGGATTTTTTGTAAAAACGTCTAAATATTTTTTCAAATTAAATCCCTGAATTTTCTTAAATTTTCTTAGAAAACCCCTGGAAATTTTCGTCCAAATTTGCGCGGACACCCTGCTTTTTCTATTATTCAACTCAAATACTGCAGTTCTTTCAGCAAGGATAGTAATGTTTGAGCTAAAACAGAAGCGATTTTACTAAACTTGTCTTAGTGAAGACGTCGAAAAATAAAGTCCTGCATGCTGTCAAGTAAAGCATCGCACGTCCCGTTCATCGCCCGAAACGAGGCTTTGGTGTGGCCCTAGGTGCCTTCGATGGTGTTTATATGCAAGTAATACTAGATAGAAACTAAATATTAGAGAATGTTGAACATTTAACAAAATAAGCTCAGACACTAAGCTTCTGAAACGTCCGTATTGTAAAGGAGCGGATGTTTTCAAAACTGACTTTTTTTTAGACGTTGTTAGACGTGTAGTTGACAACAATAATTAATGCAGATAAACAACGAGTAGTTGCTTACTCTTGTGACGAATAGAGTCAAGCAGGCAAAGCGTCACAACATTTCCCCTTTTATAAAGGAATGAACGCAGTAAGTCAGTTTATGTTGAAGCAATGAGAATATGGGATGAGAAGTGGAATGTTTAGTGGATTAGAGCACAGGAAATTGAAATTGTTTTGCGCACTGATGAATTGATCGCGGATGAAAGGTCTCAGACCATCACATATCTGGTCTGTCAGGCTTCCTTCGTACACGCATCCTCATTGAACACGTATCCCTGCCCTTGTCATGCTCTATATATTTCGACTATTCACACCATAGCCATTATCAAGAAGATTTATTAGGCTATGGTGTGAATAGTCGAAATATATTGATCAACATTTTATACAAATTTATAATAAACAACTTGACTTTCTTTCCAAACAATTTTAACTTCATGAACAGTAAAGGCATATTTCCTCAACTGTATTTTATCACACTATTCTGACCAGCGATTGAGTATCATTTGATAGACCTATAGTTTTAAAAATAGTGGCATCGACCTACAGCTTCAATATACACATATATTTTCATAACGTCTGTGCTTGATCTATTCTAAATGGTCGCAAGATGTATTTGGGCATGTTATAATAATAATAATGATCGTTGTTTTATTCAGCATTTCAAATAGAAATTCTGAAGTGGCAAGACACATGAGAGATGATGTAAAACATATTGATATAGACCCATAATAAGAACATCTAAAGGTCACCAAGAATTATGCAAATCTCACAAATGAGTCTTGGAAGCGTCGCGTTTTCGTTTTTACTTTCCTGTTCCTGTGGCTCTGACCTTGGCGAAGGGACTATCTCGATGAATTGTAGTCATGCAATGGGTGCGAGGGATCAAGAACCTTAACAGCAAGTCGACTGGCTAATCCATTGCAAACCCCGAGAATGTTTATCTGCCTCCAATGGAAAACAGTTTAAAAATCCGACATTCTAGGGTCAACAATTTTTCAAATCTACATTTAGATACACTGCACTAGGCAGGACAGGCATAACTGCCGACGGAGCGAAGCATCAAACAATAGACATTTCACAGTATATTTGCTGGAGCACTAACTTGCTTTAAGCAATACATCATGTAGATCCGCTTTCTCACTTTAGTTATCACGTATTTAGGCCTACATTTAATGTGTTCTGACCATTGAAGATTGCTGTCAATTATAATTCCCAGTAACTTGATGCATGGTACTTCTTCGATTTCGCAATTTACATGGCGATCTACCAGTGTTGAAGAGGATATTGAATGTTTAGTAATGGTGCTTATTACTTTAGTTTTGCTGGGATTGAACTGCAATGCTATCCAGTTCATCGTTCAAATGATCCTCATGATTATTTCTCACAAAATGGAGCAGACACAAGTCATCCGCAAATTTGACTAGGGTGCTCAAGCTGTCGACAGAAATCGCAAAATGCATTGGGGAAAGTACTCCTCCTTGAGGAACACCACACAAAGAGCAATAACTCTTTGAATATAAGTTGCCACCTTTGATGTTCTGAGTGCGGTCTTGAAGATAGGAACGAATCCATTGGAGCAATTCTTATGGTGCTTTGAGGTTTTCGAGTGCTTTGAAAATGGTAGAATGTGGAATCTTGTCGAGAGCTTTGCTGTAGTCAGCCGATAGTACATGCACAGCTCCAGGTGAGTCAAGGAAAGAGAGAATGCGGTTCATAATAAATGTCAGTGCAGAAGCCGTTCCCTGTCCTGATCTAGGGATGAAGGAGAATTGAGAATGGTGTAATTGAGGCACGATCTGCATTAACCACTTCTTTAAAACAAGCTTTTCTAACACCCTTGTGACACACGACGATGAGATAGGACGAAAATCCAGCACTGATGTATTGGAGCATTTGGCAATCGGAATAACAGTCGCCCGTTTGAATAGGCTACATCTGGAACAATTCCCTTGGTGACACTTAAAACACACAGATGATAGACAATAGGTGAGAGAATGTCGCAATAGTCTTTCAAAATCCAAACAGGGATAGTGTCAGGCCCGGCGACCTATTTTTCATAGATCGAATAATTGAGATGACATCCAATTTCGATATTTCAATAACTGAAGTAGGGAGAACATCTTCACAAACAGAGTAGTTTTCATCAATCGGCTGTAAATTTTGGACAGATGAGAAGACATTGGCAAGATCATTAGGATCAAAACTAGGATAGTTTGGCTTTCGTTTGATTAGCTTGTTTAAGGAGTTCCACATTTTGGATGTATTTCTGGTGTTCATCGCTTTCAAGAGATAGTCATTCCTGAGCTTGTTGATCGTTGAAATAATTTCTTCCGTAGTTTGGAAATTTGAGGGTTTTGTATTCCTTCCTTGTGCTCTCGGTGGCGTTTATTTATCAGTTGTTTTAGGAAAGGTTTAATCCAGGGCTTGTCATCGCTTCTTAATCTAGCCGTTATAAGGGGTAAATGAATATCCATTAGACGTGATATCATATTCAAAACCAGTGGGGCTGCGGACTCTAAATCACTCATTTAAAGAATATCTTCAAGTTCAACACTATTGCATAAGGCGGAATAAAAAATTGCACACGAAGTCGGTGTTTTTCGGCGGAATTTGATTTTCTTGACAACAGGAGGATTGCGATTTACTTTAGACGGACAGAAGATAGCTGAGTGGTCAGATCTTCCCAATGGCGGAAGTTCATTAGCGTCAAAGTAGACACCTGGGCAGTCATTTAACAATTAATCGAAATTCGCCTCTTGAAGGGAATTCGAAGAGACAACCAGTGCCGAGTAAAGCATCTATCATGGGACCTTTGCCGGATAATCCATTGAGATCTCCGCAGACTATCATATTTTTTTCCGCATGTACCTGACGACCATGAACAATGAGGTCTACCAATGCATCAAGGGAAACTGAATGAAACCTTAAGTCACCCCAGTATGGGTGGTAAAGAGCATCAGCCATGATCTTGAAAGGTTCAATCACAAACGATAGAAATTCAGTTTTGCAGTCGGAAAGATTGAGAACCAGACAATCATATAAATTGATGGAGAAAACATCTCGATAATACACAAGTAGGCCACCTCCGGCTTGATCTCGATCTCTTCTAATGTGCTGATAACTATTGATGGATAAACTCGATGAATCAGTGGTCTCGTCGAGCCATGTTTCACAAAATATAGCTGTATCTGGCTTTTCTTACTTGACACAGACGTTCACTTCGTCAAACTTGTTGCGAATAGAGCCAATGTTTCATAAAAGAAAGGAAGGATGGAATTTGTTGATTTTAGAAGGCGGAATTAAATCAATGTGTTTTAAAACCATTAAACCATTTGAACCATTTAAAATGTGTTTTTAAACCATTTCAAAGTTGACATGCCGTTTTTTGTAGGAGCATGACCACTTTCTCATTCGATTAAACATCAGTCTGATGCCTGCTTCGGATCTGCAGATCTGTGTTTTGTTGCTTTTAAATAACGTTGAATAATTAGATTTGATGTGTTTAATGTCTCTGTAATGGAACATCTCAAACAGAAAAGAAAACTTAAGATAGGTTCATAAGCAAATCGATTAGTGTACAAGTCAATTTTTCCATCAGGTAAATGTCAAGAAAGTTTGTCGAAAATGAAATGTTTGTTGATTCATCTGTCAACAATATTTTGAGTAGGAATGTTGAATCCCAATTTATTTGAATTGTGTGAAAAGAAACCTATACCGTGATAATAAAGTCGTCTTAAAGTTGTCATAACATGCCTGATGTACACAAGGAGCATTTTGCCATATTTTTTTGTTGCATTCTCAATTTCCATAAATCCTGCTTTTGCAAACAAGGTAAATAGAATAATTAAATATTGAGTTGCATCCTCAGTTCAAAAATTAATAATTTTATTAATTATTGCAGGCTCACTAACTTATGCGATATGCCAGTAGTGTGTTTAAAAGTGATATTTACTGAATACCCGTTGAAATTTCACTAACTTGCAAATTGGAAATCTCAAATTTACCCGGTTATGGCTGCAAATTTAAATAGGGAGTTTTATCATGTTGCGAAATGTAAACTATGCCTGCTGATGATTTCTGACATTGGATGAAATGGCTGCTATTCAGGTCTGTTCCATTTTTCAACTGAGGATGCAACTCAATATTCAATAATTCTATTTACTTTTGAGAATTTTGATTTTCAATTTAGTTGTGTGATGCTTTCTTTACACAATTGTTAAAAATAAGATAGTAGTAAATGGAATGCCTGTGGACGTTAATTGATTCAAATACAAGAAATTGTTTGTATGAGACAAGGGCGTCTACAAAGCAATGACAGCTTGTCTGTTGAATACAAATAATATTTTGCCTGTTTTTTTGTTGAATTTTCAATTTTTATATAGCTTTAATACATTATTCAAATTAATTCTGAGATTTTTGTGCACCTGTCCAAAGCAGCATCTAGTCTACATTTCTATCATTTGTTCAGTTGTACGCTTACAATTACTTGTATTTGATCATTTACTATAGAAGAAATTTTTGGTGGCGTTACTTGTTCGGATTTGTTGAAGTAAATGTGCAATACAGATAAAAGCTTGCATTTTTATAAGTAACAGTAGGAGATTGAGAAAGCTCGCTCACACCGACTGCCGGCAGTTTAGTTTTCGAATAGGGAAGTCTATAGCCGATGCCGTCTTCATCCGCGTCTTCATCCGATAGTTGTAAGAAAGGTACAACCAAAAGAAGAAGAAGAAGATCTGCTATGTGTTCATCGATCTCGAAAAGTCTTTCGACGGAGTCACCAGAAAAGTCATTGAATGGCCATTACGCAGACAAGAAGTTCCTGAGCGACTAGTTGCGTTATCGCAAATCATGACGAAGTTTGGTCTATCGGAGGAACTGGATGTTGGCAAGGGATATACTAAGGTTCAGCGCTTATCCCTTTACTGTTCATTAGAGTGATGAAGGAAGCGTTCAAAGAGCATAAAGGATCTGACCCAATGGAGCTGCTGAATGCTGATGACCTTGCTTTGACGGCTACCTTCAAGTAAGAAGCCATGAATATGTTTTCGGTGTGGAAGGATCGCTTAGAGCGTTTTGGTTTGAAGATCAACGGGACGAAATCCAAGGTCATGGTAACTGGGAAGAATAAAGAACGCACACATGAAGAGACGCAAAACGCGGAAGTAAGTAAGTAACTAGTGGGTTTTATTGTTTCAGTTCTGTCTGACTATTCCATTGCGGCAAATATACAGCGGAGCCTATGCTTGATACAGTTGACTGTTTCGAAATAAAATGATACAAATTTTGCATTTTATCTTGTAAAACGAAATAGAATTCATATTTTCTGAATCATATATCTTGTAATTCTTAACACAATTCTAATTATCGAAATAGAAATCTTGCTGTTCTGAATGGACCTCCAATTTTTGTGCACATAACAACACGCTTAAAATATCGTTTTAGTAAACAAAGTAGTATGTTGGCACTCGAACTTATTAATTGAATCTTGCAACTTTATTCTTCCTATACCTTTTGCTGTATAAGAACAATGTAGACACATATTATATGATTATTTTCGAAAGGTTGTGCTTGAACCACGCTTTGATCACTTCAACTAGTGGCAGCGACTGATTTTCCGTTGTCACTGTTTTCGACAAGTTCATCTCACACGAATGCAATGACAGATATCTAAGGTAAACATAAAAAACGATTAATTCAGTGGATACATAGAAATCTCATAGAAGCTCGCAGCACATACTAAATTATGTGTCCAATACATATGTGCAGCACACTATGCAATTATAATGAAATTACAAAATGCAATTATAGATAAATAACAGAAAGAAAATCAATTATGGAAATGAAATGCAATTCATTTTCATCATTTTTGCATAGAACCTTCATTTGTTTTTACATGATTTCCTGTTATATGGCTTGAATTTCATGTTTCACAATTGTTTTCGCTGTCACTTATTCAAATTTGCATTCTCTGGGTGTTAAACTTATACTGACGGATCACTTTTAAGTACACTGACTGCACAATTTGACACATGGTTCAGTGCAGGCTTGCGATATTTCTATTCATGTATCCACTGATTTTGCTGTTTTTAGATCTGCCATAGTTTTGAAGTGTCTGTCATTGTATCTGTGAGATGAATGTATCGCAAATTGTGACGATGTAAAATCCGTTACTATCGCTTGCTGCAGCTCACGAGAGAGTACACGTTGCCATGAACCAAGTGAGAAGTTTTTGCTTAATGAATTTTACATGGAAAATTGCGCCATCGTTGTACTATTCATTTGTTATGTTTGCATATTAGCAGGACAGTGATCCCGTATAAGCAAGATGCTTTACGTGCAGGTATGGCATCAGTCTACTTAGATACCTTGATTGATTACAACTGCATTGATTTTGTTTCAAGGCAACAAATGTAAAATCTGAAATCTTGTAACTGAGCAGTCAGAAATTTGATCATAAACATCGCTAACGTATCCGATGTTTTTATCTTCGATTTTTAATCCGTAACATACTATACAAACCTTTGAAAGTGAATTATCAACAACGGCATTCTTGACCGACACAATTACCATAAATCAGTGGATGGGCAACGCTCCACCCGCGGGCTACTTGGTGCCATGCCGGCACATGTTGGACGGCTGAGGTTGAGAGATTTTGAAAAATCATGAACTAAAAACTAAAGAAGCAAATTGATGGCAGAAAAAAATTCAAGCTCGAATGCTTAAACCATGTTCCTTTCGCAATGAATATTATCGTAGAATGTATGTAAATTCAACTGTGCCATCATTGATTTTTGAAATTATTTTCACATTACACGGCTGTTCTGCAACACAATGTTCTGCAGAAAGCCCTTCATCTTCAAGTTGAAGGAAAACGCAAGCGAGGACGGCCCAAGCGTATGTGGAGAAATCAAGTAGAGGAGGAGATGAAGAAGGCCGGCCTGAAGAAAGAAGATGCCTTGAATAGGTCTAGGTGGCGTGAAGGGGTCAGGAAAATTTCGCTGCAGTGAGGTAGATCCGGCCACCCTCGCTTGTCGGGGACAAAACCGGATTCAAATTGGATGATGATGATGATGATGATGATGACGGCATGCAAATGTATGTGATTAGATGTACTTTGCGTATAGACAATTATTTTTCGATGAAAGAATGTCATATTAATCATAATAGGAAAAAGGTCAAATTACCATGATTTGATGGCTCTTTCTTAGATTCCCTCCCCGCCAACATCATAAGCACTCCATGCCTTTGGCAGCTCGCAAGAAAATGCAATGTGACCACAGCGCAAAGTACCAGAAAGTCTTAGCTATTGGAAACTGACGCTTGCGGCAGTGAAGACTCATAGGTGACGTCACAAACTGCTAAGTGCGCACGCGTGGACTAAATTCCATGCGGAATTTAATGCACACGAGTATTTATCGTATCTGTCATTGCAATAATGATCTGTCTTGCAAATAATGTCTCCAAATAGCCTCAGTTGATCAACACTTGCAGAATTAAGGCATTATTCATGCAAATCAGAAATATAGTAGCGGCTATCCGATGGTCCTGAAACTCTCACAACATGAGAGCTGCATCTGGCACTGCTGGGGGAAACTAGAAAAGAATTTATAAAAGAAAATGTCGCAGAAATCGGACAATATAAATATAATTCGACCGGTTTCGAGTGGAAGTCAAAAATTGAGCTCCTACTCTTCCTCAGGATTTTTTACAAAGGAGTAGACCATAGATAGGCCTATTACATAAACGGCTTGGAAAAAATTCAAATGATCAGTGGAGTCATTGAAAAATGTCATAGAAATAGAAGTCTACATTTTACATACAGCTAGGGGATTGTGGATCATAAATTCCTTGAATGATTAGGCATAGTAAAACATAACTGCTCATAATGTTTCCTAAGATCAATGTCGAAGACCATTTCCAAGTGAAAAATTCTTGTCTTCCACTTTTCATTCAAATTTTCTGCTTGAGGAGCTTCAGCCGTATTTAGTGGCATTTTTTGGCCCTTCGTAAACTAGAAAAGAGTCAATTTAATAACAAATTTATTAGTTTCCGTAATTAGCTTGGTCTATTCACTTTTCACTAGATATACAGATATTAGAAACTAAAATGTTATTCCCTGATAGTAATCAACGTTGAGTGCAATGCTGCTGTTGTACCCTAGGGACAGTCAGCTCATTCTTAGACCAATCACCAATGTGCTCCCGATAAAATTTCACAGAGGATCTGCACCATAAAACATGAATAACATTCCTGGACAAATAATATATCTAGACAACCATTACTTGCATCATGTTAGATGCATGAATGATGTCCCAACTGATATGAACAAGATTTACAGCACATTTGCACTACCCGGATAGACTGTGAGCTGTGTCAAAGTTTATATTACTACCAAGGTATTTACTGAGACAGCTTTCATATAAGATCAAATACGTGCATTGTTACTTACTTGCTTATTTCTCCGAGTTTCTTCCTTTTCCACGTTGAACGGAGTCAGACGGTTAGTGCTTTTTGATGGCGCGCCTCCACGTAGACCATTGCTGGATTCAGGTTCAGAGCATGAACATCATCGGAGAAGACTTGTGACCATGCTATCCTTGGTCCTCCTCTTGGCCTTCTGCCTTCGACCTCTAACTGGTAAGATCTTTTCACCCAGTCATCCTCTTCTCTTCTCAGAATGTGGCCATGCCACCGCAGCCTTCCTTGCACAACATCGGAAGTGTATTCCAGGTTCATCTTCTATCTTAGGTTTCCACTGCTGTGTCCATCGGTCAGCCTCTTTCCTTGCTATACATTTTATACTCCTTCCATGTTCGTGATCTGACCAGTTTTCATGGCCCACGCCTCGATCCCGTTCATCATCGCGCTGCGGACACAAGAAGAATACACCTGGATTTTCTCCTTCTAGGTGGGAGCCTTAGATTTCAAGGTCGTAGAACTCCTTTTATCTGCACCTTGCTCTCGACGTCACAGCAAGGTCGGATCCAGAGCGAATTGTCACCACACACACTTAGCTCACCAAGCTCCCTCGGACTCTCAACCTCAGACCGTCCAGAGCACCATGAGGAACACCATGGGCACGCAAAATGAGACGTAGCTGCGTTTAAACGTCCCTTCATGCCACTACATCGCTTGTGAATCCAGTGCTCATTTTTTGTTAATTCAATAAACATGATTTGATCGATGTATCTTTATGTCATATTGCAAATCTCTAGTTGGCGGACTGGACGTGATGAAGATTATCCGCAGACCAACTTTGTAAGGAAAATCCCTGCATAATCTCGATCTTTTCATTTTGAATTCGAGTATTAATTGTTGCTTCGGAATTACAACTGAAATTACTTCTCTAATTTTCAGGTTTTCTTTAAGTCATCGGGTCCTGTGTGGCGGTAACTTTTTTGTACAACTAAGACCTCCTATCAACCTTTTTTATGTCTCAACTAGTGCATTCACACCATGGAAAACAAAGAGGATGCTGGTACCGCATACGTTTGTGATGTGTGCGGGAAAGTTATTGCCAACAAGTGTAATCTAAAACGTCATAAACTCATGCATACGGGCTTTAATGAATCAGTGAAGTGCCAAATCTGCCAGAAGACTCTTTCATCGGAGGGTAACTTGAAACGACATATGCGAATGCATACTGGCAATCAAGAAAGACAGGAGTGCAATGCTTGTGGTAAATCCTTCTCAAATGTGGGAAATCTTCGACGTCATCTAAGAACACACCAGACGCCTGGAGTTCATTATGAATGCAAACTTTGTAACAAAAGTTTCCCCTTCGAAGATTATTTGAAGAAGCATGTACGAACAGTTCATGGGATTGGAGAGATAAAGAGAAAGTCGGAGAGTAGTACTCTGCCTCACATTGAGAGCTTCATCAAAAGGGAGGAAGAATGCCTGGAAAATGAAGATAAGTCCGAAGTAGCCACAGCCGCAGCAGCTGTTAACAACCAACACATCTCTGAACCTTCCGAATCCGAAGAAGAAAAGTTATGCGCCTCCAATGCCTTAATAGAACCGGTGACGGCGGTGGTGACGGCAGCAGCAGCAGAAGCTGCAGCGGAAGCAGCGGTGGCGGCTGCGGCGGAAGCAGTGGTGGCGGAAACCCTAGTAGACCCTTGCAAGGAAGAGCAAGCGATTATTCAAGAAGTAAAGGTGGAAATGCTCAAAGAATCACCGGTTCCGCAGTCAGCACAGGAAAGTGATGTTGCTCCAAGTGACAGTCTGACTTCCACAGAGCCCCAAGATGTTGGTGAATGTTCAGGGCAGGATCTACGGGATAAAGTATGCCCTACAGAGAACTGTACCCTCTGCAAACAAGTGCTAACCGATCCTACGCATGTCAATCTCGATGTGTGGAGAATGCACGTTGAAATGCGACTAGAGAAGAAAAGTAAAAGTGAAAAGTACTCCTTCGATTATAACTGCTCAATTTGTGGAAAGTTTCTTTCAAATAAAGGTAACCTGAAACGGCATATGCTTCTTCTACACAAGAAGGATCTCTCTGGTTGCGATGTTGATACGACCATCGAGCAAATCAGATCAGAATGTCATTTGTGTGGGCGTCTGGTGGCTAATCGCGGGAATTTGAAGAGACACATTGAGAAAGTTCACCTCAAGAGATTGGTTGGTAATGCACTCGATGCTGCTGTTGCTGCTCAAGAGAATGAGAAATCAGAACTGTTGACAGGGACACAGATTGCCGTGGAGCAGCAAAGTGAATCGGAAGTGAAGCTCGAGCCTTCGAATTCTACTGAAGGAGAGATCGAACCCCCATTGAAGAAACGTCGAGAGGAGCTTGATCGTGGAGCTAGCATCATTATTTGCTCTAAAGAAGATTGTATGGAACCGAAGCCCACTCTGAAGGTTAGAATCAAAACAACTCCACAGATCCCAAATACTGTCCCTCTTCCACTGCAGCCCAAGGATGAAGCCACCATTTGCATGGATCAGACGACCATTTGCAATGACCCAACATGCCCTGAATACAAGAAATTAGCTCGAGAGGCACAAGAGCAGGCCAATCTGATGGTTCCCTCGATTTCAGCCGATGAATCAGGAAAAGAACAGCCTTCAAGTGGCATGGGAGACAATTCCATGGACATGAAAGTCTCAGGACGATGGAGAAGTCGATCTTTTGATGAAAGTTATGCCTCTCAGCCCAATGTTCCCATCAAGAATGGCGTCTGTTCTATTCAATGTGGTGAAAATCATTCATGTCCGACCTGCAAACGGAGATTCTTATGTGAAGATAACTTCAAAAAACACATGAAAAGACACCGGAGTTGTAAATTACCGAAGGTGAGTTCAATTATGAAATCAAAGTAAATGACGATATGTATCAGGTGACTATTCAGTCAGTGAGGACAGCGTCATTATCAGAAGTTGAATAACAGTAACAGCAGTTGGTAGGATAGCTCAGTTGGTTAAGGGCCTACATCAGTGCGGAGGTGTGTACAGAAAGTACAGGGTTCGAGTCTGTCCGCTGTCAGTAGAAATAAATTACTAACTCAAATTCACTGAAACGTGTGAAGTCTGCCCCTGACTTGCTAGCATGACTCCGTGCCTTGAATGGAGGAGGGGGATGGATGAATAAAATAGTGACGCAGCATAAGCTGATGATTTAACTTAGTGTGGTTAAGAAAGAAGTTGAATTCCTTACAAGTGTTAGGTAGGAAATTTTTCTGAAGTCAACTTCAAGGCAAAGTTATAAACCTCAAATAAGATATGAAGCAATGCCTTCTCGATAAAGCTTTGACATAGATCCTTGAGGGATAATATGCGCATGCCAAATTTGATATCCATTGCTAGCGTTTGTTTTCATTACTTTCTGCTATAGAGCTTAGAGTGGATAGCAAAACGCTTTGTTTTTATCATTACTAGAGCGACTGATGTGCAAGTACTTAGCTTAATGCCATTTACATCGATTGCTACTTATGGTACTTACGTTTGAGGTGCATTGCTCTGCGTAAGTTTGTGACAAGGACTTTAATGTTAACAAAGCACTTGATATTTCGAACTTTCACTCTTAGTTGATCAATGTCTATGAACTAGGGTCGATTGGTATGAGGAAATAGATGGAGGCCGCTTGAGACATTTCAGCTGCCAGAGCGATCATTTAATGTGTTTATATGAGAGATTTCTAGTGCATCATTCATACCTAGGATAGTTTTAGAATATATTGTCTTGTTGTATAGCTCATTGTAGGGAGATGGCCTCACCATTAGAGCAGACAAAGACTTTCCTTGCATAGACCACAACTGATGGATGAATTTTCTTTCACAGCCTCTTGATACTTGCGTGACATTGGAAGGTATCAACGAGCTGGCTCCCAATACCCTTGTGTGTCATCTCTGTGGACAAGTAATGCCATTTCCTGCATCTCTCCAACATCATCTTCAAGTGGTTCATGGAATTCATGGAACCTGTCCAACTGGTGAGTTTTATTCCGTTCACTGACGTCAACCACTTTTCTATCCATCATTAGAGAAGCAGTCTATAGTTCTAGTGGTGACGTTTACCCCCTCCCTACTGTGCGAAGTCCATGAGTCACTGGGGGAAGAGATAGCTCACATCGGCAGATGAGCTTCGCACAGGCAATTGAATGTGACTGTTAAAGATTGAGCACCAGTCTTTCGGGTATGAAGCTGCAGTTTGTTATACCTGGGTGCGATAACTCGCGAGCTGTAATGCCTCGCAGTCTGTCTATTGATGATATGTCCGCTGAATGATGAATTATCGAACGCCTGTCGAAAATGGCAATATATAAAGGCCTATAGAATGGTCGTAAAGCTCTGATTGCTAATATTTAGCACGCATCTAATCAAGTACTCTAAGTCATCGATCACTTCTACATGCTGGCGATCTATGTTGCGAATGCAGCGTTGCCAACGCTGCGCGGATGAGGGGTTTGAGATGCGCGTGTGCGGATGAAGGCCTCAGAAAAACATTCTTCTATTTTGGGTTATGAATTTAGAAGAGATATGTTTTGAAGTATCGGTAGCTTATTTCTTGTAAATATACAATTAAGCAATTTTTCTATCAGAACTACCACTTTGATTTTCTTAGACATTATTCAGCTATTAGGCTATCGATAAATATATATATATGTAGGCCTATAGCTGAAAATGACTTTGATTTGATGTCCGTCCAAAGTTTCTAGCTAGTATTTGATTTAAGTTTTGGACAAAACACAACTAGTATTTGTGAGTTATATCGATTGGGATGTTTTGTTAAGGTTGAAAATAACATTCATAATGCCTTCAATGAATATATCATAAATCTTAGAGGGTTGATTTACCGGTATGAATGATCACATTTGATGAGTTTGCAGAGCTTAGTTGAAGAGGCGTCGTTTCTTTATAACTCATCGAAGGTTTAGCTCAGTTTTAAATATAAATTCAGAGTATAAATTCTTATCTCTCCACCATGGCAGATTGACCCATGTGCGTAGGTCATGGGATCTGAATGATTTGAAACGCAACCGGTATTGTTAAAAGAGGGATTGTATTTTGACACGAACACACAGCCTTTGAAAGGTGGTTCTACAGTCAATTTGGGATAATTTGAGAGATGACTAGAGAGAGAGAGTATCAGAATGTAAGTTTTTCGCTTTAGATGGTCATTTCACAATGTTCTCTATGTCTCATTTGTTTCATTCATTCCTTGGATTACTGGTTCGCTTGAGCTGTGTTCCACCTTGGATGGTTAGTTCTTTGAAAGGTGGATTAATTGATGAGAGAACGTGCTTAAATTGTATACATAAATTGGCTAAGTACTACAGCGTGCTGCATACGTTATTTCTAGGTAAGGTTATTTTATTTGTGAAGCATCAATATTGAAAGAGCTACTGTCTTTTGGGAAGCTGGTGAATCTTGGAAAGTGATTCGGAAGATGTCGTAATCGCCCTCATATCCTGTCCTCCTGACTTATCCGCCGTTATGCTGAATCTTCGCATTGCATCTTCATTCATTTTGCATTTTTGCTGTGTGATCGTTGATTCTTTGAGTGATCATTTCTCTACTGATCATCCTGTATGAGTGATGGTTCATCATATGGACTTATATCTTACAAGCCTGGAAAAGGGTAAAGCGCGCGTGTTCAGGTCCAATCCCTTATTGGTTTTTCTGGGACAATTCAAAATGCTTTCTGTGTTATAGAAATTGTTTTAATATGATCCTCTTTCATTTGGCAGCTTTTTCTTTTATGTTCAATGTTGCCTAATGTCATTACAATTCTAACTCTAAAAACTAAAATTATTTATTATTTTCGGCCTATTTCTTATTCCTGTACTTTCCAAGTGTTTGAATTTTTTTTTCTTAGAGATGGGATTTTGCCTTATTTGGTACCCAAAAACTTCAATTTCTTCATTTTCTCTATAGATGGAAAATATATTTAAGGTACAAGTAACGGTACAACTCTCATTACCATTTATATCCTGACTGTTTGGACAACAAAATCGGGAGCTGTGCGTGTGTCCTTGACTGTGGATTACTCGAGGCATTTTTGACAAAATCATAAACGTTTCTTTCGTCTGTCCTATCTTGTTGAAGTTCCGTTTACCTATCCAGGCTATGTATGATGATTATGTAGTTTCCTTATGAAACGCATGAAAACGGTGTTGGGTTTGGGCGCGGGGGGGCCGCCCCTCCCACATGTGTGTGTTGGGGGGGGGGGGACCCACCCCTTATGTTTGTGTATTGTATTGATTATCGTGTCAAAACCCGAGTGGGAATTCTCAGGGCCCCAGTGTTAGTTGGGCCCGCTTCTGTTTTCACTTGTCGTTGGATTCTTTGAACCATTGCTGATAATTCAAAGCTTTTTTATGTTACGCTTGATGAGCGTCTCAATTGTTTGTCGATAAACGTATGCATGTGAAGATACCATGTGCAGAACTACTAAAAGTCATGTGGGAGAGTGGTCAACGATATGGATATTGTCGATAAATTGTATGAAAAATTGTTTCTTCATCGGAATTGTACTATAAAAAGTTTTCCATGTCTGTTACCCGCTAATTTCGTATTGAGAAACTTCAGAAATTTTGTTACCGTGTCTCATTAAATCTCCTTGGCATTACCATTTCGGAAGAAGATTGTCCTGGAGGGAGATCCATTCTATTCATTGTTAAGAAATGTCTAAGGACGTTTGTACATTAACGCAATTTTAAAACGTTTGTGAATGTCCTTGTAAGTGGATGTTTGAATATAAGTTTGTTTATCCGCTATGTTTTATTTAAGGCTTGTTGCAACTACCACGCGGCGCGCGCGCGCGCATAGATTAAAATCGTGTTGAGAAGCTAGCTGCTCGATTTTTCGCAGTTATTGATATTAATGATTTTCCATGTTAGTGAGCTCTCTCCCTATGTAACGTAAATGTACCTAGAAGTATAAGTTTCATTGTGGCGATCATTAAGGTCTGCATTTAGGTTTCATGGAGTTCACTCCTATGTGGAATTCCTCATTGTCTAAGGCGCCCGCACAATGCTATAGCGGTCGCAAAAGTGTTCATCTGCTTTGGGAGATTAACCTTGACCAAGCCAGAAGCACGTTTCTAGCAGCAGAAACTTTCCTTTCGTATACATTTTCCATGAGACAAATTACCAATCCACTGCTTAGTATACAGTTCCCGGGAACAGCGAATATGTTCCCAAAAGTATGTGCTCATGGATGCAATTTCCTAGTATGCCTATATCATAGGCTTGAGTTTAAACCTTCATTTATACAACTCGGCAAATATACACTGCCTGCGCGGATGGGGTCTCGAGGCCCCGTGTCAACGCTGCGAATGAAACTTCTCGGATATAGTCTATAGTTCGAAAACTATGAAGAAAAATCATTATAGAGCAACGGTAAGATAGATACTAATTTACAAAATGCTATATTCTAATGATCATATTACAGGCAGCAGTGACTTCATATTGCCCTTTTCCTAAGAATAAGAGGGGAATAAAAATTGAACCTTTAGCTGTGTCACTCTGTAGTTCGAATTTCAATGAGAACACCATAGAATGTCATTACAAACTCGACCTTGATGTTAGGCCTCTCAGATCGTGCTATGCTTTGGAATGTCGCCCGGATGTCGAAGCTGTAATCAGGACATGACTTCAAATGTCTATGACTACACGTGGTCGGCAATTCGGCTACTCTTTTCATTAATTAGCAAATGATTCTGTAGCTACTGTTGATATCTGCCTATGTCTTTGCATAAAAACGCTTATTCGAGAATCATTTATTTTCATTTATTTCACCTCGCATTGTCTGTTTTCATTCAGGTGATGCAGCGGAATGATGATAGAAGAAAGCAGACACGAACTTGATGCGCATATGACAGTATGGAACATTAAATTAATCAAATACAGGACACTACAAAGTCAGTAAAAAGCAAAGAAATGGAAATGAATGAAGTCACATTTTGCACGTACAATTAGAGCTGATGTGAGCAAGAACAGTGGGCAATAGAAGGGAGGGATGCTTAAAACTCAAACTGACAGACACACTACCTCGAGTAAACAAGAGAGAAGAAAATAGCACAAGAGTACAAGACGGACTAAAAATAAGTAAATGAATATGAGACTGTCTACATCGATATGAAATTAAGGAAAAGAGAAGCAATAACAAAAACAGAAGCGAAAAATAGGGTAGAAGAAACTAAAACAAAAAATATAGAAATATTGATGAAGATCATAAACATTTTCAAAGAAAGATTTTGAAATGATTTGTATTAGATAATTATCTTCTAAGTTATCTAACGGTGAAGTTATAGATAATTGACGAGCACTGAATTACTTATTCAATTCAAATCATATAAAGAAAGCATCACCATTGCAGGAAATGCGATAGAATGAAATCTTCTTGTACTCGCAGATCAAACCATTCGTCTTAGATGGACTGTGGCCTCATTCTCTAGGTCTGTAGAAATATGATTCGATGAATGATATTGGAAGAAGTCCTCGTTTTTGTAGTGGGTACTACACACTTGTAAATGCTTTGTGGTGTCATCTAGCTGCGCTATTCCTGACCGCGGCATTTGGTGACCATTATGGAGCATGCTCGTGCTCAATCGATCTATCAGCAAGACAGCTTCCACCTCTGCCCTCGTAGCTGCTCTATTGGTGCTGTGTATCTCTTAATTCTTGATCTGTCATTCTCATTTTTACTGTCTTGTTAGCCTACCGCTATCAGTATTTCGTTTCATTCATCCATCTCTTGTGCTTTCTATTAGTCGCGCTTATTATGTCTCCAAACACTACTTGAAGAATTTTCACCCCGTAGATGGTAATTATACTTATTTCTTCTCCCCTGTCTCAGATTGACTTTTTAGTGTCCTGTTATTGAATTGTGTCTTACATACAGTATCAAGTTTGTGTGCGCTTCTATCTTTGATAATTCCGCTGTATCACCTGACTGAAGGCTGAGGAAGTACGCTTTTAAATAATTGAAACGAAAGCATGATGCTGTGTATCTTTCTATGTCTACAGGTTGAAAATTTCCACAATCAGATCGTTTCATAGCGCCATTAATGCCTAGATAGGCCCTATATTTTGATGATTTGCCTCTTTTGCAGCCTAATGTAGTCGATGGTGACTAAGCGGCTATTATCTCTGGATATCAGCGTTCATATTTGAAACTTTCTCTGATGAACTTGCAATCAATCATTGCTTTGCTTCTCCTGAGGTAATTAGCCTGATAGTAAATGTCTGTTAGCCACCATTATGTTGAACGATACCATTTTCGATCACAATCATCCTTTGCACGTGCTGAATGGAGCAGGAACTCTGCTTCGGATGATACAATGAATGGTAAACGTCGCGCTGTCTGTGCAACACGAGTTTCGTTGTGAGAAAAATCAAATACATGCCAGTCATCATTATTCTCCGTGGAGCTAGAGATTTTCTTTGGATGATGAAATTGAACTTGTCTTTTCGCTGTTTGTCATTACTATGGAGAGTGATCAACCAACTATGCCAGAGGTTCCCAACCTGGGGTACGCAGAATATGGAAGATTTGATACAATTCAATTTTACTTTGATTACTTTCCTGTTAATAGGTCAGTTGAACTGTTAACTTTGTGCGCATTCCGCATTGGATTGTCATCATCTGGCCTTGTAGCAACCGTTGCTAATTAGCGACCACCAACTCGACCCCAACCACATACTTACATGAATGCGGATTCTCCACCATATATACCAGTAAAAGCAAGAACACTTTTCAGTGTGAACTCCGTGTTTTTATTTTGGTCAAGCAGTCAAATAATAAAATCAAATTAAAATTACAGAAATTTTCGGCCTCTTGGCCCTTGTCAACTGTTGATGTTTGATACCATGTTGATGTTTTGATGTGTTGATGTTTGACACAATGTTGATGTTTCTCCACCATAGTAATGATTAAAAGAAAACAAGGAGTTCGTCTGATGTTGGAGCATGACTCTCGCTGCGCTTGTGTTGTTGCACAATCGCGCATCAGTTAAGCCTAGTAAAAATTTTGTGTAATTATATTTTACGAGTTTCGTATATTTCTACACGTAATTTAATTTTGGCATGATTGAATTCTTCTAATTTTTATATGTATAGGTGAGGGTACGCGGAATAGTGAAAAATCCTATGATTTTCAATTTTGGGGGTGCGCAACTTGAAAAGGTTGGGAACTCCTGAACTATGCTGAAGGACGACGGGAGGAGACTGAAGGCATTCGAGATGAGGACATTGAGAAGAGTAATAAGAGACGGTTTGTTGTCTTCCATCAAGAAAAGGATCTTCAATACTTAGGTCATACTTTATGTCGAGAGGCTTCATTAGAGAAGACGATTGTAACCGGCTTGATGCCAGGAATGAGGAGATAGGGCCACCCAAGGATCAATTGGCATTCAGGATGTGTGCGCTGGACGGGACCATCGTTCGTCAATTTGACTCGACACGCGAGTAACAGGTCGGCTTGGAGCGAAGCGAGGACGGTGAGCTCGGCCAACCCTCGAAGCGAGGACGGTGGATGAAGATCAACCGGTAGAACCTTTGCAAAATTCGTGCCAGTTTTTTCATGAAGCATGTTGCACATCTGTTTTTTACAAGAATTTGCCGGGACAAAACCAATTTGAAATATATCTTCATTATGGCGTCAAGATTTCTATGTTTATCAATTATTCGTAGGATGTGCAGATGAGTGCATACAGAAATATCTATAGCACTCAGAGAGCTATGAGGAAGTTCCAGTACTCCCACAGACTCGCATAAGAGCTGACTGTAATACTGTGAGCGTACTGACTGAGCTGACTGAACGTACACCAAATGGTTATGCGCACACTTTGTACAAATTTCTATGAGAGTGCTATAATATGCATAATTACCATAGATCGGCTACATGAACATGACGTCTGTCAGACACATGCAGAAGTTGTTGCCCAGTTTCTTGCCAACAATGATGAATGGCTCATAATATTCGAACGAGTTCGGCCTGGAAGACAGGGCGCTCATGGGAAATTCATAAATCGTAAGAAATGTGACTGAAATTTTTCACGGAAAAAGTAAATGTGTATTTCATGGGCTTTTGATAAAGACTGGAAATTTTGAAGAGTCTGCAGACTGTGCAGAGGATGCAACTATACCATTAAGACAATTAGACAATTAGATCGAATTAAGACACGACACGGTCAAAATAATTCGAAGGATCCAGAAAACGGAAGATGCCAAAGTTGAACAACTACCCTAGTGGAGGTTCCTGCAAATAATTAGGTAATTAAAAGTCATTAACTAATGAACACAAATTTATGCTAACTGCATAGAGTAGCCTCACTCAGTGACATTGACATTAATTTCATAATTTCGGTTGACGGAATCCTGATAATTGAATCAAACACAGACCACCTGTTTCTGTTGTTTTTATGTATTTCTGCTCAAAACAATTGCTTTCCTCTATGAAAAATAACAAATCACGTTATTCCATAGTAACACATCATAAATACAATACACCTACTGATCTAGTACCAGCTACTGCTCTGCATTCAACGTTTTATGTTGATTTTTTTATTTGATTGAAGTCCGCGGTGTAGGCGAGCTCGAGCACCTACAATAAGCCACGCTGACGATAAATAAAACATAATAATTGCACTAAACGCTCAGTATAACACATTCCATTGACGAATTTGAAGTCTTGCAGCATTCAATGAATAGACCTGCTCTGCGATTACTTGGATGCTATATTTGTTGCGTTTTATCGAATAATTGGATTGTTTTGATCGACTGACATTAGGATCGATTAATCGCCGACAGTCCTGTCTTCGTGTTATAATGGGCACTATGATTGACAGGCTGAAGTTCTGCATGTAATGGAAAATATAAGAGCACATTTCCATCAATTGAAAATCGGAACACAAAGACACAAAGTACACAGCAAATGAGAAATCGCACATGATTACACATATAACAAGGTATGGATTAGACCTACAGGTATGTGCAATGAAAGAAGTCGGATTGGAATTGAATGTCGTGAAAAGTATGAACTAAATACTGAGGGCACATACAGTATAATCCCGCTATAGCGTACATTCGGTTATAACGTACACACAAAATATTCCCGGCAAAATATCCTATCTGAATAATAATAAAATACTCCGGTTATAACGAACACGTTTATAGCGTACAATTGGATATAACGGACAGAAATGCCACTCCCATGAAAAAATAACGTACAAATTCACTTCTGTTTATCTCAATTCCTGACAGTTGTAAATATTCTCAATAATATTTCGATGTATAAGTGTCGCCTTCGATTCTGGCTCACTATTAGCCACGTGATTTATTTAAGGCAGATGAGACAACCCTATTCAATTCAATTACATCCAAGTAAAACCTTCACTTACAACGATGATTCATATCATTGAGGGAAATAGGCCTATACCAAACAACTTTTGACTCTCATGGTTGAATAGCCTATACCAAACAACTTTTGACTCTCATGGTTGAATAGCCTATAGCAAACAACTTTTGACTCTCATGGTTGGCGTAAACATAGGGGATCTGAGAAACTCCTTATTTTCCCAATAGGAAAGTCAACCGTATACAATCATGTAGACCTACATAATTTACCACTTAAAAAACAAGCTCTTATGACTAAAACCACTCTGAATGTAGTATGCAAAGTAACATCAGCAATTTCTATTGGTAACTTTGGATGCAAGTGAGTTGTAACTGACCTTTGCATGCTATCAACATGCATTTTCTAATCATAATTATCAAAAGTCATAATACCAAATAACTTAATTTATTCAGAAAATGTGAAAAGCGATGATATAAAAGTAGTCCTAGATGGTTGTAAATGGAAAAGTGCTTTGCCCTTGATATAACGTACATCGGATATAACGGACATTTTTATCATTCCCAAGAGTGTACGTTATAACGGGATTATACTGTATAGAATCAAGGAATTCAGCGAGCGTGTAGTTGAGGCTGCAGTTGAGCAACGCGGCACTTGCAAGTGACCACTAAGTGTAGTCGACTCTGCATTATGCAGTTTAAGGGATGATCGCTTGAAAGAAGACCTCAACGAAGCAGACGAAAATGATCGGGAAACACCTCCACTGTCACGTGGACAGTTTACGACCATTTGGATCGATAACAATTCATTTTACTTCCAGGACGTTGTCATGTGTCATAGGACAAGTATCATTGATGCATATGGTTACTTCGTGTTTATTTGAGTAGTCGTCTAACTCTTCTAGTCCTTCTTAGCACGAAAGACTTTCAACTTCAGACATTCACTGCCATTGACCGAGTCTGGTGCGATTGAGTATGGTTTGTGGTAGGCCAAAGATAGCTGTTGGTGCTAAGAGTCACAGCTATTTATCACATTTATGGAGGGATAGAAAAATGATAGTAAAGTGGTGCCAATACAGGCGGGTTGTCTATGTACCCGAGCTTGAATATACGCAGAAGATAAAGTTCTTGTCAAGGCAAAAATATAGAGAGATACAGATGAGCCATTTAATGCAGATGAATCTTACTGGATACCGCATGCTTCTAGTAAGCACCCTGGCGTTTATTAGAGGACGGCGCTCAATAGAAGGCGTCACTTAGTAGAGAAATTGTGGTTTTCTCTCTTTTACTTCTTGGCTTCGCGAATGGCCTGTAGTGCACTCAGTGAAGGACGTCCACAGAGAATTTGTAGGCCTTTATAGAATTGGATTCACAAGGTAAAGAAAAATAAATACAAGCAAGAGAATAGATTGGTCTTGTAATAATTTAGCATTAACAACAGTCAAAAGTTACACACTGAACAACTTTGATGATGACCGAACTTGACTGATGTTCTATAGCGTAATCTTGCTGCAAGTACTAACGAAACAATACTCGGAAGTTCTCGAGATTGAATTTTTCGCTTATATTCCCTGACGATTCCATGAGTTAAGGGATTTCATAGATTGAACCTACCTCGTGGACTAGTAAACAGAATTGTGTTGAAGATGAATAAATTTGTCAATCAAATGTCGTAAGTCAGTCAGAGAGAGCAATGGAGACATTCCTCATGCACATCCAACGACTGAAGGGTCTTCATACCTGAGTGTCATGATCAAATCACGAGCTAGAATAATGAAAAACGTGAGGGCATCATGCAATTTCGGACATTTCTATAGCTCGTGTATATCAGTGCTTCATCTTTGTCCTTTGAGGTGCTGATGCATGCAGATTCTATAAGAATATTTCTGTTATGAAAAACTACATATCAAAGTCACATTCTCAGACTTGATTGACTTCACATATCAGACATCACATTCTCCACTCTTGAAAAAATGATTGGAGCGTGGAAAATCGATGAAATCACCCTGGAACTGAAGATTGCCAGTCATCTGGATGAGATCCTCATCAATTTGTTGGAATCAATCTGCAGGATGTTGTAATGAGAAGTCCAACAGTGTGCTGGATCATCCGAGTGTTTCATTTTCATCACATGTCATCTTTTCTTCATATTCCGTAGCAAGTGACTCGCTCATGTTTCTAACCGCCTGTTTCTCGTTTACATGAAAGTTGAAATTGTGAAACTTGGAATAGAATGACAATGGTAAATCGTATTACGATGAACGATGATCGACCAGCCATCGTATGTAAGGTAAGGAAAGAAGTCATAGAGCAGCAAAACTATCGTCCATAGCCTCCGTCGTTGTTGAAGGCAGGGAGAGAGAGGGAGAGAGAAACGGGGAAGCGGATGGAATCCGGAGACTTGGGAACGAGATGAGAGAGAGAGAGATTCGTGTGTGTGTAACTGCGAGGCTAGGGAGAGAGAGGAGAGAGATAGTGAATAGGAGGAGAATTGAGGAAGAGGAAGACAAAGAACAGGGAGTGTATGAGAGCATGTAAATGAATTCATTCCCGTAGGAGAGAGAGAGAGAAGGACTAGGAGTGAGATATTTGAGAGAGAAATCAATGAATCAGTCAGTGAATATCAGGCAAACTTTGTCAAATTGTTGTGCTGACGAAGCTGCAATGATAAATCCTTCAACATAAGGTCTTGTCAACCTCCAGGGGAAGTGTTGTATGTAAATGTCTAATCTGATAATTTGCTACATCAGTACGGAAATTGTTCAAATTGTGTTTATTAATTCCATAGGTGACCGTCAATTTTATTGCAGTCACCGTAACATGGTGCTTCTATGTATGGTATTATCTACTTCTCCATAGAGTTGGATCTTTCATGCATTCGCGTGCATGGATAAAAATCCATTTCTAGGACTTTTTTCTTTCGATTATTGATATCACTAGCTCAAACATTTGATGTGGCTTGATATCAACTGTTCCAGATAGTGACATCAAATTGTGCAATATCAGCTACTTTGTTGTCTAGTGTCGGTTGATAATATCGTTATAGCTAGCTTTCAGGTTGTATTTATTGAGAATGAAATTGATTCCTGAACTTATGTATTTGCTTAGAGAAAAAGAACACAAAATAATTGTCCTAAAGTTAAAACACTTCTGTAAAGTCTACAAAAAACTAAAGAGAAACACGAGCTAGCAGAAACCGTGCTATCGATCTCGCTAGAGTCCCCTCGAGGAACGGGAACATTGTTTGTCTGAATTGACAAGACGGTCAGAAATTTGTTGGAGTGCTGATGTTGCCTCTGTTCCCACATAACATAGACCGTTACGGCCAAAGGAATGCATCGCCATCCCAGATCGGTGCACTTTCCATCATTGTCTTGGTGTTGGCAATCCTCGGCTGCTTCTAAACAAAGTTCTGAGGCAGTTCTCGCTCCAACTATGAATTGAGCAACATGTATCACTGCAAACTCACTTCGAAAATTTACCTTAACACATTTGATAGTTTTTGTAAAGCTTTAAAATTGGTCGCAAGCATATTGATGCATTACGTCACTGGTTGCATTCAAATGCGTCATCATAAACGGGGCTGTGGCCTTGTGGTAGAGCGTTCGCTCTAGAGCTTCCGCTCAAACCAGAGACTTCTAAAATAGGTACACTCTGCATTCTTGCTAAACACTCAAGAAAGAATGAGAGTGGATCAATAACAACTCGGTCACATGGAAGGCTCGGTGCCTACTGTGATGCCGAGTATAAAAAAGGTTAATTATGTATTTTTTATCATGAAATGCAAACAGTTGACAATCAGATATTTTAACCTATTTTAAATTTTAGTGATTTTATCAGCCCATCTTGCCAAATTAAATTCAATACTTAAGGATTTTCAATAATTTAATGATTTAACAAAGTGGCCGACTGTTATTCGGAATCATGGCAAGATTCCACTTGAGATCCATTTTCTATCTGCTCATCGGCTGGGCTGGGTCATGTATTGGCATTCAAGTGACAGCTGCAATCTCGCTAGAATTTTAATAGCAGATGCCATGTAGCAATCTTGAGACGAGCTGGAACTTGCACTATCTCGCAGAAGATCAACGAAAACATTTGGAACCACAGCCATTCGGAAAAGTCATGCCTCCGTAGCCATGTTACAAATCTGCGCGCCTGCCGAGTTCTACATGGTTCCTCTTCCTGTCAAATAAATCCAATTGAAATTAGATTGAAATTCTTGGTAAAAATGAGATTTGCTGCGTTTTCTCTGGGTAACAGAAAGTATTTAGTCTACATCCACGATTATTGACATGTAATGTCTGAAAGTCATTTTCTATCATGCGCACGTGTCATTACCATACTTCTGATCGGTGATGTATGTAAAAATGGGTTTGAGATTGTCCAAAATGTTGTATTTGCTACTATTGCGATTGCGATGCTCACTTAATTTGAACGTATTTATCTTCTCTTCAATGTTAATAATAAAATAGCCACTATGTGAGGAAATCTCTATTTGCTGGACAACGTTTCGGGAGTCACCTGCTCCCTTCCTCAGGTCACAAGAAATAAATGATGACAAAATCAACGGCGAATACAATTTACAACTCGTGAAGCGGTTACCAAGTCCGGTTGATGTGGTTAACCTTAATAAATGAAGATTCAACCACACGTCTGGTTCTAAAATCACTACAATAAGACAAAACGTCATGCCCATTAAAATCAATAGAATGACCTGTTTGCATGCAATGTTGGGCCAAAGCATTATTTTCATCAAAATATCTGACAGCTCTCTTGTGTTCATTGATGCGAGTAATAAAAGATCGACCTGTTTCACCGACATAAAATTTATCGCAGTCTTTACATGGTATACTATACACACCGCCAGGTTTCTTAATACTGTTGTTATGAACTAGGTTTGATTTGATACTATTAGGGTAACGAAATACAATTTTGGTACCGTAACATTTAGCCAAACGAACAGGTGCAATTTAGAGAAGGTAAAAAGGGTACAGAAAGAAAATTTACATTATTTACATGTACATTATCCGACAAAGGTTCAGGTCGAAAATACGTAGACTTGGCTTTAGATAAAGCTTTGTTTAAGACATCTGGAGGATAACCAAGTTTCAAAAACGAAGAAAAAATTAAATCAATTTCATCATCAATAGAATCAGAACTACAAATACGAAGCGCACGCAAAAACTGGCCGCGAGCTACTTCTATTTTAACAATTAATGGATGAAAAGAAAAGAAATGAAGATAGCTGTTAGAGTGAGTATCCATTCTAAAAACAGAAAGACAAAGAGAACGGCCAAACTTCTTAATCAAAACATCTAGAAAGGGAATGGCGTTATGAGATTCATACTCATAAGAGAACTTCAGAGAAGGATATAAAGAGTTAATAAAAGACAAGAAATAATCAAAATCATGCGAAACTAAAGATAGAACATCGTCAACATAACGAAACCAAAGAAGAGGGCTGTTGCCAGCAAAAGTAGGAAGCAACTCGAAGGGAGCAGGTGACTCCCGAAACGTTGTCCAGCAAATAGAGATTTCCTCACATAGTGGCTATTTTATTATTATTACAATTATCCGACGAACATTTTCGGTTACCTGGATTCTCTTTAATGTTTCATGAACATGGTAAGGAATGACATTCTGATATTCTATGTCGATTATTATGGCTATAGTCTTAGTATTTTTCACTTAATCAAGAAAAACATAGAAAACATCAGGGTTAAATGTGCCTAAAATGTATGTGATTGCCACTATCATAATGTTTGCCGAATGTGTTCAGCTGACTTGAGACCTATCTCCCTCCTGCCGATTCCTAGCAAGATCTATGAGAAACTATTGATGATGAAATACAGAAAAGTGTAAGAATTGATTTTGAAGTATTGTAATGACCTCGGGTATTTGTTCAATGCATTTACATGTCTTGTGAAATTTGTGTTCCCCACTTTTTGTTTCAATCGCCGAGCTCATCATTGAATGTGACTGAACATTCAACTCGTTCTGGCTGTCGGATTTCTACATCCGGTGGCATAAAATGTCTTCAAGTCATGAACTAACTCACGTGTAAATGCACCTTCGTCCAAGAAGCTGAACATAGTCACATTTAGTTAGCATCCTAATATTGGCAAGTACAACATTTTGGCCAATTGTATCCGCATTTAACCACATTCTCACGTACATCAACCATCAGAAGTATAGTGATGCATCATAAGCACGATAGGAAGTGACTTAAAGAAAAAATGCTTTCCCTTAATCAGAGAAAATGTAGAAATTCTCCTTTTTGCCTCTCTCCGAATGCTTCAGTCTGCTTCTCATCGGGTTAACATGTGTCTTCTTCGATCCTGTCTGACAAGAAGAGGAATCAGGTAGAACTCGGCAGACGCGTAGATTCGTGGTAGCCGCTGAGTCTACATCATTATGTGAAGGTCTCATTTACGGCCGCGCTCCCTGAAGAATCTCGCTGTGGCTGCCGGACTATGCCATGATTGCTGAAGTGAATTGTATTAAATCGCATGATAACATGAGGGCAACCATTAGCCTATATACCCTCGTTTTAGAGACTACTTTCTGGTGCCCTCTGTGACGGACGAAGCGTTGAATTTTGAATCGATCATTTCAGAAGAATTTGTCTAGCAGGTAGAAATTATTCAGATTTTGTTTTAAAATTGTGTGAAATCATATCCCTTACGACTCTGTCAGCTTTGAGAAGCAGGCCTATGGCTCTATGAGCATTATATTGTTTTCGATCATCCCAGATGCTTTGAATGCGCATTTTGAAATTGAATGAATTATAAATAGGCATACTACTTATTGAGGGGATCAGTGATGATACTAGCACTTTTAAGCGTAAATTTGTGTTTTTCAACTTACTTGTACTGTGCAATGTGCATGATGATGCGTATATGATAACTTCCTACTTCAATTCATGCTGCATTAAAATATGAATTGCAGAGCGCCTCATTATAATATAACTTTTTTTGATGAAGAATGTGACAAAAACGAGATGAATGAAAAAACTGACAATGTGCAATTTTTGCAATGTCATCAAGTTGAATGTCTTCCAGTTCCTCCGGTATTTCCTGCAACAGCTACCTGCTATCCCAAGGCATCTTCAGATTTTATAAATTGGTCCTACCCACCCATCCTCACACGATTCTCAACCAAGAGGGAGCCCTCAGAAGGCAATATTGCTACAGATCGGATGAACATTCTTGGTAAGAGAATCTTGAATGCAGACTGATTTTATAACAGTTCCTGTAGAAAACAGCAGCCTTAATTCCAAAGATTCATGCGTCAATCTACTGTTGGAACCATTTAAACATTGAACTGGGAGCCGTAGCCGTGTGATCGGAGCATGCAACCACGACTTCGCTGCCCTGGTTCTACCATTCCTGTCTGCTAGCTTCGAATATGAATAGTTGGACACCTAAGCGTCGGCAAAAGGGTCAGAATATTCATTTTTCCTGCTAACCTTTGCTTCGGTCATTTTCTTTCTGACAGAAAACTGTTGGTTAGCTCTACAAAGTTATTCAGAAATGACATGATGATTTATATTAGTGGCTCCAAGAGAAGATTATGGACGACCCCAAACGTAGATCAGCGTGCGTTCCGAAGTATATGCAAGTGCATATAAAGCACGGAACTTTGCTGCAGCTAATTTCTCTATCTTAATACAACATATATTAATAAAAAACAATTATGACGGAAATATGAGATAAGATATGAGATAAGGAAAAAGTCAAAGTCAGGCAGCTGCCTTAGCACCGGCTAGGCTAACACTTAGGGCGTTACCCCTGGCAATGGCGATGCCAATCCGCTGCTTCAACCAAACAGTTTCTCGTGGCTCTCCTGTGGGCTCTGAAATACGACTGCCTATGTATTTGATGAAAAAGTTAGTGCAGTTACTGTATACCACACGTTTCTATGGCCACTGGCTCGAATTGGTATTGACCATTTAATTCTGCATATTTGCGCCGCTTTGATGTTTCTGCGGAAGTAGCTGCGGAACCGGTCTCCAATGACGAATTAATTACATTGGATGCAGCAAAAATGTCCATGCAAGTGAAATCCCAAATAACCGGCTTGCCGCATCACAGTGGGAATGTAGTCATTCTAGTTGGTCATGAGTCATCCCATCAGGCAGAGTTGTATCACTTCATTGTCAGCGTCATACTCAACCAATGCGGAAATATGTCCAACCATAGGTATACGTGCTTAGTTAGCGAAATAGGAAAGCATACCAGTGATTGTAGCAATAAAAAATGTGATTAGGGTCATTCCATGTCAAATCGTCAAGTCCGTTTAGTCCACAATCTCAGATTTTGTTCATATTTGGTTTATAGGTAGGGCTTGGTCTAATTATAAGGAATCCAGACTTGTTTGTTCCGATTCACCGCAGTTCCTGAATTACAGGACCTCAAATTTTCCTATGTCGCTTTGTATTGAACGACAGATTTTCCCTAGCAACGGTCCTTAGCAACGACAAAAATGTGCTTGCATTTGTTTCTTATGAATCTAGCCTCACCAAACTTTGTACACATGTTGTCGATGATGTGCTTTGGTACCCCCACACAATCAATCTAACATGTGTGGTGTTTAAGACATAGATATCGACTCTCAAATGTGGCGATTTTTTTTCTAAAATTGCGAAAATCGCCAACGTGGAAGCTGAATACCCAAAAAGGCACATCTCAAACTTCAATTAACTTTTTATAGCATCATTACTACGTGTAAGCCAAGTTAGTGTCAAAAGATTGTCGTGTTTTTTGACTTCCTTTGGGACATAAGGACAAAAAACGACATTTTTCACAATTTTGCCTTTTTCATACTACTTATAAAGCAATAATCGACGAATGGTCATTTTGAGCGCCTTTTTCATACCTTTTCTGCTACATTTCTGCTACATTGGATAAAATATATTATTTCACACCAACTGAATATATTATTTCTTGTTCCAAACGGTGAATCGGAACAAACAAATCTGGATTTCTTCTAATGAGACCAGGCCCTGCCTATAAACCAAATCACGGTGTGCCTGAATCCACTTTTGGTCGAAGGAATTAGAACTCAAAATATTTTTGCTGCATGGATGAGAGTAGGCTTCTAGAAGTTGATTTATTTTATAACAAAAATTAAAAATAATCGAATCGAAGTCTTTTATTTTGTTTGTATTTTTTCGTATTTTTACCTTTTTTCTTATTAATGAATATAATAATTGTTCTATAATTGAAACTAAGGAATTTAGAACACTCAAAAAATTTTTGTTGCAAGGATGAGAGTAGGCTTGTTAAAAGTGATTTAAAACAAAATTAAAAAATCGATCGACGTCTTTATGTATAATTTGATTTTTTCGTTTTATTTTACACGTTGTTTTATTAATGAATAATAATAAGTGTGAATATAAATTCAAAAGAAGGGAATTAGAACTCAAAAGATTTTTGCTTGCAAGGTTGAGGTAGGAAAATAAAAGAAGTTGATCAAAGCAAAAAATTAAAAATCGATCGACGTCGTCTTTATGAATTAATTTGATTTTATTACTTATTAACTAGCTTAATTCGATTAATTTATTACTAACAATTAATAATGTACGTATAATAAAACAAATTGATTTGATTTTATTAGCCAATTGGAATTATTTTTATCCAATTAAATTTATTGGTTGACGTCAAATGTTGAGTCATATGTCATTCTGGTGATAGCGTTTTTGCTCGCGGTCTCATGCTATTTCTTCAGTGACTTTCGTTCAGTTGCCGTGCTTCCACATTGCTGTTCAATATGCCGAAAACTGTTGAGAAATCCACGACGAAATGCTGGAAAGAGGAATGCTGTGTGTCTGCTTTTTGTCAAAATAAGCAAAACGGAAAGTGATGAGAAACATTCTTCACAAGTCAAAATATATGTAGAGCACATCCTCTGTGGCACTTCAGTCGAAGACGTTACGAAGGCTAACCGACAGTGTTATGTAGCAATCTGCTACACCATGTGTTGTACGAATTTGGCAAACAAAATTTTCACGGCGATTTTACCCTCTTCGATCATCCTCATTGACCGAACGGCCTGCTCGATGTTCCTCAACACCGCTGCAATTGCAATGTGTGTGAACACGCCAGAGCGTCAACAGCCTCTATCTTCTCGGCGTCCTCCCGTCGTTCTCGACGCTAGAAAACCGGGACCCAAAACATCTTCCGTTCATACCCCTCGCTTAGCGTAAGACTGAAGCGATGAAAAATTTGTTTCGACTGTTTGTGGTTCTTGGGGCCGTGGAAAGCCGCACAGTGTTTCGCATAACAAAAGGCACGTTAATTTTTTTTAAACATCGCATCAGAGACATGTGAGACTAAAGAAAAAACTTGTTTCAGTCGGTAGTGTGAGAAAAAGAGTAAAGTTCCTGGCTGCAGTAGATACATTTTCATTTGCTTCGCCAATGGTAGATGTGTAATTTTATCCTCGTCTCCATCATCTTCGTGTCTAACGATCAGAGTTCTCATGTTATGCACTAGAAATTCAAACAGAGTGAATTTGATGTACGAACGAAACTCATTACGTTGAGTAAACATCTTAGATCGGCTATTGGACAGAGATTATGCAGTAGAAGTAAATTTAAAAAGAGTACATTGAAGAAATGAATCACGATACCCCATTCATTTCGTTGTTGAAGACACTCATTCGTAACAACCAGTTCTAATGCGACGCTAGCAATAGCTTCGGAATTCGCAAACAGGCTTTGTCGAACAAAGATCTCAAACATCAAGCCAAAGACAAAGAAATTATTGTAGTGAGCCCAAATTCGCTCAACATTGGTATTGGATGTGCATCATCAATTTTTGAAAGTTTGCCTTACTGTGCAATCATGCATTTTTTAACACCCGGAAATCATCCGTTGTGTCGCAGCCGGTTATGTAATCAACTCACGGGTGTGCCTGAATCACCTTTTGTGGTCGAAGGAATTATAGAACTCAATTTTTGCTGCGTCATGGATGAGAGTCAGGCTTCAGAAGTTGATAAAACAAAAAAAAAAAAAATCGATCGACTAGTCTTTATACTAATATGATTTTTTTTCGTTTTTTTTACCGTTTTTCAATTAATGAATAATAATAATTGTTCTAACCAATTGGTCGAAGGAATTAAGAACTCAAAATATTTTTGCTGCAAGGAGAGAGTAGGCCTAGTAGAAGTTGATTATTAAAAAAAATAAAAAAATCGATCGACGTCTTATGAATAATTTGATTTTTTTTTTTTTTTTTTTCCTTTTTTTCTATTAATGAATAATAATAATTGTTCCTAATAATAGGTCGAAGGAATTTAGAACTCAAAATATTATTGCTGGCAAGGATGAGAGGAGGCTTGTAGAAGTTGATCAAAGCAAAAAAAAACAAAATCGATCGACGTCTTTATAATAATTTGATTTTATTACTTTATTATATAGCTAATTCGATTAATTTTTTTATATAATGTAAATAATGGAAGTAATAAAACAATCAAGTACATATTATAGCCAATTGTATTTAATTTTATCCAATAATATGATTGGGTGCGACAATTTGATGCGTCAATTGTCATTCTGATGATAGCGTTTTTGCTCGCGGTCCCAAGCCATTACTTCATGACATTCGTTCCGGGCCGTGCTTGCAGTTGCATTCAATTGCCCGAACAGTAACGAGAAATCACGACGAATGCAGGAAAGCTGTGTTGCTCTGTGTTTCAGCAAAACGAAAACGATGAGAAACAGAAACATTTCTTCAAAAATATCATTGAAAGCACATCCTCTGTGGCTTCGACGAAGACATGGTCAGCTACCGACAGGTTATGTAGCATCGCTACACCATAAAACGCCCAATGGCAAACAAAATTTCACGCGCACAGTTTACCCACTTCGATCATCCTCCTGACCGAACGGCCAGCCGATTGTCCCCCCTTTCCCAAAAAAACAACCGTCTGCAATTGCAAAGTGTGTGAACACGCCAGAGCGTCAACTGCCCTCTAATCTCTCGGCGTCCTCCGCGTTCTCGTCGCTAGAAAACCTGGACCCAAAACATCATCCGTTTCATAACCCCTCGAAATCCGGTAAGACAGAAGCGATGAAAATTTGTTTCGCACACTGTTTTTGTGGTTCTGGCGTGGAAAGAGCGCATACATGTCAGCAAACAAAAGGCACGTTAAATTTCATACAAAACGCATCTTCCTCAGAGACTAAAAAAAAACTTGTGTTCGATCGTAGTGCTAAAAAAAAAGAGACAAGTTCCAGGCTATCAGTAGATACCTTTTCTTTTGCTTCGCCTAATGGAAGATGTGTAAATTTAACCACGTCTCCATCATCTTCGTGTCTACCGATCAGTTCTCATGATATGCCACAGAATTCCAAACAGAGATGAATTGATACGAACCGAACTCATACTTTTGAGTTAACATCTTAGATCGGCTATTGGACAGAGACTGCATTAAAGTAAATTTAAAATTGAGAAATTGCAAGAAATGAAATCACCGATTAGATGACATTCGTTGTTTAAGACCACCATCGTAACAACCAGTTCTAATGCGACGCCTAGCAATAGCTTCGGACGTGATGTCTATTGTCCGTTCACCTTGAAGATCTCAAACAGTGCATTGTCGAACAAAGAAATTATGAACCAAGCCAAATACACCTCATCCATTGGTATGAATGGTGGAGGAGAATTTTTGAAAGTTTGCCTTACTGGCAATCATCATATTTTAACCCGAAAATCATTCGTCGTCGCACCGTGTACAGCACTTCAAAGATTCTGGAGTCAAAAAAACTTTTATTTTGGCCAATTCAATGGATAGTCCTACAAATGATCCAGAAGCCTTGACCGTACACTGCTGCTCCATTGACCTAAGCAAGCAATTATTATGGGGATCATGGTGTCACTCTTCCTACTCCCTTGCAGCAAAGGAATTCGGCAACACAATCCATCCTCTATCTTTAAAAGTGGCCGATGATACCTCGATACTGGATATTAATTCCACCGCCAAACTCATCTACTTCTGGGGGTCGTCAACCACTCTATACAACATCTGACGAACGTCTGGCCAATAGTCATTTATGGAACGGGATGCTGTTCATGTTACTCGTGAGGGCCTATACACGGCGGTACCTTTCAACATGGCCCATGCCGAAAGTTTTACAGAGTCATTGATGTCTTGATCTCTCAAGCCTCTCTCTCCTTCTGACTGCAAAAACGTTTTTCTGGCATTTCGCCACATTCATTCATGTTTTCATTCAAGTTTTTCTAAAGATTGGACAAAAAATACGTTTCAAAAAATTGAAATTTTCAAGAAGGGCGTATGACAATCTGCACTTCCTCTCCGGTTACGCCCAAAATTCACGTCGATTTATTTTCACGTGGAAGAATTTTGGCAGGCAGCAGACATTGGTCCGCTGTTGGTCCGAACAAAAGCGTGCACTTCATCACAGAGTTTTAAGTAAGAGCAGTGTGTGAGTAATAAATTCACGACATCTGTAAGTTTACCACCTTACCCGTAACGCGCGTTGTGTTTGTCGCGTTTTTTTTTAGTTTTTTGGCTTTTGCAGTTTTTGCATCCTTGTAATTGAAATGATTATTTTTGCGAATTTATCTATTGTTTTATTACTTACTTATAAAATAAGTATAAAAATAATATCGAATTAGCTCTATAAAATCCTAAAAAATCAAAATATTCATAAAGACGTTTTTTGATTTTTTTAAATTTTGCTTGATCAAACTTCTACAAGCCACTCTCATCTTGCAGCAAAAATATTTTGAGTTCTAATTCCTTCGACCAATTATTAGAACATTATTATTTATTATTAAATAGAATTAGAAACAAAAAAGGAAAACAAATTATTCCAAAAGACGTCGATCGATTTTTTAAATTTTGTTTTTTTGTTTTAATTACAAGCCTAACTCTCACCATGCAGCAAAAATATTTTTGAGTTCTTATTCCATCCTGACCAATTTTTTGAACAATTTTATATTATTGAAATATGAACAAAATCTGAGATGGTTAAAAATTCAATTTTTTTGACGATTCCACATGGAATGAACCATAAACAAACAACGAGAACAAACCTTGAAGACCCTTTCTACTTTAGAGTCATGCCGTGATCATCCTTTATACCATACACGTCTAATACAGTATTGAAATGTCACGTGAATACTACTTATCAAACTGTATAAGCAGTGATGGCTTTTTATGAAGTCATTTTTGTTCACTTTCCTAATCATAAATTTGAATTCTTCGGACATCAATCTGCAAATTGTTCTTAAATACCCACATTTCAAGTAACTTAGATATGTAGAATCACATTTCACAAAAATACAGGAAAGGTTCCTTCTGAAAGATTCATGCACAAATCAATGCTGTCAATCTTACTCTGTGCTCATGAGTGACTTCTTAGCACATTCAACCAGTTTGGAATCGCAAATAGCAATCGTGAGGGAGATTTGTTGCCAAAGTTCTGTTGAATTTCAGATGCTTTAAAAATCTGTCTAAGTTGATGATTTTAATTTTTTTTAATTACTATTTGTGGTACGAAGATGAGCGAGTAAGTGCAGATGGATGTCACCAGAAAGTTCACACACGAAATATGCGTGAATTACTATAGAAGCTACTGAGAGGCAGGATGAACTTCAGACCTCGGCATGGAAAAGAAATGCATACGTATTACTTTATCCGGTCACACATGCATTCAGGACATCTGGTCGCAAACAGCTAGGCCCTATTTCGAGCCGATGGGATAAGCTATCTAAATCTATTTGTTTAGTTAATTATGCCGGCATTCATTACGTTTGTGATATA
Organism: Prostheceraeus crozeri; assembly: GCA_907163375.1. Lineage (NCBI taxonomy): Eukaryota > Metazoa > Platyhelminthes > Polycladida > Euryleptidae > Prostheceraeus > Prostheceraeus crozeri. The sequence goes on from CAJQUW010003507.1 coordinate 287,183, forward strand.
GTAGTGACCCGAGTGGAGAGATAAATCTTCACTGCTAGAAGAACGGTGATTCCCGACCCCATCTCGCCTGCTTGTGATCTCAGAACCATTTGGCCTTTCTTGAACCATTGATCAGCGCAGTATGTGAAATGAGGCTCGATAGTGATGAAGAAAGGAAATCTAGGATAAAGCCCTTTAGTCGCTGTCCTTTAACCCTATCCATGCCGAGCTCTGAAGCATATCAACTGGGGTGGTGCCCGCTGCGGGCATTCGCCTGAGGGCACGGGCATGTACAAAAGGGCTTAATCTGCGAATTCATATCCGGTCAGTGGATATGCAAGTAGGGATTCATGGCGGCATGCATGACGTAGGCCTAATGTAAGCTAAGCTTATTACATAATCGAATTTAGTCCGTATTCTTTAGTCACTATTTCTGAAGTCTAGACCTAGCCATATTTTAGCATTCTACATATAGTCCTATCGTCACCTAAAGTCCTAAAGCGTGATATAGGTTAATCATCACGACAGAATGATTTTCATAGTAGTTTTGTAGTGAAAAGTCTCTCCCACTGTTTTTACAGCCTCAGTGCAAGTAAAATCAGAATGATTTTACTTACTAATCAGAATGATGCACTCTGATTTTACTGGCACTGAGGCTGTGACAGACTCACGAAACGTCTGCCTCTGTAAATAGTTTCACCTTCAAATTTCATTAAAATTACAAGTGGATAAAAACAGTCGGAGAGACTTTTCACTACAAAGCTACTATGACCAATTACCTCCCGTATGCCACAATCGATTAAGAAAGATTTTCATTTCCTCTATGGATTTTGATATTCTCTAGTTTGATTGGGTTTGATACAAGGCGTGTGTGACGTCAACTTATGTTTCGCATTGTCATTGCGGGATAATACTGACAACGAATTTCCCGTTTGTGCAGCTTGTATCATTTCGCTATGTCAGCTGTGAGAGCATTCTGCATTGTCAGCTTTCACGTTTCTCGGAAAAACCAATATTGGCTAGAAACTTGGCATACTAAGATCATGAGCAATAACAGAGCTGCAGGCACTGGCCCCACCCCAGCATATCAAGAACCCGGGGTGGGGGAAGGGATTCGTACCCTCCTTGACATTTGCATTGCTCCGAATGTTAACATCAAGTTTGGTTCATTGTGTCAATTTAGTTGTTAAGCATTAATGCCACATGAATGGTCTCCTCTTTCTCTTACTCGCTCTTCGTGCTAAAAATAGCAATTCAAAGTTTAAAATCATCATCTATGGCAGATTCATGAAAAATCTGAAATTCTACAGAATATTGCCTGCAATTCTCTTTAATGATCGCTGTTTACGATGTCCAACTGACTGAATGTACTAGGAAGTCACTAGTGTTTACAAAGCAAAGTCATTAAGAATGATTTGTGCAATCAATAGGCAACTCGGACGTTCGTACTCGAAATATGGAAGATATTTATTCAAATTTAACTTCCAATGCATCATTGATATCCTTTTCTGCACCTCGACGTAACGTAGTATTTACAGCGCATTTGAATTCTCAATACTCTATTCGATGTCTATGGTAAAACAGATGATCATGACATGGTCATCTATGTCATGAATTTGACTTTTCAGTGCGCCAAATTCAGCGATCTTCGGTGAAAATTTGCAAAATACGCTAGATCTAAAAGTCACAAGAGATGAGCAGCTAAGTCTTGCGAGGTCCGCAGGAAACATGCAGAATCTGCGAGTCATCAAAGCGGCGCATTCTCCGAACCGAAAGGGAAGTATAGCTTTTGATAGGAATTGATTTGACTTTGCATAAGTGAAATCTACCTGCATATCTTCCATTGAAGTTTCCCATCATCGGAGCCGTGTTTCATACTTCGAGAATATGTTTCTATAGGAAGTACCTGTCAAACGAAACATCGACATTGACGTGGACATGAAAGTGTGAGAATCAGAACAAGCACTCGACAGACGCGCGCGCGGAACACTGACACAACTCCGAACAAACAAATCTCCCCACTTGAAAGAATGCTTACACAAGAAAAGAAAGAAAAGAAAAATATACTTCAATAGTCAATGCAGCGAACTGTATATGACAGGGTGTGCATCAAGAGAAATAAAACAACTCCAAAGTTTCACAACATTGCCCGAGCAACTTTAGGAATACCTGGAAAATTTCACTAAGGAGTTGTTATAGCATTTAAGTCTTCTTTGCTGCGGTAACAAAACTCGTTGATGACGAACAGACATATAGGAGTCACAGTGCCTCACGATAGAAAAAATTGGAGAGGAGATACATTTCTCTATTTTTAGCAATTTAATACAAATATTATTTACCATATCACCGAAACAGGGGGAGTCCATCGTCTCACTACACGATCTAGTCTCTCAAACTTTTTAAGCAACACAAGCGGGATGTCACAAATAACGGGCCAAGCATATGCCACTTGGCAAAAAACGAGGCCTGTGTAGGCTTGCCAAATGATGGCTGCATTGTTTTTTATTGCATTTGAGACGTAAAGTGGGGTTTACAATATTAGCCCCACTACCCATTCTTCTGCTCTTTTCCCTTCTGTAAATCACAGCCACACGATACAAAATATCCATTCTCTTGCACACACATACACACAACGCTCACACCGTGGGACCTCAGGGCTTCCCGGGTCAGGTGTGCGTAGCCCACCCGACGGCCTCCTGGACACCTACCGGCCATTGGGTCCATCACCACCCCATGAAAATGTGTGGAAGGATGTCCTGAAACCTTCTATGTGGTTCGACAGTCGTCCTACGTTCAAGGCTGGCTACAGTAGTGGCAGAAGTTATAGACATACATAATTAGAAATGGAAACACGCATTCAGTCTTAGTACTTTGCATTGCGATACTTGTAGAGAAGTTCAAGGATTTTATTTCATGTCAATATAGACAAAGTCAGTGGAGTGTAAACAATTTCAGTGTATACTTATGCGACGTAAAACTGCAAAAGAGAACGGAATTTTTGAGTGTTAATGATTGAATGTCTGTCGACAAAATATCGTACTTTTCATTCGCTGACTAAGTTAAGCAAACGACTAGTTTTTATAAACAATTAGGAAGCGAAAGTTCTCAATTGTGGAGATTATTAGACTCTAGCAGTACAGGAGATCCAGGGTTGGTCGGCAAAAAAACCCACCCGGGGTTTTATCGGTTTTTTATACCGGGTTTTTTCGGGTTTAATCTAGTTATTTCGATTTTCTTGAAATCAAGAGGTAATCTCTTATTTTAAAATTATCATTTTACTGAAAAATCAAACTACATTGCACACATCAGTGTAATGTAAACCATGATTAAAATACAATATCATGAGAAAATATCGGTGAGTACTTAGTATAGGTTACTGTATTTTAGCCGTACCAAATATTCAGATAATTACAAGCTATTTAAATAAGGAATCATATAAAGTTATTCTCTCATCTACATTTACGAATAGTATACTTTACACAAGATTGGCTGTTATCTAAAATTTATAAGTTTTTTCTATTATTGTATTATCAGAGAGAAAACACATGTGTAGAGGTCTATAAATTGAACTTTATATAAAAAATATGGTCAAAACGGGGAAGATCTAATGAGTCATCTAAACATCGATCACCAAATATCTGTTTGCCGATCTTATGTCTGTTTTCCGATCTTATCTTACGCACTTTCGGCTGCACCAGTCACCCAAAGACATGCGACCAGCAGCGTCAACCAATATGCGTGCGCTCTCCCGAATTCCCCATCATCTCACGAATGCATCACTACAGTCCGCTGTTGACAAATCCAGGCTGGCTGATGTCCGGCGAGTCAGGGATGGACAATGGGCATCAGATCAGCATGGGCGTTAAGTTTCTTGCGCAATGAAAACATCGGACGTTGACAACTTGACATATTATTCGGTCTTCCTTTTCCTTTTCAATATTTGGTGTTGTAGTAAGAAACATGTAGATTGCGGAATTGTATACATTCCATACGATGATTTTTGAGAAGAGGCAGAGTCAATAAATCAGAAAAATGAATTGGCATTACTGTATTTTAATTAGAAGCATCGAAAAATGACATAATATGGAAAAATCCATTTCACCCGATTTCACCCGCTCGGCGGGTGAAATCGGCTTTTTTCTGACCGGGTGGGTTTTGACCAACCCTGAGGAGATCCCTCCGGTATTGTCTGAATCATTGTTTCCATTCAGAAGAACTTTCATCTGAATATAGTTATGAACATACTCAAGTTATTCACAGTCATCCATGAAATGTAGTCAGTAATCATAAATTTGTGTTCACTTCAGTAATTTGTCCAGTGCATACCTTATTGATAAAAGTCTAAGGTATCAACAATCTGAGAGTGTTCATTGAAAATAAGCATGTTAGTCTTTTGTTTGGTCTGTTCTCCAGCTCAGACTGCTATCAACACGATGTAATTTGATATGGTTTTTATGCAAAACCCTCTCTTATTGTGAAGTTATTTTGTGGAGCACGCCCTTGTCTGCTGATCGTCTAAAGGTCCATTAAAACCAGATGCGGCACGTCCTCATGCGTCCAGAAGTTCGTTCAGAACCTTAATGAAACTGTTGGCCGTTCACACAAAGACGCGCGGTACCGCGGCACGTCCGGTGTGAATGGACCTTAAGAAGTTAAAGGAGCCGAAACGTGGCATAAGCGCAGTCAGTCTTCTTGCTGACTGTGTCTCTTTAGTGTATAGTTATTTAATCAAGTACTAGTAGGTCTATATATTTTACATTCAAGTGAATTTTAATAGTGACCTGTCACTATTGCCCGAGGAGTTAGCGCAGCAGAGTTCTTTTGAGGACAATTGAAAGTTGTTTTCTCCATGTGTAAATAATAATGAAATCTGTTTAATATTATTCTTCACACATTATTGGACGTGAGTTGCGCACAATCATTCTTGAAGGAAAATTTGCATTTATAGCAGCAATCTCTTTTTGTCTGTCATCTAGGTACTTGTCTTTCTATAGTGAAGGTATTTTGATGAAATATTCAAGATGCGGCTAACCCGCATAGATGAGTGAACTGGTGAGTGAAAATGAATTTAAGCAAAACGGCAGAAACGCATGAAAGTCTACTTGCGGTCATATTCGATTGTTCGCGCGAACAATGACAAGCGCTTGAGTAGTGACTCCCAAATAAATCTCTAATTATTGACCGCCAATAGCTACAACTTATAGAGCCAGAGAGAAGATAGGTGGAGAAATTCGGTGACAATATCCCCCTCAAGTAATATATGATCGATGCCATCATTCTTAACTCATGTGAATCCTTGTTTACAAAAGATCAGTGTTAATGTTTTTTTCTGTCCGGTGTTGAAAATGATTAGAAGATGCATTCCTTCTGCTTCTTATATCACATATATTAACACAGTTATTTGTAGATGTCAGTCAATCCGCTTCCTTTGTGTGAAAATCGGCAACAACTTTCGTTGCACATGGCAGACGTCATGAATAAAGGAAATTCAGAAAACTTTCATGAAAGATGCATCTTGCGCAAAAAATTCTGACTAATTCGTGCCGGGGTTTTCGGGTGATCTACCTGGTATGTGACGTGTTGATCAGTTAATGACTTTCATTAGACGATGAGGGATGAAAATGCTACCAAGAACGAAGACGTTCCCAAGAAATGTTGTCCATCTTTGAATGCTTAAAATATGCACAGATTGACGCTGGCAATATATCTACAAGCGCAATATTTGAACAAGTGGCAATCTTTGAACCACCTTCAGGCTTCCTGTTAACTTTTAACTATTCATTGTCTGCCGTATTCATTTCACTTCCTTAACCGTCTTCGCGTATGAGACCCACGGACGAGCTGTCATGTTTCTTCAGCAGAATAATAATAATGAAACTTTCTCCTTGCTGAAAGCAATAAAATCCATCCATGTGAACCACCCTCCCCGCAAGGTCCAGAATATTGTCTCTTGATAGGATGTTCGAAAGACGGTGAGACATTTCACTTTTACAGGATGTGAGCCCTTCTAAATAGATCCGGCGAAAACCTTCATTTCTTTATTTATCTAGCTAAATATCGTACTGCTTCATCGACATTGGTGGCGTTCTCAACATGCAAACTGACTGACGATAGAGTGATTTCCTTCCGCGGTTTTCATGAGATTTTCATTTCCACTGCAAATCCATTCATTTTTCCCTAACGTTGCAGATTTGTATGAGTTGAAACACTACTGTCAAATTCGTAGAAAGCAGCATGCAAAAGTCAATAATAATTTGTAGATTTGCAAGAGGAATAAGATCTTAATGTACATGTAAATATTTCCCATTTCATTTTCTCTGCTGTATTTGTGACTGTTATGCAATCTCGCTTGTCGAGAGTCTGTGCCATCCCCTGATGATTCATAAACTTCCATTCATCTTTCAGAAGTGCAGAATGTTTTGCAACCACGTTGTCCTGACTCACAAGGATCTCCCACTACCGCCTTCAGCGCACCTAGCACTCCTGTCCGCAAACTTGTTCCTGAATCTCATCCTCCCGATTCTACACCAGAGGAGAACCACTGTGCTGAATGCGCGAAGGAGGAGAAGCCAGTGGTGGTGATGATTTGATCTCTTCATGTTGTATCAGCGTTGATCTCAAGTAGTTGTATAATGACGGACAGGGTTGGGCTTGTTTTCTTTTCTTTTTACTTTGAATGCACCGTGTGAATTGTCCACAACCCGATGTAATCAGAAGTCTCCTCGATGTCTATTCTGAAACCGTCACTGCGTTCTAGAGAAATTCTTGTCTTTCGATTTCTATGTTATTGTTGTATTAACGAGCGAACCTCGTATGACTTAAACGAATAGGAAGTCGCGAGGAACCCCAATGACATTAACCAGGAATTGGCTGCTGTATCGGTTTCACAAAACCAAACAGTTCTAAGTTGATTGAGGCAATACAACCTTCACGTTTCACGAAACTCCCTTGAGAGTATGAAAAATACTTCATTACTATTGCACATTACATTCTTTGTAACCATGTTATCTGTGTAAGGAGATATGTTCAAGGTTAGAAAAATAGCTGGGTCGACCATGGGATGAATGGTCAGACAACCTTTAACTTCGATATCAGTTACATATATAGATAGAAATTTAGGTGATAAAGGAGGCGCCAGAGTCTTAGAGAAGTTAAGATGATAATAAAATTAGGGGATAATCCCCTTAATCGGTTATCCAAGCAAAGGAGGTTAGGAACCACTGCAGTAAAGGATGATCTGATCCAAAAGTCAACATTATCTGAAATAATTGCATCCACACGATAATATTTATTATTTGTTTAAAACAATGCCATCATGTAACATTGATACAACCGACCTATGATTGGCGAAGACGAATCTTGGTTGTAGAAATCGCTATGACAACATTTCTAATGAATTCTTTGTTGGTACGCAGTGACGGTGACTATACATCGGACCCTCCAATGTTGTAGTCTTCTGTCGTTATTGATGACTATGCGGTCATCTAGGACGAATTTTCCTGCGGATCATGACACAGTAGACGGAATTCTCATTGTAATTTCATTTCCTCTTGTATTAGTTTCATGAGCATTTGATGTGTAAATTTCTCGTTATAGGATTCTCTGCTTCACTGGCCGTGAATTTTTGCCTTTTTATAAAATCAGGGTTGTCAAAACTTAATTGCAAATGATTTGAATTGCGACATAAAACAATCAATCGAATGATTCCGTCGTAAGTTTCAGCTATATATTTTGTCCTTAATTTTACCCAAAAATGAAGCAATGTTTTTATTATTTCAGACAGTAGCCCAGTTATGTGCACTTCGTAAGATATTGAATGCTGCAGGAAACACAAATGGTTTAAACCAAGATAGCATTCCGTTTATAGTTTTCCAAATTGTATTAATAAGCTCGTATACTTCTCTTATTGCGGAAATAAGGATGAATGTGTCAAATTTGTCAATTTCCGAAGTACCGAATACGTATTCGGAAGGGTTCAGTTCAATTTACTTATAATAATGATACTTTCATCTACACTGGTGGTCTCCGTGGCACAGTGGTTAAGTGCTTGGCCTAGCGATCCTTTGGTCCACAGGTCGAGCCCCGAGAGTGTCATTGGAAGTCGTCAGGAAGGGCATTCGGACTAGAAGATCACAACGCTCCAGAAAAGTCTGACTGTGTCAGCACCCTCCAAGCCCCCAGTATGGGGAGTAGTGACGTTAAAAGCACCATCAGTGGCTTGTAAAACTATCTCATGCCGCTATCATTTCTACAAAATTGTCTTCTCAACAATTAGAGGGAAGGAAGCATTTAATTTCAATTATTCGTTCTTGACGATCCATTATTCGATTATAATTGTTATGATGAAAACAACGCAATTATTATTTGGCTACCCTTTTTTGATATCAAGATTGCTTTAATGTTACTTTGCGCTGACGATCATGTGTACAAATTTGCTGCTCAGACTTGGACCCGTTCGCTTCATGATTTTAGCATCCCTATCTATTCTAGTCGTATATTTTGCTCTTATTTGACTTTTGACTTATTGAACAATCATGTCGACTTTGTAGAAGAAATGGAATGTCTCCCGGCCGTGTTGTTAATGTCAATGATACGAAAGTGTGACGCATTTTTAACTTTGTTTTTTTTACCTACAGCCGAAATCTGATGTGACTTTCAAAGTGATGCAACTAATATCTGTTTGTTTCCTGTTGTCTCATGGTTGAAATTGTACATAATTGTTTCAGATGATCATATCGGTGTTATTGGCAACTGCACATAGACATCTACTTATCCGCTCATGCAATCTGTAGATCTGAATTGTAAGACATTGGATTGAATGTAGATTTTATTTAAGAATTGATGATTCGTCATATTAACTTATTTGCTTTTCTTTTCGTCTTGTGGGAACTACTCATTAATTCTCGAGTGATCCATTAGAAATGCGAATATAATGTGCCAAAATGTTCATTAGCGATAATTCCAATCATTATCTGTTTGAACTTCAGTTGGCCACTGGTCAAGGGCTGTGCGTGGTGCCCTGGTTCTTCTGCTAGCATCGGTTCTCGCGCCGGTGTTTAAATGAAAATCAGCATCCTCTAAGAATCTCAGTTAACTACATAAAATAGACTAATATTAAGCCTACTGTACAAAATAGTTCATCTGCAATGAACTTTGAAGGAAAATATGATACATGAAACTGTAGTATAGGTACTAAAATAGCTAATATTGACCTAGCGTCTCGCCTGGAACTACTCCATGAAGAAAATGAAATAGGGAACTAGACTTGAATGTGCCAATTGGTGACTTCATGAAATTTAATTTACCTCTCAAGAGGACCGCGGTGTGTACCCCATCAGTCTAAAATTTCGGAATCTCGCAGTGATCAATTTTGAATGCTCTGACTCTGCCACTCATGCTAAGATACAAATCTTATTCTCAACATTCCAGGGGCCACCGAAAGATTTTCGGCATCCGGTAGCAGTAGCATCATAGAGAGACTGCTATGAAGCGAGATGTTGATCTTGCACAGTGGTCGGATTCTGACGCGAATTTCGCGTATTACGCGAATTTGACTGGAAATACGCGAAATTGAGGATTTATACGCGAACGAAATTATGCACTTAGATATATTATAATATATACCGCGAGCTAATGCTCTTGTCACTAGATAACTTGATATTGATATTCTAATTCTCATTCATAATATCAATCTTCGATAGAGTTTATTTACATGGCGCCGTCAATTCTCTTGTTTAACGCCCGCTCTCTATTCAGGATCGGGATACTAATGGAGGTGGGGTTGCCCTTTATTGCAAGTCTAACTTGATAGTGTCAGTCATTAACAATCCTGTTCCTAACATCAAATCTAATGTTTTATCTTGCCATCTGCCTGATTTTGACGTAACTCTCTCTCTCGTTTATCATCCATACTGGGGCCAGACAGCCGCACACGCGTCCGCACTTGATCATCTTCAGACTATCTTTGATGATAACCTTGGTAATCACTGTGTCCTTATAGGCGATGTAAATGATCTCCGCCACTACATGTCTGACTTTTTGTTGTACAACGATATGAATCAAATTGTAACCATTCCTACTAGAGGTTCCAATACTCTAGATATTGTCGCCTCTAACCACTCTGATGAATTTGAGTCTCCCTTTTCTATTGCCCCCCTAGGCAGCAGTGGCGGACGCAAAAATTTCTGGTAGGGGGGGGGGATGATTGGTGTTGTACTCAAGCAGTCAAACAGGTGCCTCAATGCTCTAGTTGAATAAATCCGTAGATTCAAATTCAGGCACGGCATTATGTTTTACAATTCAACAGTCATAAGTTACATCTTCTTTTCTAATAAGCTTATTGAAGCAAGTTGACAACAATTTGTTATAGCATTGATAGTCCTTTGTTATCAGCAATGATTTCAGCCTATTTTCCTAGAATCATTGAGAAATCTCACTAAGGCAAGAAATTTGACTGTAATATTCATGGGGCCTAGGGCTAAATTTGTAATTGTGTAGTCTTTACAAATCCATTCCTTTAAAATGCAATATAAGTTAGTGATAACGCAATAATGTTTTCATATGACGATTACTTGTGGCTTATTGAAGCAGCTATAGCTTACATGTATATACATATTATGTAATTTAATTTTTACTGATTTTTCTTAGGAATTTTATAAATCTGATGTGAAGAGCAAATTACTCGTCATTTTTTGTGTATTCTTGTGGAAAATCAACGCTGAACAAAATAGTTGAAAAAATTGGCTGTGAGACTTGCTGCTGTACGTGTAACCTCAGCGACTTCTCAAAAGTAACTGGAAATACAAGTTCAAATTTTACCCCTAACTTAACTACTTCCGAGATGAGACGCGCTACTGACTCATGACCGGAGCTGCTGGCGAATCGATCGCAACTTTAAACTTCCGTCTCCACTCTCAGGTCGGTCCTTCTCAGATGGCATCCGATCAGGGTACCTGCTAGCTTCTCAGACTGTCAAAGTTGTTGTTCTCGACACTACACCCAGACAGGTCATCCGGGCGAAGTAGGGGAGGAGTTCTAAACTTGCTATTAAAACATACAGTAAGTGGTGGCCAGCCGTCACTGGGGTCATCCTACTTCTCATGGCCAAGTCGGTGGTACACTAAGCCCTTGAGTTATTCTTCCTCCGGCGAAGCTTCGATAGCGGAGCTCTTCCGCTTTGCCACCAAAGAGGAAAACCCAAGCAGTTTCCCGGGGCCGAGGTCCCTCACGCCGGAGTTAGTCGAATCCGCTGTCAGAAACGACGCAGCGACAGGGCTTCTGGTGCCGCTGAGGGGGTTATCCCATACTGTATTGTACCACCGACCTTGAATGTGAATGCATCATTTCATCATTTTCATCTTCAAAATTTGAATGCTTACTTCTTTAAATCAAAATAACCAATGATGAAGGACAGATAGGGATGAAAGTTTGCACGAAAAGTAGCAGCAGTAATTCAACTTGGCTCTCCTCTCAGTTGACATCGTTTATAAAGCTATCAAGAATGAATAATGCGAGAATGTGCAAATCATGCGTTCTCATTGGAAATTCAGGAACAAGTGGATAGCTCACTCGCCACTCACCGCTTGCGTAATTCGGTTGGTCGTCAGGTCCAGAATCACTTATTCAACCTTAACGAAATCTTGCCGGAGTTGATGGGAATAACATCTGCAAATTACATAATTCAAGTGGAACTTCTAAAATCGGCATTAAACAGCAGGTCACCTGCGCCTTGTGCGTCAGAGATGCTACAGTTTAATGTAAGCAAACTTCTGCAGAGACCTCTTCATTCCTTGGTTAGAGCATGGATTCCTTAGTTAGAGGTTCTCGCCTTTCCTTAATTCATATCTCCATGCTGATAAGAAATCCAGATGTTTATTATATAATCACAAGAGAAACTGGGCCAAATATGTTCCAGACTACGATCATTACTTGTACTTTTAATGAACTAATTGCCAAAATGTATTGCTTACATTTACAATCCACAATCAAGTTTGAGCTGGTGGGGAGATGCATCCCGGCATCCCCCCTTGGGTCCGCCACTGCTAGGCAGGTCAGACCACAAGGGCATTTTTGTGAAATCTGCTTTACTCAGACCGATTGTTACTAAGGTAATAAAAGTTCGCTCTGCCTCTTCATCTTCGTTTGCACGTTGCTGTGAATCGTTACTCTACACCGACTGGGATGCCATGTTAAGTAGTTTTGATGACTTAGACGAGTTAGTTGAATGTTTTCAGAACTTACTTCTATTTTTGTAGACAACTCATTTTCCAGAGAAAAAAGTCAGGATGCGCAGCTCTGACCCTCCGTGGCTTACTCCAGCATTGAAAACTGTGTCCGATGCCAGAGATCGGGCTCTTACTCGAGGAAATCGACCGAAATTTGTCTGTCTTTGTGAGAAATTCCTTGTAGAAATCTCGAGAGCTAAAAGTAGGTATTATTCTCGTTTGAATTCAAGATCTACCTCCGACAAATGGAAAATTATCAATACACAAATCAATGAGTCTGCTTCTGTTACCAATCTTGATTCCCGTAAGGTTCATGACCTCAATGATCAATTTCAGAGTTCGTTCTCTACGCCTGATATTCACTGTTTTACTGATAAGCGTGCTTCCCCTGATCCACCAACCAATGAGTTCGTCACCGAAACAGAGGTTGTTTCGATTATCAAGAAATGTAAGGCCAACTCTTCAGGCCCAGATGGGCTGCCTGGTTACTTTTTCAGGATCTTTGCCGACTTTTTGGCCTACCCTCCCCACCTTATCTACAACCGTTGTTTACTGTCTGCTATATTCCCACTCCCTTGGAAGCAGGCGAACATTCTCCCTCTTCCGAAAAAAGGTACGTCTGACTTTCGGCCTATATCTCTGCTCCCTTTCATAGGCAAGGTTTTAGAACGTCTAGTTAGAGATAAGGTCATTGTTCCTTCCCTAAAGACAGGAATCGATCGAAGACAATTTGGATTTGTTCACAATAGTTTCGGAGGCTGCACCAATGCGCTCTTGTCTATAAGACTCTCCTCTTTACAGCACTTTACGGAAAGCCCTCGAAACTCGGTAGCTCTATTAGCAGTGGATCTACGTAAAGCCTTTGACACAGTCAGCGACAATCTGCTTCTGGAAACCCTAGCAGATAGATTTGAGTGTTCGCCGCATGCCATCCGCCTCGTTAAGAGCTTCCTTTTGAATCGTCAGCAAAGAGTTTGCACCAACAGCATAGTGACTCCCTGGAAAGATGTTCTCAGCGGAGTTCCTCAGGGGTCAGTCTTAGGACCCTTGCTATTTATCTTATTTATGGACGATCTTCCGGAACTGGAAGACACAAAAATTGTTATTTACGCTGACGATGTAAGTCTCATCCATATGTTCCAGGATTTTCTCCCTTGTAAATTTCAATCTGTTGTGGACCGTTTTTCGAATTGGATCTACAGAAAAAAGCTGTGTGTTAAATGTCAACAAGAGTAAAGTGTTATTTTTCTCTAGAAATTTATATCAATCACCAAAACCTAAAATTTTCATTGACAATTTTCCTGTTGAAGAGGTGAATTATTTGAAAATACTTGGTGTGTATTTTTCAAGCGACTTCCGTTGGGATAGGCAATTTTCTTATCTGTATCGGAAATGCTGTCTTGCTTTATCTCACGTAAAAAATTTGAAATGTAACGGCAACAGCAGTGATGTTATCTTGCAAGCTTTTTTTGGACTGGTTTTTTGTCATATGGCACAATGTTGGCCAGTGATGTGCGACATGAGCATCAAAGACTTCAGGAAGTTAGACCATATACAAAATGGCTTGTTGTTGGGCCAATGTGAGAAATCCGAACCCTCTTAAAGAACTGTTGGACAAGTCTTGTATGAATCTTGTTAAGAGGATTTGTTACAACAAGGATTGTCATCCATTGTCACAATTTTTTAGTGTCCGCAACTCGGTACGCGATTATTATTACCTTTACCGATAAGATCTGCCCTCTTCAACAAATCCTTTGTTAAGTATTCTGTTTTTTCCTAACGGAAGCTGTGATCAAATGCAATATCCTCGTATTCATACCGCTTTTGTATGAGAAATAAAGATCATTCTATGCTATTCTCTTCTATTCTATAGTTTTCAAAAGAATATCATACATTCGATACGTTTAAAGAATAATCTCGAGTGGTTATTGGACTTACAGTGAAAGTTTAGGAGTTAAGACGTTAAAAGCCTTATTCAAATATTCGGAAAGAATGAAGCAAAGCGTATATGCTTAATGTAGACCAATACAGATGAATGTATCAATCGGATGAACTCTGAAGCTGATACTTGTGTGTTTTAGAAATTAATGGTAAACTTATACAATAATGACAAGATAATCCCATTATTATTGAATAAACCCTCAGTATCGGAGGAACTTTGCCTACCGTTTCATAGGCGATGTTTTAGAAATTTTTAAATTGAAATAATATTGGAGGTCTAAATTGCAAATCATTCAAGATGATACTTACCTAAAATTTTTAACTTTTTGAATGTTGATACATTATTTTGACGAACTGATCGAATCAGCTTGATGAATATACTCGTATATGTAGATCTAGATAAATTAATAGAAATCGCATATCTCAATTGATCTTGAATATTAATTGCCATAAACAGGAAATATGAATTACCTTTCAATAATCTATCTTCACATTTTGATCACCTGATATTCGACAACCATTACAATTCTTGATATCACTCCTTTCTCTAGATACCTACACGACAAGCGAGCAAATTGCTGCAGTTGTAACATCGACTTCGAAGGTACAGGACGCCGAAGTCCCGTCCAACCAGGCAATCTCCTTCAAGATCATGAAAGCCTTTTTCATGGAAATTACAAAAAGATTGAGCGACTATTTGCCTTTCGGGAACGAGCTACTGAGTGCTTCACGATTTTTAAGTCTTCTGTACCAACAGAGTGACCATTATGAGAAATGGGTTTTTAAATTCGTCAAAGCCATCCCTAACATTTTAGGAGATAGCGACCAATCGACATTGCAAGTCGAGATTAGGCTTCATCAAAGTCTGGTAAAAAACGCCTATGAAAACGATGTAGGAGAATTTTGGTCGAAAGTCGACAAGGTGGGAAAGACACCAACCCTCGTAAAAGTCGCCAAAGCGATTTTTATTTTGCCACATGGAAACGCGGAGGTCGAACGTATTTTTTCGGGTCTATCCGATGTAATAACTAAGAAACGTCGATCGCTGGGTTCTGAAACCATAAAGGCGTTGTCCGTCAGTAAGTCTGTTCTCAACAGCAAAAAATTGGACAGCTCTACATTGAAAATAGATCGTCAACTCAGAGATTCATACACGGCATCGCACTCGAAATATGAAGCATGGAAGCAGGAGCAACGAAAAGAACGGGAAGAAAAAGAAATTAGAAGAACGTCTACGAAAAGAATTGAACGAGGAAATGAACAGAAACGAAAGTATTCGAAAGCACGCGACTGAGATGGAAGACATCGCAACTTCTCTTAAGAAAAAGGAAGATGAGCAACGGCGACTAACATCTCTTGCAGAGAATGCACTGCAGCAGGCCAGAAAAGCCGAGAAAGACCTGATGGATCTTCGACAAGAAAAGAATGCATTAGAAATGAAAAAAGAAGCCGCGCGCAGTAGAGCACTCGATGTGATTCTAAAAAGACATGTACACCAATTCTCAGATTCTTCTATGCCGAGTAACAAATATTCGCGCTTCGACAAAAAAGACTAATCTGTGTAATTCAATGGATTGCTTGCCATTATGAGTTATATAGGCGTATAAAGCAAACTTAAAGCGCATAAGTTGAAGTCGTAAGTTTTCTTACCTAGATCGTGCATGTAAACAATAAAATACTAATTGTGGAAGATACATGATCACAATTAAGTATGGTGAGAAAAACATGTTCTATATTCTACAATATCTTATATGTTCTTATTATATGGTTTTGTATGCTATTTTATTTTATCAAGTAAAGTTGGGTGTTTATATTTTCCTGAAAAATTTCCTTTCCATAAGAATGAACAGAACACGCCAAACAAATGACACGTGAATATTGCGAATACAAATTAAGCTAATAAAATCTCCAGTTAAAACGCAATCAGTAATTTTACAGATACGTAACTACATATCAAATCCTGTATTTCACTGTCACTGTCCATTTATACATGTTATTATTATTCAAAAGTAATCGTCATGAGACTAAACCCATGAAGTTTGTTTACACGATAAAAAGACTGCACATACAAATTAGCTAAGTGAGATCACAAAATTTATATAAAATTGTTCTGTGTGTGATGTATTGACAAAGCATGAAAATCACTGAAATGCCTATCTGCGTCCTCCATAAGATGTATGTCATCTGATAGAAGATGAAATTCTCTCTATCATCTATTTTTGTTCGCTGTAAGTGGACTTGTTCCTGTAAACTTATAGTACGTAAACTTGTGTTACCACATAAATATATACTTGCCCGTAGGGTACATAAAACAAAAGTAAATGAAATCAGTGCTGATACGCGAAATCAGCGCTAATACGCGAAATCAGAGCCGATACGCGAAATTGGCGAAATTTCGAAATCCGACCACTGATCTTGCATCTAATATGTATGCGGTGACGCAATTGTCTCGAATCTGTCTATATTCCTAATGTATTCAGGGATGAGTCCATTTTTCATTATTTTGAAATACATTTCGATATTTTGCGTTAACTTTATTTGTAATTATTGCCGGTTTTTGTGCATGTCATTATAATTTCTGTTTTAATAATCTGGTTCCAATTGTCTTGATAGCTCCTAATTTACCTAATTACTAATTAATAGCTCCTTTTCTTTTCCTTGTCCTTAGTAGCTCCTTGTCTTTGGAAATTGTAAAAAAAGCTTCTTCTCGTTTATATGTTATCCGTGTTTTGAAGTCTATATTGAAAGAAGAAAATCTCATTGTATATATCATTCACTGATTACGAGCTTGTTCTTATATGCATCACATGTGTATGGCCTTTTGCCAAAAACATTGTTAATGAAGTTGGAGCCATAGAATCTATGTTAAGTAGAGTGATAACTCCGCATTTATTAAATACCCAATGTGCATACACTTTCGATTTTATTAAATGAACTCAAAGAAGATACAGTCCAAATTGTTCCTAAATGCTGTGAGCTATGCGCATTTATGCAGTTTTGTAGAAATTACAGCGGAATTGATTAATATTGATAGCATAAAACAGAAGGAAATGATTTTGTTTTACAGATAGTGCGTGTCTGACAGCCTTGGAGAGGTGTTTGTTAAATTGGCAACTCGATGACCTGCACTATTGTCTTCCTGCTGAACCTCAAAAGAATCTTCTTCAGCGTGATCAGGCAACAGCTGCCACTGGCATGGCAAAATAACATAATCAAAGACAATAATTTCAATTAACTTTGAAAGATGTAAATAGGTCCACATCACTATTCAGAATCAAGAAATGAAACATGAATTTAGTGAATCATAAAATCATGCCGGTGAAAATTGAATTGAAAACTTGAAATTTCAGCCAAGAAAGCACGAATAATATCGCGACTTTTTCATGAAGACTTCCATTATAATACGTAGCATGAAATTCCTTCGATAATCAGCTTTATTTCCGCTTAGTTGGGATGATTATTAGCAAATATTCATTCTTTTTGATATCCAACTTGCTTGATACTTACAACGAGGAGTCATCTCGGCAGTATTTAAATTGGCAAAATTTTGACTTTTTTTAAAAGTGCTCAAATAATTTTTTGGACAGCAGGAACGCAATCTCCACAAAAACTGAATCTTTTCAAATAAAAATTTTCACTGTCTAAACACATACTTTTTGAGTCGACAATACTTCCCTACTCTATGGTTGGAGCGTTTCCAGAATGAGAGATTTTGCATAATGAGAGATGTTTTGCAAATAATTTGATTGTTATAATTGAAATTATCATGTGAATTTCAATCGTGTTGCTCATTGAAGTATTTCAATTTTATCTGTCTAAATGATGATTTCTGTATTTACAACCGGATGTAGGCCTATAGTCGATTTTCATTTCATTGAATAAACGTTACTTACTTATTAGAACGAGAAGAAGCATTCAATAAAACTTCCAAATGCGATCCATACAACTATCATGACATAGAGAGTCAAGTATGATGATTTGCCGACTTAATCGAAAATAAATTAAAACATGCCTAAGTGAAATTCAAACTAACTGTTGCAATTTTCTGATGCTTTGTCCAATATAAAAGTAAAATAAAATTTCAGGCATTGCCTTTGATAATTAATTATTCATCTTACTTCACTTACTTGCATTGTTTGAAGAGGAACACATTTGAAGTGACACATTGTAAAAAATGATTAAACGATTTACGGCAAATTATTTGAAGCATGCGTCTGCCTCAACACTCCATATTTGAACCATCAATTATATCAAAAAATAGTTGAATTATTTTAGAACTATAACATGTGATAGTAACAAATATTTAATAGCATGTAGGATGGTAAATGACAAAACTTTTCATGCCAAATAAATAAATTCCCAAAAAAGTATCTTTCATGAAAAGATGTCATTCATGTCTAATATTTTTCTGCATTTGGAATAATCAAGACATTACATTGTGAAGCGACGTCGAACAGCCCTGCTTCATTTAATTAAAACAAAATTATTCTACCCATATGACCTACAAAGAGTCGAATACACGCATGTGTTCTGTTGTAATTTCAACTGTTATATAATCCCCTGTTCATGAGTTGATGTGATCTTAATGTAAACAGTTAAATTCACAATTTTCCATATGGTTTAAATTTCCGGAGTTCTATTTAAAGTATTGGAAATATATTGCAATTCTTATTCTATTATTTTCGATTCATGTTGGTGAAGAGAGTGCTGAAATCATTTCGCATGAAATGAAAGCTTTGTTCAGGACATCAAAGATGAAATAAATATTTTCAGCGACCTGATTTTCGTTGTGATTGCCGCTTGTTAAAACCGCGCTGGACGTAGGCCTGTTTCTGTACGACGTCCTGTCAACTGTTGCCAGACGTGAAATAAATTAATAATTGTCGTTCCTGATGACTCTTGAGTTTTCAAGTCTGATTCATGGAAGAATGACATCATTAATTATTCCAACAGCAGACGATCTTTGCCCGTGAACGCACAGCTCGTCTCCCATGAAGGCCAAATAATGACATACCGACAAGAAGATTCCGCTAACCTGTGGTCTACACGAGGAAATGTTGCAATGACGTTCCGGAACAAAATCAATTCCATTTCATCAAATCAGCTGGCGTTCACGGGAAATCCTGGAAGGAAGCAATAACATTTTAATGGATGGAAAAGTGGCCTCGATCATTTCAGCAGCAATCATTTTCTCATCAAGGAATTATTGAGCTGATATCTGCGAGGGAGAGAGAGAGAGAGAGATGGAGAGAGAGAGAGAGAAAGGTAGAGATGGAGAAAGGGAGAGAGGGAGAGGTGTAGAGAGAGGGAGATGGAGAGAAGGAGAGAGGGAGAGGAGGAGAGAGAGAGAGAGATGGAGAGAGGGAGGGAGGGAAAGGAGAAGAGAGAGAGAGAGACAGATAAAGAAAGAGAAGAAGAAGAAGAAGAAGAAGAAGAAGAGAGAAAGATGGTTAAAATGGTAATATATTTTCAAGATTTCACGGAAGAAATGCCAACTTTCGGTAAAGCGCTAATAGTTGTTTCTTGGACTACTCAACTTTTTGCGCGCAGATAGTTGCATAATTTCGTTCACTGGTACGTGCTCCATTGTCTCCAGAACTCTTTATCTCTAATCAAAAACTCATTGCAATTATGAATGATCCCCATTTGGATAAACTTATTCTTGATATTGTTTTTCGACCTTAAGATTTCACTTCTTGTGTACGACTTTGGAAGCCGCAATTTGTGGAGAAGTGGGCAAATTCATGATATACTTCAGCTCTAATTGGACGCTAGTATTTAAAGGCATCCCATGTATTGTAATGATAGGGACTCCTTTTAGCCTATACGAAAAAATAATAAGAGCTATTGGAACAAAAGGCGAAGAATATGAGCTCTTCATACAAACAAAGGTGCTATGTACAATAATTGCGAGAAAATGGCGTTTCACACAAAAGTGTGTTCTGGACATGATTGCGAGAAAAGAGGTGTTTGATGCACTTTGAAAGTCGGAATATAATAATAATAATAATATACGTTTATTTTTTAGAATGGAAATCGATACAGCACAAGGAAAGTCACATGCACTTGTAGAAAGCAAAGAATATCTTAGACAATGTACTTCGATGCTGATGTAAGTCATATTAAAATGCAAAAAAGAGAAATGCAAAATAAATAATATAAGTGACCAAGCATGCCGGCACGTAAAAGGGGCAGCATGGGCAAGGATAAAAAAAGGCATTTTGCATATGCACACCTACATGTATATACAAGAAATTGGACTATTTTATACGCCTTTATTTATTTAAATTATATGACCATAGACCAGGAAGCACTTACTAGTTTCCCTGCCGCGCGAATCGCGCGGATTTCCATACTAGGCGTGGTCTAGAACGTTGTGGATCGAGCTTAATTTCATTACATCGGAGCATGATAATCATCGCTTTGCAATAACAATTAGCTGCGGTAGGAATAGTTCCGTAGTCCATAGGTTATTAGTCCATAGTATTGCATGTTCGCATCGGTATCGGCACCTTTATTTGTATCTAAAGTACGGGAACTTTTATTTGAAAATTTTGACTTTATATGTGATTTTGAATTACTTTTCTTCTGCTTAAATGAATACGGAGTTCAAATGATCTTATATAGAGGTTTCTTTTAACAAATGCATAAATATAATGCCATAATTTAACAATATTATAAGTAGGTTCTATTCCGATGAAATAACGTGTGAAAATATGAGGCTTATAGAATAAGGAGAAGTCAAAAATATGACCATGTGATATAACCGAAATCGAATCATATATTGTAGGTTCTATATACACTTTTACGTGCAGTGACTTAAACTTGATATTCTTAATGTGTACTTAACTGTAAGGTTATTATTATTCACGACACCGGTATCCAGCTTTGATACGGAAAATATTCAAAAATAAAATATTTGATCAAATCATTATGATCTATTTATGTACAAAATATCAAACAATATAATCTAAACCTCTGTGATAACTCTAATGATATAAACAAGAAAAACAAGAGCCAGATCAGAAATGTCCAAAGTATGAGAGTAGTCTCTTTTCATTGAATTTGATTAATTCATCAGCAACGGTGTGGATATTAACATCGTCCATGTAATCCTTATGCAATACTGCAAACAAGATATTGTTAAGGTGGTTTGGTCCAGTCTTGGCTCTGGTCCATGTTTTCAGGCGTCGCATTGCGCTGAAACTTCTTTCCGCTGTCGCTGAGCTCATGGGTACTGTGCAATAATATTTCAGCAAGTCGTGGGTAATTTTGCAAGCTTTTTTCGTCATTGGCATTGCGTTAAATATATCACAAATTGTTGATATCTTTGTAACCGTCTTTATTCTTGGTTTGATCTGTTCATTTCTCATTTTGAGGAGGACTGGCAAACCCTTTAGTTCTTCTTCAAATTCTGCTTTGCGAGATTGTTGAAGCTTCATTACTCTGGACACAATTGGAAATATTTTGTCAAATGATTCCTTCTCGAGCTTGCCATTTACAGAGTCTATCAGGGCTATTTCAATATCTTCTAACATTTTCAAATTATTTTGGAGAATCTCTCTGCATTGCTCCGTCGATCAAATTGATCAAATCAAAATATTTCTGGAAAAAGATTGGAACGTTGTATCCGGTGTATCAATATCAGGCAGGTCTGTCATTTCGGACAATATTTCTGGCGGTTTTCTCTTTTCCCTTCTCTCCATGATGCTATCTGTCATTTCATCCCCTAATTCTGCTTGTAGCTTTTCTGCATGACTAGCTAGTATGCTAATCTTACTAGCTTCGTCATTGCAGCACATTTCTTTGAATCGTTGCTTCGCAAGGTTGATGACGAAATTCGCTTCTTGAGCACTAACATCAGATCTTTGAGTAGTCCTGGAAATATTCTCCATTATACAGATCACGTCGTATGAGCACTTAATGCTAGCGATCAAAAAAGTGTCCCTCAATTGATTCACTATTCCTTTCGACTTTCGACTCCCAACTGTATGACATTACCTATTTTTTAAATGTGACCGCAGACTTGCCCACGCCTTGTGAAAAGTCAGCATTGTTTCTATTTTCCCATCCTCCATAAATTGCACAATGGCAAATTGCACCTGTCAAAATGCAAGACACAGTAGAATAACTTGGCCGCCGCGCAAAAAGGCAACATAGAAACACGCGCCCACCTTGTACTCGTAAAAAAGGCAACATATGTACATTAATAACTTATGCCGACCATGTAAAAAGGCAAAATAGATCAATTTGCTCACCCTACAAAACGGCAATCATGTTGATCAACTTGCCCACTCTGTCAACCAAAAGGCGACACATATTAACTTATCCATCCTGTCTAAAGGAAGCATCCTAACTGAAGTCACTTACAGCGTATTTGAAAAAGGGCAATATACTAGCGTATTATAGGTAATTAAACAAATTTGCCCATCCCGTGAAAAGGCAATTTGCCCCTCCTGTAAAAAGGCAGCATTGCCCACCCTGCCCACCCTGTGAAAAGGGCAGCATGGGCTTTGCCCACCCTGCCCACCCCGTGACGGCATGCTTGTAAGTGACACAGGGAAACTGGAAATGTAAATTTTCATCGTTCATGTAAATTGTTGAATAATACGCATGCACAAATAAAGAAACACCGTGCAAGACGTTGAGTTCTGTGTGCTGGGAGAATAAATCTACCAGTAGGAGAAACAGCTGGTAAAAAGTCATGCAATTAGTGATCATAACACATGATTTTCTTCAAAAGACGTAGGATTTCACAGGCAAGTAAAGAGAGTTTCTGACTCGATATAATTTATTGGTCGAAAATAAAAGGTTTTAAATTTACACGTCGCACAGCGTGATGGGCCTTCGGCGTCCAGCACCTTCTTAACGGTCGATGGTCAAATGGCCATTTGACGTCGGAGGCCCGTCACGCTGTGCGACGTGTAAATTTATAACCTTTTATTTTCGACCAATAAATTATATCGAGTCAGAAACTCTCTTTACTTGCCTGTGAAATGCATCGCCTGACTCCCAAACTGGTCAACTATGTAGAAGACGTAGGGACAGATTTTCACGCCTCGTTTGCAAAGTCGGCAAACACTCATCACCACAATATTTTCCACACACTATTCGATGAAATCGTTTCTGAAGCGCCTCCAAACGTCGTAGCAATGCCAATTAGAAGAGGCCCACAATACTCAATGACAGACCTTACGAGAGCACTGTAGGCATTAATGAGGACCTCCTTCGACGGGTTGCTGTTTCAACATTCGAAAGGCGTATAGTCGACTGGAGGCAATGCTTATGAGGCAATTAGTGTGGCTGGACCAGGTCCATTCTTCGTTGAATATGACTCCCAAAATTTTCAAGAACTCAACATTTGTCACAAAAGGTATCTCCAACGTGTCAAGTGTGTAATTACGCTTCTTGATGATGAGAGATTTGTCCGCATTCAGTTCGAGACCGTGCAAGCATGACCACTGAATGAGTCGGTTGTGTCCGGCAATTATACGATCATAATTGTTCTCATGTTTGTATAATGGGTAGCACATAGTTGTATCGTCTGCGTATCTAATCATGGAAGATCCATAAATGTCATCACATACAAAAGAGCCCACGGCTACAGAAAAAAGATAAGGCCCCAAATTGATCCATGAGGGATTCCCGAAGTCACAAGAGTTGTTTCACTGCAATGAATTCCCACACGAACAAACTGATGTCGATTACGTAGATTGAGGATAACCACTGAACAAACTCATTTGGATACCAACAGTCTGATAGTCTTTGCAACACAATATGATGTGGAAGTCGGTCGAAAGCTTTAGCATAATCATAGGATATAACTATAGCACCGCTAGTGTTTGGCTCGTCGAGGTAACTTGATACTGTACTATGCAGTTTTAGGAGTGCGCAGGTAGTAAATTTGGGACGAAATCCAAACTGGTCTTTTCCATAATCTTCAAGAAGTCTTTCTTTCATTGATTTGAGCACGATGCTTTCCAAAATTTTAGCTGGCGTTGAAAGAATACTAATGGGCCGTATATCCTGCACAGTAGGATTTCGAGCTTTCGGTATTGGTGTCACAGAGCAGATTTTCCAAGCATTGGGTACATAGCGTTCTTGAACCGAGAGGTTAAACAAATGAGAAAGAGGCTTTGCAATTATACAGGCCGTTTCCTTATAAAGTACATTTGGAATGTCGAAGGAATACTTTTTGCCTTTCAGGTTTCGAAGCAGGTGAAACAAAGATATTTCATCAGTGACTATAATCCAAAGAGTCAGTGTAGTGCGTGTAAGTGCGGGCGTATGTTCATTTACAACATTACTCAATACTCTTTCCACAATCTATCCACGGTTTATCCTTAGATGATGACCTTACATGCGTTACTGGAATAAACTGCTCAAAAAGAAAATTCAAAACAGAAATCATGATCTTTCAAATGAGTTATCATTCAGTGACAGAGGATGAAGTAAAGTGTACAAACAGACACTTTTCGTTGGTGTAACTGCAAATTTTAACATAGAAATTTCAGGAAAATTGTTGATATACTTTAACGAAAAGTGTCTGTTTGTACACTTTACTTCATCCTCTGTCACTGAATGATAACTCATTTGAAAGATCATGATCTGTAGATGATTTCTATAATAACCAGTTCAACAAAATACCAATTTGTGTAACTTTTATGAGCAAAAACTCGAAAAAATGGAGTCAACACCTCAGATGTCACAATTTTACCATTGGAAATACATAGGATTTTGTTATCATCTCTATTTCTGAAAAGCAAATGATCTGATCCGGCAGACGCGAAGTTTTGCAGTAGGTTAGAGGTGTACTATGCTATGTGAAAGTTTTATGTATTACCTCGTTCCCTGCACAACTTCACGCTAGCTCCCGGACTAAAGGCCAGAATCAGCTTTTCCTTGTTTTATAACTAAAGGTTACTAATGCTGAATCAAAACGCATTTGGTGCGCTGTGCAGAGTAATATGATTTTTAAGAACAAAAATACTCTTTGAAGGTCACGTAGCCAATGCTATGCAGACATTGCATGTCGAGTGCGAACTAAATTTAGAAACTATTTTGGTTTTGCTAGAAGAGTGCTGTAATGAAGATTTAGCACGTTACAACGCGTGAGGAAAATGTATTAAGTTTTGCTGATTTTTTATTTATATACGTCGTATGTTCAAATGCCCAATTATGTGGAAGTACATTAATAAGTTTAGGTAATATGCTTATTTATTGCTGAATTTACGGCTGTTTTTGCACGATGCCTCTGTTTGGTTCTTCGTAATAAGTGGCTTGAAGCTTTCATAGTTATTTTGTCGGCAGTGACAGCATGTCGATACTGATTAAGAGCAGGTGATTATTTACTTATGTGAGTACATCTAGTTTTAAGCTGTATCTCAAATAGAGTTTCCGAAATCGCATACTCAGCATAAATGAATTTTGAAAGAATCATGTGTTTGCTAACCTATCTATCGCAAAATTATTTTATATCTTGAATACGTTATTGCGCGTATTGCTGAGCAATATTTTTCATACGCGGACAAAATATGTCATCAAAGTATCAATGGTTGTCTAATAACTTGATAGAAGATCAATTTGGATAGAAATTTATAATAATCACCATCTTTGAGCTACATCAGAATGATATGAAGTTCAGGGTCAAGTCAAGAATTTTGAGAAATTATTTTCATTGCCATCGATGCGTCATGCAAATGACCGCAACCAAAGATGTTTATCGCAACATTTCACGATTGAATGCGTCATCATCATGTAGCGAAAATCACTGAGAGAAATGAGAGCTAAGGTTATTTATTCCAAGGAAAAACTTGCCTAGATGTGTCAGACAGCCAATCGATGACAGTTTTGGGCCAGTCCACTGACATCAGAGATACGTTTTTCTTAGAAATCACAACAAATTCGCTGCTCAATGTGTATGACAACTCTGGGGTCGTTCTTATTCAAAATTAGAGCTCGTGCGAACTTAAGGGCCGACCCACGACCACCCACTGTCAAAAAGATATGCGTGAATCTTGGGGGCCAACCCTCGACTTTAAGAGATCACATTTCACGTCATTTTTCTAAGTGAATGGTCACAAATTGACATGAACATGCATTTTTACTTCCAAATAAGCCATTTTCGAAAAATTTGTTGGCCCCATTTTTTCACGTGGCCCACGACTTTTTGACGAGGGGCCCACGACTCATTTTCTCGCGGGTTGCTTATCCGGAGAATCGGTGCACCGACCGCATATAGGCCTACATAGAAATTGAGAAATAGAATTATGTCAAATGGTCTAAGTTGAGGAGGTGTCAGTCTTGATGAGTAGGTTACAGAGACGCCGCCGGCTAAGTTCCAGTCGGGTTTGACTTCACAGGGCCGACTTTTTCTGACTGTCTTCCCGGCCTCGAAAGGCCGGCTTTAATCTCGCCGGCCCCGGTCGGTTCCAACCTTAATATACGCAGGTAATTAAGCATCTATGACAGCATCTCTGCCATTCATATTCGCTGTTTGTTCTTTTTGCTGATTCTTTCTGTGCATTTCTCTCAACGCTAGACATCATTTGATGATTGATCGATTGCATTTCTGCGTTTCCACATCACACTCGAAAATAATACACTGGTCTGCTATTAAGTAACTTTACCTAATTTAGTACTCTACCTATAATACTTACTCTATGATGGCAACCTTGGAGAAGCAATGTTCATTTAATTATCTTTGATGGAAGTGCCTTATTTAAATGCTCAGGCTTTTTAATAGGAATATTTTCTTGAGCTTGATCATGTCACTCTAACTACTGGCACTGAAAGAGCAAAATATTGCGGTCAAAGACAATGATCATATCTTAAAGGATGTAAATGGGTCCACAATACTATTCAGATTGAGATAGGAAATGAAGCTTAGTTTGGGTGAATCATGCAACTATATAAAAATTGCATCAATCCACAATTAAATATGAATAGTTGAATTCAAGGTGCAATCATTTATAATTCATTTTCACACAGTGACTCCTATAGTCAGGAGGATGTTCCAGTTGATAATTTGGACGAGAGGCTTAACCGAACAGATCATTTAGCCTGGTGGAAAATAGCTCCTTGAATTAGATCAACTAAGTTAGCAAACTTGAAATTTGAGCCACGAAACAGAATGAGATCTCAACTTTAGCATGAAGACTTGTGTTATAATGTGGTTCATGAAATCTCAGAATTACATGCATATTTTCATTCTTTTTGATATCATAAAAGCTTCATGCTACTTATATATTGAAATCTGAGGTTCTAAGTCGCTAGTATATAAACACATGAATAATTTGTAAAATTTGTAAAATTTAGCTTATTGAAAATCAAATAAATATTTTTTATACCACAGAAACGTAATCTCCGCAAAAAACTGAATCTTCTAATATTAAAATTTTTAATGTGTTTCACTGTACTCGTATTCTGACATTACTTGCCCGGACGAGCGCAAAAGTGAGTTCTCGCATCACAATAGCACAGTAATCACAATAACTAAATACTACTTGCAACTACTTGTACATATACTTGTAAAATGCTACTTGCTGTGATTTTCAAACCGATCAGTCAAGTGCACATCTACTTTTGACCACCTTGTAAACCGTCAGACAATCAAGAAAATCAAATACCTAAATCTGACATGTACTCCTTCATGAAATTTCGCAAAATTCGATGGACTTCTAAATATTTTGAATGATATTTTAGGATACAAATGGAATTATAAACGTGTTAAAACAGCTTTACAGCAACACTGTAATTGGAAATCCACATTCAAGAAAATCGTCTATCTCAGCCATGTATGTGTGCGCAGGCGATACCGCCAATGTTGATGTAAGTAATACTGTGTAAACATTCAAGCCGATTCCCTCCCACAACGGCGGGAAGGAAGCAAACAACTTTTTCTAAGATTAAGGCGGCTAGCGCATTCTCTATATTCCTTCGATCTTCTCAAAGCGACAGATCGCTTACAGTACGGCGTCCAGTTTTCCCAATTTCTCGCCAATTGCTTACTTAATTAAACATAAAAAGCGTAATTGATCAAATTCAATAACAGGCTTTAACAGTAGAAATACTCTAACGACCATTTTTATCTAACCTAATGAGAAATGAGTGTAAAAATTAAGTAACTTGTCGGAATAGTCCACTGAAGCACGACGGTAAAGTGCTACCATGTCACAGAAGTATGGTTAGCCACATCTGTTTCGCTTCGGACCTTCTACATGAATCCATTGAGGAATAGTGACGCAGGTTCCTGATCGAAATGGTATTTTTTCAAAGTTGTCCTGAAACTCGGTTTTGATCTCTCAGCAAGTGCATCAAAATAAGTTTTAAATAATACAGACGGTTTCAGCAACATCAAAAGCACAAAAATGTTATTGGTAAAATTATGACAGCAATTTTAGCTGGTGCTTTGCTAAAAAAGCCCGAAAATTAACAGCTTCTAACAATTCGCACAGAGCGGCTTGAAAAGGCAATTGATTTTCCGGCTATAATCTTGGCATTAGCGCATGTTATTTCAATTTTAATTTCAGACTTTTCCTGGGACAGTCTAATCAAGACCATTTTGTACGTGGAGCATTTTGACTTGACACGTTGACGCACCTTGACCAAAATGAGTCTATCTATATTTTCTGTGACTATGCAGACCTGAATTTCTTTTATTCATTATTTTAGTTACTGAGACTTGACTTGTCCACTTACTGATAATCAAACTGAGCTTACTATGTCGATGCACATGCAACATGAAATCAAAAGGCAAATTGTAGAAAAATGACCTGTTATAAAATACATTAGAATATTTCATAAATTGAAATATTCCCTATAAAAATTTGCGACTTAAATAAGTCTCAAAAGGTTTGTGAAACACAAATCAATTTATCTCTTCTTTTTTAGATTTCGTGATTTCTTCTTTATTTGTAATTGTAGACAACCTAAACAAGGCCACCGAATTAATCTGTATGACAGCATGAACCTCTCTACTGACGATTGCTCTTGATTAGTAATTCGGGGAGACAATTTAGAAAACGCGGGATGATGTTAAAATAATGAAGATCAAATTGAGCAGCTCTTCATCGGCGATTGTGGTGCTGTCCCACCGTTAAGATTGCCAATGTGAAGGAGCTGTCGCTGAAGTGCATAAATGTGCGTGGACATATTTCTTCAAGAGTTCCGGCAGTCTTAATGAACACAAATGGCATTTAAAGTACAATCTATGTCATTGCTTTCTTTTTTTGCAATTCATACATGAGCGTCTTTACAACATCTGTCATTTTAAAGTACGTTTTACTTATTCTAAATATTTTCATCGCTGAACACCACAGACAAATTCTTCAATGAATTTAGTTGATGCTTTGTACGGGAGGGTCATTATCATTGAGGCATAGAAAAGCAAAGAAGGCAACTCCCTCTAGTAGGCCGAACATTTTAATAAAATAGGCCAACGTTTCGACAGTCACTCTCACCGTTGACACGTACTGCGCATCGTTGTATTGCTTTCTGGGCTTCGTCAGAAATAATTAAGTTGTAAGTCGTTTTTTGACTCTTCATTTAGGTTTTCAGTAATTTTGGTATCTTTTCAGTCCACCGATACTTTTCATAATTCTTCCACAATCTGCGCAAATTATAATCTTTGTTGTTTTCTGATGCATGTTCTTCCATTCTATAACGTCTTCCAGAATTAAGCTTGCTTATTCGACAGGTCGATGCCTGGTAGGTTAAAGGTAGGTTTATATACAACAAATCAGTAGTTCAGTCAGGGCAACTCATCATGTCAGCTCATGACGTCTGTTCAATAGCGGCATTTTCGACGCAATGTTACGTGATTCAGCCATCCTAGTAGTAATCGCCGAGTTTTGCTTGTCCAAAATCTTATAACTAAAATCATCAATGGTCATCACTTCATCGCAATGGTCTAACAAGTTATGTTCAGTTAATGCACTTTTTGTATCTCGATTCTTTAAACTACGTTGGTGTTCGTTGAATCTAGTTCTGAAAGGTCGACATGTTTGACCTATGTACTTCTTCTGGCAACGATTGCAAGAGAATTCATAAACTACATATTTATGCTTACAGTTAAATTTTGGGCCGATTGTCAAGCAAATATTGCAAGTACACTCATTATTAGATTTTCTTTTAAATGCTGTTGCTAATTTTTTACCAGGTTTTGATGTGATGCGTACAGGTATAGTATACTTATTTTTTACTTTATTGATTTTTCTTAAAAAACTTTCACCCACGTAGTCAATGGAGAGATTAACGTCGTTATTTCTTCCGTTATTACTTGCGTAATTTTATCATTTTTATAACTATCCACATTATCAACATGGAACCCATTACTTTCTAGCCTATTTTTCATAATTTGTTGTGCTTTGAACGTATCAAATGTATCAGAACATTCTGTCTTCAACATACCGAAAACTATTACTAACAAAATTATCTTTTACATAGTTGGGGAGGCCAACTGTCTTTTCTTAAGCTATGCCTGAATGGCACGGTTTGCTGTACCATTTGTAACTCAGTTTGTTTTTAACGGATATACTAATGTCCAGAAAAATCAAGATAATCAGTATTGGGGGTTTCTGAAGTGAATTGAATATCACTGTTTACAGAGTTAAAAGTATCGAGGATTATCTTCATCGTATCTTTATCTTTTGGGAAATGGTCCCATGATGATATCATCAATGTATCTTTTAAAGATGGGCTGTGGACAATACTATGTTTTGTTTTTAATATATCGAGCGCTTTATTCTCTATGTTGTTCATATAAATTATGGGAAAACGGCGGGGAAAAATGTGTTCCCATAGGACAACCTTTTTATTTGTAAATATGTTTTTTGGTTATACGTTATTTCATAGTTGTAAGCTATAAATTTAAGAAAATCGATCAAATCCTCAACATTTAATCCATAAATATCAATGCTAAATCTCCAGTATTGTCTCCCGAAATCTTCTACAACTTTCAGACCATCTTCAATTGGAATTACTATGGATACAGATTAATTACATCTATAGGAGATAAAAGGACGCAATTATCCGTGTTATTTAACTCATCGTTGTTATTTCTAAGACATTCAATCAATGGCATTGGTACTATCCAAATGTGATGGGTACAAAATTTACTAATTGTGATTTAATAGAATGCTGGCAAAGGCCAATCTACTTTTTGGGTAGGGGTATTTATTGTTGATGCTATTGGGCCAGTAAAGGATAGAATCCATTCACCTTTTCCTTGTGATCTTTTCATATTAATTTGAAAAGCGGCCGGATGACGTACCGGAAGTCAGTAATTTTTCATGATTTAATTCTTTGTAATTTACTACATTTTTCCGCGAACTAATCGGTTAGCTTGATTTTCAATGGATGATGCTTTTGATTTGTTACGAAGACTATAGGTTTTTGTATCTTTAAGTAAATTTTCGGTACGTTCAGTAATACTGTTTTCATTACTTATGACTATGCGGTTCGACTTATCAGACGGCAACAATTAACCAAATTATTGTTTTTGAGGAGGAAGCTATTTGTCTTTCGTTTAATTCGGTTAGAATTTTTATATTTTGTATTGTTTCTAATATTTTTAGCCTCTTCGCGTAAAATACGTTTAGCTTCAATTTCAAACAGTTTCAAATTGTCTTCTTTTTCATCTGTCATACGAGGTGGTAAGTTAACCGTATTTTTCTCAAACGGTATATTTAGCTTATTGTCATTACTTGTATCATTACTGTTGAAGTGATGAGACCATCTCAGTTTATACGCTAAACTATCAATCATAATCTCATTATCATTTACGAAATCTTTATCAATGTTATGGGGCAAACGATACCTCGGACCTTTACTGAAGATGTCACTTTACGATGTCACTGAAGATGTAGCTGATAAGACATGACATATCATTCCTCAAGAAAAGGTCCACCATCATCAATCAAGACATATCCTACGAGTACCTCAACATCGTCAGACATCCTATGGAGATGGAAAAGAAGAAAAACATCTTAAACTTAGTAGAAGGAATGGTCAACCACGAGGAAGCAATTATCTACGACCGACATTACAATAAGTGGTCTTGGTGGACAAAGAAGACTTTTCCTGTACGTAGGAGTTCTTATGTTTTGAAGAACAAGTGTTGGTTTTTCTTTCATTATGAAGATACTTTGTGGTTCAGTAGGGGTAACTCATCTCCTCAAAACTATGACAATTTGCGATAGTAATCGCTTAACTAATGAAACAAATATTCCGATCCCTAGTGACATAAATAATTTTTTGGGTAAAGGTCCGAGGTATCGTTTGCCCCATAACATTGATAAAGATTTCGTAAATGATAATGAGATTATGATTGATAGTTTAGCGTATAAACTGAGATGGTCTCATCACTTCAACAGTAATGATACAAGTAATGACAATAAGCTAAATATACCGTTTGAGAAAAATACGGTTAACTTACCACCTCGTATGACAGATGAAAAAGAAGACAATTTGAAACTGTTTGAAATTGAAGCTAAACGTATTTTACGCGAAGAGGCTAAAAATATTAGAAACAATACAAAATATAAAAATTCTAACCGAATTAAACGAAAGACAAATACTTTCTTCAAAAACAATAATTTGGTTATTGTTCCGTCTGATAAGTCGAACCGCATAGTCATAAGTAATGAAAACAGTATTACTGAACGTACCGAAAATTTACTTAAAGATACAAAAACCTATAGTCTTCGTAACAAATCAAAAGCATCATCCATTGAAAATCAAGCTAACCGATTAGTTCGCGGAAAATGTAGTAAATTACAAAGAATTAATCATGAAAAATTACTGACTTCCGGTAGTCATCCGGCCGCTTTTCAAATTAATATAAAAGATCACAAGGAAAAGGTGAATGGATTCTATCCTTTACGGCCCATTAGCTTCAACAATAAATACCCCTACCCAAAAAGTAGATTGGCCTTGCCAGCATTCTATTAAATCAATTAAGTAAAATTTGTACCATACATTTGGATAGTACCAATGCATTGATTGAATGTCTTAGAAATAACAACGATGAGTTAAATAACACGGATAATTGCGTCTTTATCTCCTTAGATGTAATTAATCTGTATCCAAGTATTCCAATTGAAGATGGTCTGAAAGTTGTAGAAGATTTCGGGAGACAATACTGGAGTAGCATTGATAATTATGGATTAAATGTTGAGGATTAGATCGATTTCTTAAATTTATAGCTTACAACTATGAAATAACGTATAACCAAAAAACATATTTACAAATAAAAGGTTTGTCCTATGGGAAACACATTTTTCCCCGCCGTTTTCCATAATTTATATGAACAACATAGAGAATAAAGCGCTCGATATATTAAAAACAAAACATAGTATTGTCCCAGCCATCTTTAAAAGATACATTGATGATATCATCATGGGACCATTTCCCAAAAATAAAGATACGATGAAGATAATCCTCGATACTTTTAACTCTGTAAACAGTGATATTCAATTCACTTCAGAAACCCCCAATACTGATTATCTTGATTTTCTGGACATTAGTATATCCGTTAAAAACAAACTGAGTTACAAATGGTACAGCAAACCGTGCCATTCAGGCATTAGCTTAAGAAAAGACAGTTGGCTCCTTCCCCCAACTATGTAAAAGATAATTTTGTTAGTAATAGGTTTTCGGTATGTTGAAGACAGATGTTCTGATACATTTGATACGTTCAAAGCGCAACAAATTATGAAAAATAGGCTAGAAAGTAATGGGTTCCATGTTGATAATGTGGATAGTTATAAAAATGATGAAATTAACACAAGTAATAACGGAAGAAATAACGACGTTAATCTCTCCATTGACTACGTGGGTGAAAGTTTTTTAAGAAAAATCAATAAAGTAAAAAATAAGTATAGTATACCTGTACGCATCACATCAAAACCTGGTAAAAAATTAGCAACAGCATTTAAAAGAAAATCTAATAATGAGTGTACTTGCAATATTTGCTTGACAATCGGCCCAAAATTTAACTGTAAGCATAAATATGTAGTTTATGAATTCTCTTGCAATCGTTGCCAGAAGAAAGTACATAGGTCAAACATGTCGACCTTTCAGAACTAGATTCAACGAACACCAACGTAGTTTAAAGAATCGAGATACAAAAAGTGCATTAACTGAACATAACTTGTTAGACCATTGCGATGAAGTGATGACCATTGATGATTTTAGTTATAAGATTTTGGACAAGCAAAACTCGGCGATTACTACTAGGATGGCTGAATCACGTAACATTGCGTCGAAAATGCCGCTATTGAACAGACGTCATGAGCTGACATGATGAGTTGCCCTGACTGAACTACTGATTTGTTGTATATAAACCTACCTTTTAACACTTGTGTCACATACTAAGCCCTTGAGACTGTCGGATTGACGAAACGCGTCGGGTGATTTGTTGAAAACTTTTAAAATAGATTTACGTCAAACAAAGGGAGCGATTGTTTTTTTCACACAAATAGAGACAGCAGTGCATACAAAGCTTGTAATAGTTGAGGGAATGAACCGTGATAGTGAAAAAAGGATAGTCTTTTCACTCGGTGATTTTATAAAGAAGACAAGCCTTCCTAACCTCGATCACACCTACGCACCAAAG